>BSBM01000933.1:0-600000 GCA_027924585.1 Larix kaempferi
AATTATTATAAAACTAATTGTTTATTATTTATTATTAAATTTTTTTTTCTTCTTGTTGTTAATTAGATATGGCTTACATATATATGACTTAATTAATAATTATTATTTAATATGACTTAAATATTAAATATTAAATATTATTATTTTATTAATATAATAATTTATGTTATTATTATAATTTAATATGGAATGATTATTAACTATTAATATTAATATTGTAATTAATTATTAAAAACAACTTATTATATTAATAATATAATAAGATACATTAATATATTAATTAATTATTATAAGTTACATTATTATATTAATTAATTATTATAAACCATATTAACACTTTAATATTAATATTAGTATTAGTATTAATATTAGTATTAGTATTAATATTAGTATTAATATTAATATTAATAGTTAATAGTTAATTATTAAAATTAATTATAATAACTATAAATATAATTTATATAATTATTATTAAAATCATAATTCTACTAATAATTATAATTATATATAATAATTATGATTATTTTTTATAAGTATTATTAAAATTATAGTTATAATTATAAATATAATTATAATTATTATAATAATTATTATATTTATAATAATAATTATTATTATTTTTATTATAAATATAATTATATTAATAATTATAATATTATAATTATTATTATTATAATATTGATTTTATAATTAATATTTATTATAAGAAATAATAATAATAATAGTTATTATTATTAATATTAATAATATAATAATTAGATAATAAATATTAATATACATAATTCGTATTATAATTATAATAACAATAATTATTATTATTTTAATATAAATCATTATAATAATAATATTAATAATACTTATACTATTAACTTTTGTAAAAATAATAATATTTTCTTATAATAAATAATATAATAAATAATAGGTTGATCCTCAACTAGCAAGCCATATTAATAATTAATATGATTTATATAAGCCAGTATATAAGCCATATTAATTATTAATATGACTTATGCACTAAAACGCCTAACATCTTCCTTTTGGCTGCAATAACAAATCGAAAAGGAACCCAAATTTCAGAATCATGTAAATATAATTTTACAAGTGAACAAGTAAATTTGATATAAGCAAGCACCTGCAAACAAAACCTTATAGAATACATGTTGAACTTTACATTTAGACTGAGCAAGGAAAACCTTATAAAGTCATGTTGAATTGTACATTTAAAGTGAACAAGTAAAATTTATATACAGAAAAACTTGTCTTCAAAATTGTATAGAAAACATGCTTATGCAGTCTTATTGAGGAAATACATAATTATTCAATTCATCTCCAATGTCGGAGAATTCTTTTTTTACAAATATCAAATGGACATAAAATGCGTTCCTGTAATCATGTTATCAATCCTAGTTTTCTTATCATATTGTAGAGTATACATCACCTTTATCTTTTCGAAATGAAAGACAAGCGCTTGCAATCCCGTACGATTTAGATCAAACGAAGCTATCGAAGTTCTTTCCACTGCAAATATATGATTGCGTAAACTAGGGTTTTCTTTAAACTAATTTATAGTTTATTTCCCAAGAGGCAATCTAGTACTCTAAAATAGATCTACCGCTTCAATTCATGCGGTAGCTAGCGCTTTGAGATTAGGGTTTTCGATTGCAGTGTGCATCATTGTACTTCTGTTAAATAGGTAGATAGTGCTTTTCACTTTGGGTTTTAGGTTGCAGTGTTCACTGCTGTACTTCTAAGTAAAAAAAAACATTTAATATTAAGAATCAAGTCTTTAAAAAGATACATTCACATTCTTGCATTCTAATTTCAGTCTAGGCGTGTGCTATAAAAGTAAAATTAAAGAAGTCCGTCTCCTGGACACTCTAAAAGTAAAACTAAAGCACTGCACAACACAAATAAAATTTAAAGATGGAAAACAAATAGATTCAAATTAAAAATTTTAAATTGGAAAACAAATAAATTGAAATTGAAATTGAAAAAGGAAAATAAAAAGTTAAAGTAAGGAAAGAACTATAGCATAAATATGTGAGGTATGAGATTGTTTTGTAACTGTTTGTAAACACACAATAGCGCTTGAGTGGAGAAATAAAAGTTGTGTTTATCATGGAAATTGGGTAGACGTATCCTTTAGATTTGTCTTTATTCAAGAATTGGCAACGATTGATCATCGACTTGGTTTGCTGCTTAGCATGTCTGTCAAGTGTTGCCTTAGCCCAACTTGAGTTGAGTGAAGGAATCTATTATTGACAACCGCTACAAAGATCCTTCAGCTCGATTGATATTGACCGAGTTCTTATGGGCCTATCATTGACTCGGGTCCACCAGTAGATCACCTGGTTATATAAGGAGGTAGCAAAGGCATCATATAATATAAATTTTATAAATATATTAATATAACTATAAGTCTCAATAGTAGTTAGTTGGGGGCGATGGAGAAAAATGATCCAGAAAGAAAAAAGGTCTGAAAGCAATTAGACAAAGCTCCGATGAGCCATCAAAAAAAGGCCCCTGCTGGACTGTCAAAGAATGCAGAGCTTATCTGCAACAATAAATATCTAACACGTGGAAACAAGTAAGCTATAAATATTTAACATGTGGCAACAATACGGGGCATAAGGAAATATCATGCAGACCTTATCTGCAAAAATAAATATCTAACACCTGGCAACATGTCATCTATAAATATTTAACCTGAGGTAACAATATATACCCGGCAAAAAACAATAGTATGCACAGTAATAATCGATAATGGCTCCGATAGAAGGCAATATTAATCCATAATCGCTCTGATGCTATATCGACGAGATAACCTATACTGATAAGATGGTTAACCAATAATGCTCAGATGTTCCAGAGTGATTCCCTAAAGGCAAAGCCATAATATTTATTCTATTGGTAATGGTGATGGTATTAAAGTGAAAAATTATTTTGGTGCTCAATCAAGTGAAAGCATTTGAAATATTTTAAAGATTTTTTTAAGGGTGAATTCAATAATATAATTTATAATTACTATATTTAATATTATATATTAGAAAACAAACATTAATGGCTCAGTTGGTGTATTCACTACTCCTCCTTTTTCACATGCTGTATCCAACCATTGGTTGCCATGTGCTTGCCAAAGTTTATAAGCTATGTTGCAATTATATTGTCTAAAATGAATGCTATTTAGCCTCTGGGAATTTGTGGTTGCACGAAAACTAGAGGTCCAAATGAGTACGGGTCATGCAGATCGATGGCATTTACAAAGAAGAAAGATAACATAAGAAATCCAAGTGGACCAACAAACTATATATCTAATAGCTAGACATTACTATATACTGCATCGAAGTTTGGTACTTTACTCCCGATACAATTATAGGGCTGTCATATGAAGCAACTGGTATTTGGCAAGATTAGTACGTTACTGTAGCTGGTGCAAATGAATCAGGGTTTATGACTAATTTAATTACCTTGATGATCTATCAATTCAATATTGGATTTGGGCCGCTGGGAACTTCATGGGCATTGGCATTATAACGTCGAGAATTAGCCCAAGGCGAATGTGGGCTTCGGCGGGCATGGCGACCACGAGAAGGATCAACTGGAACATTGAATTGGTTATGATCAGATGAAAGACGCCGTGGATTCGATCTCGTGACGTGGACATGATGATGAGGCCGATGCATCGGTTTGATACGGTCTCTTTTCCTTTTACGGCATGGGTTGATTGTACGTGCAGGATCCACGGGATGATAGAGCAGGGGGAATACTAACAACAAAATCAGGAGGAGATTCAATAATATTGGAGAAATCATACGCCTCCTTGACCTGTTATCGTCATTGCTTGTAATCTGCCATTCTGTGACCTACAATGGCACGTTGGATCAACTAATTCATCTGCCATTCAAGTGCACTCTTTGCTTATTCCAAGGAAGCCACATTTGTTCATAAATGGGAAGCTCTAGAATGTGGGCTACGGCCTCAAGTTTCTTTTCTAGGATATTTGGATTGAAAACTTTGTCATTGTTCCACATGGTTAACAAAATGTTGAAGTGGTTGTTAGGAGTGTTTCTTAAAAGAAAAATAGGACTCAGGAACTATATCTCTTTATTTAAAAACAAGGATAATTTATTTAATGATAATACAATGACTGCAATTATGAATGGGTTAAAATAGGAATAAGGAATAATGCTATTAACATTTTAACTGCATTTTAATGAGTAACAAAGAATGGCTGCCAGTGAGCTTAATTCTGCTTTTCTAATTAAATTCGGGAACAAAGAATATTGGATCTACACCCCGTTTCTAAGGAAGGAAGGGCAGCAAATGGTGTTGTTACAGCGTGGGAAACAAACTTCGACGAGTGCTTCTTCACTCCCTCTTTAACTAGTTATAAAATTGATGGGGATGCCGACTTGAATGCTTTAGGTGTTGCTTAAACCGCGGGTGCTACTTAAAACCTGGTCAATTCGATCATCTGAAACTACTGAGGCTAATGGTGTTTACTCGGATGTATTACAATTTGATGTTGCATAGTTCTGTCTGAATCGCAGAAAGATGGTAAAACTCAAATGCACTTTTGACCTTTTCTTCATTACTAGTTCCTTACAAAGAGTAAGGATCATCATTGAATGACAATTTAGAAGAAAAATGCACTTACTGCCCCCATCTACAATGCACCTTTGATTTGATCTATAGAAATATTTATTTGAGAAACATCTCGTATCCACACATGCTACCAGTATAAACATTTTCAATTAATCTCTCTACCGTGTTCATTATAGCTTCTTTAACAACCATATAAAGGCATAAAAGGTCCGGTCTTTTATAATCCTTCGTCATCATCTCCATTTTCTGAGCTTCTGAGAAGAGAATAGTGCCCAGGTCGAAAGTCATTTGAACGATGAAAACTCTGGTCCGATTGTCCTTCAGCTCGGAAAGCTTCGCTCTTGCGGCAGTTCTATTAAGACTCGTTGAAATGGCTAATCTGTAAGAGATTGCGCATCCTACATTATTGAGAGATTCTGTCAAGAAGGGAAACACGCCGGTGCCGTAATGGTTTTCAGCGTAGACCGACTGACTTCTCTCCGAACGTAGAATTCAACCAGCGTGGCAATGGCATCGGCCTGGACGGCGTCGCTATGCGGCAAACAGATGAAATATGGGTAGAGCTGTGCAGACAACAAAGGATTTGTTACAGAGAATGATACCATTCGTACCTTTGAAGCATTGCACAAATTTAATGTTTCTGTCATATGTGTGTTGATGTGTAAATCTTGGAATTTTTTTTTTTTTTTTAAATAATTTTAAAATTCAATCATTACAAAACATAACAAAGTCAGCCTAAAGCTTATAAATTAATACCAAGTCAAAAGGATTTGACTTTTAAATGAAAAGTATATCCATGCAGGGAATATTAACTTTTAACTAGAATTTAACATTGTTTTAAAAGCATATAAAAGGTTTAAACAAAGTAAAAATGGAATTGTGTTCATTGGTTTTAGCTTAGATGGTTGGGAGGAGAGATTGTTGCCCTCTTCACCCAGGTTCAATTCTTGTAAGTGACATGATGCTCTTGTTGAGCCCTATTGTATGATTGTATTTCAAGCTTTCCCTGATTCCTTCGGACTAGCATACTACTCTATAACAAAAAAACTACTCAGAAAAACGACTTCAAAACAGATGATTGGGAGACAGAACATAAAACATCTTCGGGCCAACAAGAAAACAAATCCAACTTTGTAGAACAGGAAAAGAAATGAGCAACAATGCACAGGATGGACTAGGTAAATGTTTTTGAAAAAGAAAAGAGAATGGTTATTTATATAACCTGCATCATCACGCCCACCAGCTTGTGTGCATTTTTTAATAAACATGACACAAGAACCTACAGGAATGTACGTGCAAACACACAAAACACATAGAGTTCACTACTCAAAACAAAACGACTCCAGAATGAAACGCATTCGGCCAACAGGGGTGAGAATCCCGTGTGCCATAACGCATTCAGTTACAGAGGTTATCTAAATAATAGATCCGGCATGTATAATGCATTTCCCACCAAATATAAGCTAGTAAAAATCAGATCTACAACAAAAGATATAATACTATGATTATTTACCATGATACTCCAGTTCGAAGTTCTAAACATTGTTAATAAATCCGACAGCCGAACATATCCCAAAAAAATAAACCAACCCAACAGAAGGTAAAATGAAAAGAGAATAACAATAACTCTTTCTACGCAGAGATCTACCCGAACTAGACATCACACCGAGCATGGATCAATACGTTTCAAGAAGAAAATAAATGTCAATGGAGGGTATAGATATTTAGTGTAAAAACTAGAGCAAATCACAACATATAAACGAGGAAACCGACAGAGATTCCTACTGTTCAAATACAACATATATTGCTTTTTTCCTTGGATGATACAACATATATTGCTAATAGGAAGCACATCATTCTCCTAAACCAAAATATTTTAGGCCATTTATAACTAAAACCAACATTGCAGAAGATACACTTACTTGACAGAAAACGGTGTCGAACAGAAAATATAAGGGAGAGGTATTAATTCCTCCCAACCGTAGAAATCTGAATGCTCTCCAGATCTCACCGCCGAGTTGGATCACCACCTCAACTACTGGACCAGCACTACTGCAACGCAACACTCCTACCTTGGAGTCTGTAACAGTTAAAATCGATGGACTTATCAAATAAGAGGTCTCAACAAAAATGCTCCAGCATAATAGTTCTCCTTTGCACAACATCCTTGATGCTCTCTGAATGCTCCTCTTTATAGCATTTCCTAGGTCTTGTGCCATTACCAACCCAATCTCAAGTAAATCCTAGATCCCTATTTTTGTGAATCTTATTGGAGTGTTGAGGTCTCCTACTTGGATTGATTGGTTTTTCATAATGGTTGTGCTATCTCTTGTCCATAGTTGTAGGTGGTATCCCCTCTTTCAATTCATCCTCTCCAATGTTTTCCTTTCATTTAAAATAATAATAAAAATTGTTTTAGTGCACATCACTCTCACATAAATGTGAGTTACAATTTTTGTGAGTTTTAATAACTCAAAAAATAATAAATCTTTTACTTCTAGTAAAATAGAAATTTTGTTTTTGTGAGGGGGTGTCACATAGTACTAAGGGGTGATTTTGGCCATAGAAAACTTCAAAGGGAATCATTCGAGTGGCAACATGACAACTTGTATTATGCCATTATTATGCTAGAGGTAAACCATTATCCCATTGGGATTTCTTGTGTCAAGTGAAAAATACAAATACACTTCTAGGAACTTGTTGATAACTTTTATTTGACCATGAATTTGGGGATGATAGGAAATGCTTAGATTCAATTAGGTTCCTTAGAGATGAAACAATTATTCCCATAAATTGCTAGTGAAGGTGGGGTCATGGTACAATCATGGTACATGACAATAGACTCCAACATACTATGTATTTTGAATATATTATCCAAGATGCTTGAGCTACCATCAATGCCTCAAAGGAGTGTTGCAGTGAAAAAAAGATCATTTTTGGAAAGGAGATCGACAAAATCATTGATTATAGATTTATTAATAAATTTTGGTTACCCCAAAATTAAGTCCATAGAAATGTTAGTCCATACTTCTAGTGGAACAAGAAGTGGTTTAATTTCACCTAGATTTTTCACTAGCTCTCCCTTATGTAATGGAAAATGTCACACTTTTCCATAGAGGTGTGAATTTCCTTCTTCATGCCTTCTAAAAAAATGATCATTTGATTCTTTTAAATTTTTTCTAGCATCCTCAATGATTAGTTCTAGGAGATGAAAGTAGATTAGATAACACCCATGATTTCAATGCTAACTTACTTTTCAAACATAAATCCCCTTTATAGTGAAGCTCCTCATTTTTCAAATTGTAGCTCAAATATGCATGGGGTTTAATTTGAATTTGTTGGATCATGTTACTTATCTTAGGATTGGTTAACTATTGTTTGTGGATGCCATTCACAAAATCTATTTTCATTGAGAGTGAAAAGAGGTAACCTTATTCTTCTGACTTCTATGAGAGCGCATATGCTACCACATTCTTCTTTTCCTTATTGTAAATTATCTCATAATCATTTACCAACATTTTGGTGACTCATTTTTGTTTCTTATGGGAATACGTTCTTTTCTCTAGGAAGTATTGAACGCTACAATGATCAAATCTAATTTGGAAATGTTTCCCAAGTAGGTACGGATGCAAGATATTGAAAACATGCAAGTGGACTTTTGGTAGAATGCCATAGTTTATACTTAAACAAGGGAGATAGAATCAAAGCTTCAAGTCCCTGCCAAAACTAAAAGCAAAAACAAGAAAGTTGCAATGCAGCTGGGAGAATTGTATTTGTGTCTTCAATAAAATGGCTTGCATTTGACTTTTAAGCCCTTGTTGTTATTACAATTTTCAACATGGATCAATTTTAACATGTGTCACTGAATTGTTGGATTTGGATAGCTTGAATAGTTTTAAAAGTGTCGATTGTAGATGAAATTATTATTTAAACACAAATCAACAAGCAAACGATATCGCTTAGGTAAAATTTTTGTTTAGTTAAGCTTACTATAAAAAAATTCTCTCTCAGTTTTCTTTTCAACAGTTCCAGAATGTGACACCCACTGATGTGTACATGAATGTATTTGTTTAGGGCTCTTGTGGTCATCAATTTGTGGACATGGAAAAGTATAGTCAGAGAAAATTGTAAAAAATTAATGTATAGGAGCACAACCGCATCATCAACTCGTTGAATAGCTTTATCAGAGTCTGCTACATTTGTAATTTATGTTTTGAAGAATGAATTCAAGTCACTTCTCTTCCCTCCAGTGGATTCAATCCGATAACCTTTCCATGCCATATACCATCGAAAATCCACATGTCCCGTGCATCGTTTTTCCATTGATGAAGCTTCTTTCTAAGCTTTCATGGTGTTAGTTTCCTAAGAATTAATGATGTTATCAGATCTTTAATGGTGTTTCCCCATCAATACTAGTGCAAGCACATCATCGTGAAGAATATGGGGCTGTGATTTTTCGGTCATGCAAAGGTCAATGGAAAATGGAATCCTTCTAAGAAAGAGGACATGAAGATAACGGTTGCTTCATCAAGTGCTATGCAGATTTGGTGAAGGAAGAGAGGAGCAATCCCAAGACAAAGGAAGCGAGAGATAATGCATTAGGTCAAATCTTTGGTTTGGAAAATTTATGTATTAGGTATCATTCTATCCATCGTAGTTTCCAACCAAGCAAATAAATGTACTATATTTTCAATCTATATCTCAAATTAATATACCAAACATTCTTCAACTTGTTCATCCTCCTAACATGTTACTACCCACTCAACAATGAATCCTACATTCATATCCAATATATGATAAACAACAACATTAATTTCTTAGTATGCAATACTCATTTCTATAATTCCTTAAAGAATGACCCAAGTGCAATTAAACCTCTCTGTTATATAGCCATAGATAGCCTTCATTAGAGAAGCAACATTGTAAAACATGTCCTCTATAATCCATTTTTTTTGTCCCAAGCAAATTGGCATTATCTTTAGTTAATAAAACATGCAACAACATGCTTTGCAAGCATGGAAAAGCTAGGTTATATACTTTAGGTTTTCCATAAGTGTTTAAATACACATTAAGATTTCGTTTGTAACTGCATTAGTTGATCTTCTATTTATCAATTGAGATTGAAGAGCCGTAGCTCATTCTGCATAATAGTTGTGTTTACTTATGCCTCCAATCTTCAGTTTGGTATCAGAGCCTTGGAATATATTGATTAGAGCAAGAAAGAAGATTTTGAGAGTGCAAGAGAAGCCGTAGCTTCAAATAAATTTGAAAACTTTTTGCAAGAAAATTTATATGCATGAAGGGGCGATAATTTCGGGAAAACTTAAGAAATAAAAATCTCTTGGTAATTTCAGTGCCCTTACTATATCCCACAGAGAGAAAATTTCACCATATTTTCACGCTTCAAGCTTGAGAAGAGCCACGATAATTTCTTTTTATTTCGTGTGGAAGCCCCTTTAGAGAGGCGCGGAAATCATTCCACGAGAAGAGTTTTTTTGGTTTTTTCACGAGTTGTTTTTTTTTCACGGATTTTTTGAGTTACTTCATGTAAAGATTTTATATATCATATAAAAGTTATTTTTATGTTTTTTATTATAATTTTTTTTTCAAAAAGGTTGTGAAAAAAAGGGTGGAATTTAAAAAAGAAGAAGAGTTCTCTCTTAAAGGAAGTGAAGAGGAGATATTATTATAAAAAAGGAAGGAGATTTTTTTGGAACAAAGTCATTGAAAGACTCTCCAACATCTATGGCTTCTAGCGGAAGCAATCAATCTCATATTTCTCCTCTTATGGGGAAAAAGGCTATGATGTCTGGGCCACGAGGATGACGATTTATCTCAGATAGGAAGATGTGTGGGAATATGTCGTGAATGGCTATTCCGAACTAGCAGATGATGCGGTTTATCAAGCCCTATCAAATGGAGAAAAGGATATTCTGAGAATTCATACGAAGAAGGATGCAAAGACACTGAATCACATAATGAATGCTTTGGATAACAACGTATTTCCAAAGATGTTAGCTTCATTGCATGCCAAAGAAGCATGGGAAACCTTGGTGACTAGTTATCAGGGTGCTGGTAAGGTACAAACAACTAAACTCCAAAACCTAAGAAGAGATTTTGAATATCTGAAGATGAAAGAATTAGACTCAGTAGATTCTTTCATGACCCAATTCATGGGGATTGTTAATCAGCTGAGTACCTATGGTAAAAATATTGAAGATCAAAGGGTGGTTGAAAGGGTTTTGAGATCCCTACTCACCAAATTTGATCCAAAAGTTGCAGCGATTGAAGAAGCAAAGGATATGAGTACTCTCTCTGTAGACTAGTTGACCAGATCGCTACTATCATGTGAATCCAGAAGCAACAGGAATGAAGAGTCCTCTATAGAGAATGCTTTCAAAGCACAAGTCTCATTCTCAAAAGGTAGAGGAAGAGGCAGAGGCAGAGGTAGAGGAGGATCAAGAGGAAGAGGTGGAAGTGGCCGAAGTAATGGAAAGGAATATCAAGATCGCAATCATAACCATGAACGCTGGAACTACGACAAAAGAAGGTCAGATAAATCTAATGTTAAGCGTTATTATTGCAATAAATTTGGCCATTATGCTAATGAATGTAAATAGGAAAATTTTGATTAGGCAAAAAAGAATGCTAATGTGACTAATACCTCCGAGGATAAAGAAGATATGTTATTTCTTACATGTCATGCTGCACACGAAATCCCAAAGGGACTTTGGCTTTTAGATAGTGGCTGCAGTAACCATATGACAAGTGATAGAGGTCTAATTGCAGACCTAGATGGATCAGTGAAGAAAAAGGTCAAAGTCGACACATATGAGGTAGTTTCATTTCTTGGAAAATGAGTGGTCAACATTCTGATCAAACAAGGCCAACAAAAGACAATCACAGATGTATATTATGCTCCAGAATTGAAGCGTAATCTTCTGAGCATTGGGAAACTTACTGAAAATAAATACATACTTGTCTTTGATGGATCAGACTGTGAAATCTATGAAAAAACCCCAGATAGACAGTCGATCATCAAAGTACAAGTGAATAGGAACAGGATGTATCCACTAGTCATGAATTGCAACATGAAGGTAAGATCTTTTGCTCAAAAATCCACATGCATGGATGATTATTGGTTATGGCATTTCAAATATGGACATCTTCACTTTGGTGCTATCAAGTTGTTGCAGCAAAAAAAGATGGTAAAAGGATTACACCCTATGAAGGAGCCAAGAAACACTTGTGAGTGTTGCATCATTGCAAAGCAGCACAGGGATAGCTTTCCTAAAGGTATGTCTCGAAGGGAACATGCACCTCTAGAACTTATTCATACTGATCTATGTGGACCAATGCAGACTCAGTCAATTGGTGGAAGCTATTATTTTCTTACATTCATTGATAATTTCAGTAGAAAAACATGGGTGTATTTCCTTCGTCTGAAGTCTGAAACTTTTGGCAAGTTCAAGGAATTTAAGGCTTTGGTTGAAAAACAGAGTGGTCATCAACTCAAAGTATTGACATCGTATGGAGGGGGGAGAGTATGACTCAAATTAATTTCATGATTACTACAAATATCATGTAATCAATATGCAATTCACTACAATATATACACCTCGGCAAAACGGTGTTGAAGAATGCAAGAACATAACCATCATGAATATGGCTAGGAGCATGCTGACAGGAAGATACTTTTCCCATGAATTTTGGGGAGACGCAGTTGCTTGTGATGTTAATGTGATGAACAGATCTCCCACCAAAATTGTGAAGAATAGAGTACCAGAGGAAGCATGGATAGGTATGAGTTGTAATATTTCTCATTTCAGAATATTTGGTTGCATTGTTTATACTCATGTTCCTAAACAACTAAGAAAAAATCTAGATGACAGGAGTGAGAAATGTATCTTTCTTGGATACAGTGAAGAATCTAAATCCTCCAAAATGTATAACCCTATTACCAGAAAGGTTATCTTTAGCAGAGATGTGTTGTTCAAGGAGGATGAGTCATGGAATGGAACTATAGATAAGGTTGTGGGAGCTACAATACCCCAACCAGAAGAAGAAGAAGAAGAAGAGTTGATTGGAGAACAGGGTCCAGTAGCATCTTCACCAGTAGAAAATAATCCAGTAAGGACACCTAGAAACTTAGTTCGAGTTGAAGCATCAAGATCAATATATCAATATACTTCTAGTCCGCAATCAGGTAATGAATCTGACTACAGTAATATAAATACTAGAAGATTGGAAGATATTTATGATGAGTTGGATGCAAATACCAATTTTTCTTTTATTGCTAGTCAACCTGTGTTTTATGAAGAGGCAGTAAAAGAAGAGAATTGAGTAAAATATATGTACAGAGAGATAGATTCCATTGAGAGAAATGGTACATGGGATCTAGTTGACTTGCCAGAAAATAAGAAACCTATTGGTGTGAAGTGGGTCTATAAGACCAAACTCAATGAAAAAGATTAGATTGATAGGTACAAGGCAAGGTTAAAAACAAAAGGTTTCTCACAACAAACATGAATTGATTTTGGAGAAGCGTTTGCACCAGTGGCAAGATTGGACACAATAAGAGCATTCCTAGCAATAGCAGCCCATAATAGATGGAAAGTGTATCAAATGGATGTCAAGTCGGTATTCTTGAATGGAATTCTTAAAGAAGAAACTTATGTGGAGCAACCACACGGGTATGAAATCAAAGAACATGAAGAGAAAGTTTACAAGTTGAAGAAAGCTCTATATGGGCTCAAGCAAGCTCCAAGAGTTTGGTATAGCAGAATTGATTCTTATCTGGTAAAAAATGGTTTTAGCAGAAGCTGCAGCGAACCAACACTTTACAAAAAGGTAAATCAACATGGACATATTTTGATAATTTGTTTATATGTTGATGATATGATTTTTACAACTGACCTGTCAGTAGATGAGTTCAAGGAAGCTATGAAGAAAGAGTTCGAGATGATAGATCTTGGATTAGAGGTAGAAGAAACAGAAAAGGTATATTTATCTCTCAATGTAAATATGCTAATGAAGTACTTACGCAAATCAAAATGCTTAATTGCGAACCGAAACCTACACCAGTGGAAACAAGTACAAAGTTGAGCAAAGAAGATGATAGTCCCAAAGTAGATCCAACATTGTTTAAGAGACTTGTAGGAAGTATCATGTTGGCTTGCTTTCAACTTGATTTCCAAGTTCATGGAGTCTCCCAAAGACTCGCATTGGAAATTTGGAAAAATGATCTTACGATATGTTGCAGGGATTTCAAGCTATGGAATTTTATACTCAAGCACTGAGTATGATGTTTTGACAGGTTTCACTGACAGTGATTTTGCAGGAAGTTTGGATGACAGGAAGAGCACTTCCGGTCATGTTTTTCATCTTGGATCAGGGGTGATTTCATGGGAATCCAAGAAGCAACCCATTGTGACACTTTCATAAGCCTAATAAGAGTATGTAGCAGCAACATCAGCAACATGTCAAGAAGTCTGGTTACGCAAAGTTTTAGAAGGTCTTCAACAGAAACAAGGAGGACCAACAACAATCCATTGTGACAACAATTCAACGATCGCCTGTAATATCCCCATTTTGACCCTATTGCATTAAAATTGTAAATGATGTAAATACCATTATTAAATCATGGTGAGGATCTCAAGGCCAAGGCCTCACCATCGATTTAGCATTTTTTGTATCGAAAATTAAAAATCAATGCATTTGGTTCTCGTGCTATCATGTAAATATGAATTTTAATGAAATACCCACAACTAGATATGCAACTCAACAAGAGATGGGGAAATTATTTTTACAAGGAATAGGGGAGAGTTATTCAAACCCTTGATCCAATAGTGTCAATCCAAGTGTCAATGAGAAAACCCATAAACCCTCAACTACCCATTTTGACTTATGCACCAAATCATTTAATTCTTCCAAGAGTTGGTTGAGGTAGTCAATGCCTTGGGAATGGGGAGATATGGCATCCAATTTCGTGTATGGGAAAGCCATCAATTTGGGAAATTGTATTTTGGTTTCTTGGGAAACAAAGCACCCATGAAATTGTGCCCAAGCCATTATTCACAAATGGTATTTTCTCCCTCACACAGTCTGAGATAGCTGGGGTGTTTTCCTTCACGTTTTCCATCATTTTCCTTCATTTTCCATAGTCGAGAATTCTTTTTTGTGTTGAACAGTGGATGGGAGGAGGAGAGTCATGATTTGGGGGTTTATAGAGGTCTTTTCTGGCCCTTGAATGCCCATAAATGTTTTATGAAATCGAATTTTCTATCCCAGGGTTGATTCCCCCATCTAACATTTCATTTTGGGTTTCCCGTGATTTCAGAAACTCATGGAAACTCCATTTTGGGCATCCCACTATCAAAACGTTTTTCTTCATGTCAAACATTTGTGTTTTAATGCTACATGTATATCCATGTTTTGGTTTGAATTTGTGAGTAAGAAATTAGGAGTGGAACCATGTTTTTCACCAAAAAAGAAAGCACATTGATACCAGATATCACTTCATAAGAGAACTCCTGAACAATGGTGAATTTCATGTTCATCATTGTAAATCGATTGATCAATTGGATGACATATTCACAAAGCCATTGACAAAAGAAATTTTTTAAACTCATAGAGATAATGTCGCCAGTCATAATTAAGAGGGAGTGTTAGAAATAGTAATTACTTATGTTAGTATTAGCTTTTTATTTAGTTCTTATTTAGAAGTTCAGTTAATAAAACATGCAACAACATGCTTTGCATGCATGCAAAAGCTAGGTTATATTTTTTAGGTTTTCCATAAGTGTTTAAATACACATTCAGATTTGGCTTGTAAATGCATTAGTTGATATTCCTTTTATCAATAAAGATTGAAGATCCATAACTCATTCTGCATAATCTTTGTGTTTACTTATGCCTCCAAACTTCATCAAGAAGGGAATTTAGGTAGGCAAAGAAAAAATAGCTACAACTAGAAGGAAGAGTAAATGAAACATCCCAATGATATGCACCATTCCGAAGCTGCTTGACACCTTCATTCCCATCAAACAACAACTAAAGCCACCACATAGGTCTAGATCTCACAAGAAAATACTATATGAAATATAGGAGTATGGTCGATTAGGGAACTTAACGAAGGATGGAAAACCCTAAAGTTTTTTCATGCTGTGCTGTTTTAATTCAATTTTAAACGAAAAGCGAAATTAGCATTCAGTTAGCATTCAGTGAACTTATATTTAATTATGAGCTGAGAAAAACACTAGCTTACCCTTATGTTTAGTGGTGTTTGAAATTAATGAGGAGATTTCGGCGTTGTTGAAATTGCAGGATTACAATGAGAAGCTAAAGGCTCTATCCCTGCACTCATGCTCTTCCGTTTAAAATAAAAAGCCATATTGATATATTTAGTAATATTCATTGAATTCTAGGATAAGAGAAAAAAATAACTTACCCAGCCTCTCTACCAACTGGCCAATGAATCTACTAGCACTCCATAGACTCTGGATGCATCCTAAGAAAAACCACACAATACAAATAAATCAATGCTAAACTCTAATGCAACTCGTAAAAAAACAAGAAGTGACTGCATCGAAATTGGCAAAAACAAAGCATGAATCTAGAAGGTATCTCTACAACATGTTTAGGATTGAATGTTTTGAAGTGGTGATTTTTTTGGGAAATAAACATAAATCATTCCCAAGGTTTTTCGGAACAGAAATAAATCTCCCTCCATGTTGAACCTTGGTCCGAATGCAGATCTTGGCTAGTTCAGAGCAATCTCCTTTATTGTATCCCCTTCTCCCAGGCATGAATTCCATATGTTCCTACTGTAGAGGACAATTGTGTGCTTATTCCGCTACCTTCCGGAATGATGGTGTGACGTCTCTCCTCCCTAGTCCCATATTTGGGGATGTTAGATGTTCATTATTGATATTTATACAATCTCTTTGGAACGAAGGCCAGGAAGGCATTTTGGGGATTTAGATACTGCTCAAGGATGCTGCAGGACCATGCTCAAAACCACGAAGGAACAGGAACTCTGGTCAGGGAAAGGACCCTTACTCTGAAGGAAGGCAAGGGCCCTTACTCTTGTCTTTCTCAACTAACGGACGTAAGTGCTTCTGGACTTACTTGAACCTTGGAAGGCCATCTCTTGGGACTAATGGAAAGAACATTGGAAAGACCAAGGCTCTCTCTATTGGCTAGCGGTAGTTTTACTTATAACCAAGGAGAGCTATATTTTATTGTATACAGGTTTCAATGCCATTTTTGTGTTGATGTTATGGCCTTGTATATGGTTCTTGCAATCCTCATGAGCCAGGCCTTCACCTTCTTCATGCTTAGCCTTTGAGGGACCAACAAAAAAATGAAAGGCAGATTGGACCTACTTACATACTGCTGCCAATAAAATGCTAATATCTCGTTCAGCAAGCTTATTTTATTTTTAAAACCCTCCAGCTTTACCTCTGAGATTGCAAATCTACATTTATAAATACGTTTTTCATCCAAGATTCAATATGGTCATACCTTTTTGTGCTCAAAATTATAGTAAAAAGACCATCTCAAACTGCAATCTATCTGGTTGTTTAAAACCTACTAATTACAATGGTACCCATATGCTCATTTCCTACAATGAAATTCACTCTTCCAACCAGCAGTATATCACTCAAATTATTCAGAAAACATCAGAAATATAAGCACTCATATCCACAACAACGAATAAATTTTAAGACTGCTCCTGAAAGTAATTGTATGCTTTATTAACAATTGTTGTAGTAGAGAGAAAAGATACATCTTTTTTCATATTAAAGAATACCTTCATCATACCTCGTCTCATTAACAACATCTCCTTCTTCTATGAATATAATTTATATTATTACTTAGATAACAAAAAATATGAGAATTTGAAACATTTACAAAAACATTGGTCTATTCATCACCCACAAGAACAAAATCTCTTTAACTAAATTGCATACAGTAAAAAAGGGTCGCTACATATCTCCCAAGATCATAAATATGTTGACCAAAACTTGTTTGCTACCACTATGATTCATAATCAAATTTATCAGGGTATGCCTTATAATGGTTGATCCCGTTGTGTTGTATGTGGAACTTTATCATTTACAGAACTCTCAACACTTGCATTATGGTTGGAACATTTATACATATAATTTACTTATACACTCTTGACCCAGAAATGCTTTAGCATTGCAATCATTAAGGAAAGAACTAGGTAAACATTATTGTAAAGCTCATTTACACATACGATATTAAAAGTGTCATTAGCGGGTGGAAGAGTCTCTTAATATTTTTATTGTACAGTGATTTCTTAATAATAATATTGTAGATAATAAGCTCCTATGCTCTCCGGGTATGCTATAAAGACATGTGGTAGGGGTGAGCTCATAACCGCTAGTGTATTTTACTCGCTACTGAGCTGGGTGGATAATACTGTAACTGGATTAGAATTGATAATGCAAGGAAGATTTCTAAGAAGAAGAGTAGTTCAGTAGGCCGAGAAAATAAGGTGCTTCAGTAGGAAGGAAATAAAAATGAGAAAGTAGATCCGACCCGGAAGATAGGCAGGCCGTACCTGTAACTAAGGGCTTCATGTTTTCGATGAATACACAAAACTCGTTAAATCGGTGACTGGACGCAGTAAATTGACCTTTTTTTTTAAATTGTCACCCACAAAACACAAAAAACAACGCATAGCAGAAAATTTGATTCAAAGGAAGGCAATGAAGTTACTTACGAGAGAGTGTGATTCTGAGCTCCAAGCGTTCATATCTCTGCAACATGTTCATGAGCCTTGCATTCCCAAGCATATGCATCTCAGGCGCAATTTTGGGTAAAATATCAATTGCATACTATTTCTTATGCTTCAAATTCGCATACGACCACGTGGATGGGCAGTCTACAAAGAAGGGGGGGAGAAAATTCGCAATCTGGTCAAGATGTTAGTGGATTCAGAATGGGTGGTGTTGCAATTCATGGTGTGGTTAACAAAGAATATAGGGAAGCCACAACTTCGTCACCCTTTGATCGTCGGTTTGATCAACCCTCACAGGAAAAATGAATGCTACATATTAAAATCCTTAGAACACCGTGCAGATTAATACGTGTATATTAATAGTTTTTTAACCAAAACTATTTCTATAGTCCTTACTGCTGGACAAGCTGGACAGAAATTAATAAATAATAAGAAAAATGTTCTAACTTAATGCCATCCATAATAAAAAATAGAAATACATATTCCTTGCTGCTTGGCAAACTGGACAGAAACTAATAAATAATATGAAAAGTGTTCCTTATATGTTATTTTGTTATTTTCTAACTTAATGCCATCCATAATAAAAAACAGAAATACATATCTATGAAATTCAGCGTTGTTCTAACACTCTATGAACGTAGTGATGCCACAAATTTGTCGTGGTGGACCATTTAACCAAGTGATTATTTCATTCCTCAAAATATTAAATTACAATTTAAACCATTTTTGGTTTAATCTTTAAACACATGTTTAGAAGCTCCATGGATTTCCCATCACATCATTTGCCACGTGATAGATAAACCAAGTAATTCGATCACTTCTTCCAAAAAGTTTCCAAATTACATGGAAAAACTTATACTTATATTACTATTAAGCAAATGGAAAAATGAAATGGTTAACGAGGGCTATCTTTCTATATACTTACAAGATAGACACATAAATAACAAAATTGGTTGCATAATGATATAATGAATATTTCTATGTCATTATTGTTTTTCAATTCCTTCATTAGAATAATAATTAATTATTACTTTTAATATTCTATAAAAAAAACATAAACCATTTTTAAGGAAAAACGATATATCAAAATTAAGTACAAGAAGTAATAAAAATTGTTTATAAAAACTAATTACAAGAAGCAATAAGATTATTAACACCACTCTTAACATTATTTTTACTTCCATATATGATCTCTATGATATTGTATTCAAATAACCATGACTTTATTACAACAACTTATTATGAAAATGTAACAAATATAAATATAAATAATGTTATCTATATTTAGGACCATTTACTCATAGCATGACATTATTTTATATATTTTATATTTTGGAGATTAATTTTGTTTATTATAGTTTTCTCTTGCAACATAGAACGAACTTTTTAAAGTACAAGATTGAGTGGAAGGGTACATATTTTTTTAACATGATATAAGTGAAGTATTAGTTTTTTGCAAGTCTAGTTGTACTATTTTAATATTAAAACATTAAAAGTGATTTTATAAAATAGTAATCAATGATTTATCCTTTATTATATTTTCATTATTATGCTTGGTCACAATTTGTGTTGTGCATGTAACAAGCAATTTATAATTCATGACCATTTTTATTGAAGGATAATAGGTTGGATCTATAATGACTGGAGTAACATAACGTTATAAATGGCCATGCATTCTTCTCAAGGATTCAACGGTTTCATTATAATAGCAAGTGAAAAGTGTGTCTTCACAAAAAAAATCCATTCGAAACATGGATGATAGTTGTATATTATTTTTGGAATGCATTTTCTATTTTGTATAGATATTTATTGCAGCAAGAAAATTTTCATTGAAAACAAGTTCAGCATTTTGAACGAAAATACAATACGAACATCCTTATACAATACGAACATCCTTATACAATACAAATCACTGTCAAACACCAACTTAGTGTAAGAGTACATTGTTTGATAAACCACTGAGTTCAAATTAGTGGAGGAGTACATTGTTTGACAAACGACTCCCTTGACGGCAAGGGAGCTAAAATGGTGTTGCTTGTAATCCTAACCTTAATAATATACTTTCGACGTCCGCTCTGATTTATAACTAGTCTAGATCCAAATCCTAGGTTTTATCAAGCGCCGAGAGGGATCAAATCTCCAGAGGTGCAAACCTCTTCTCAAGTATTTCACTCAAGGAGCTATTCTAGGAGAGGTTTGCACCTCGGGAGATGTATTTTTAAGGTTCAAATCCTGTCTATTTTTTCTATTTCTTATGTCAGCTATAGTAATTTTATTTTTATTTTTTTTGTTTCTACTTCTTATATCTACTATAATATATTTTTTATTTCTTTATTTTATTTCTTATATTTCTACTTTTTATGTCAACTATAATATTTTTTACTTCTTTATCTTTTTTACTTTTTATATTTCTAGTTTTTATGTAGGTTATAATATAGTCATTGATTTCATTTCGAAAATACACGCCTTTTTATTTTTATTAATGGTAGACGTTATAATATTTTATTTTTATTACTTGACAAATACTGGATAAACACTCGACAAACGTTACAAGATCTCCGTCATACTGAACTGTAAAGCGCCTCTCAGCACAATTAAGTAAAAATGCCTACTTTTATATGACTCCATCTTCATAGTTGTTGACTCTCAGTTATCAAATGTAAGTTTGAATAAAAACTAAAAAGTATGTATGAGGAATTTTTTTAACACAAATAATAAACAATAATATGATATATTGTATTGATCTATGATAGCCCATCATTGTATCTTAATAATTGCCTGTTTAGTAATTTTATAAATATCCAACGTATCTTTATTATTAACATGCATTTATGTTGTTGTCCTAGAAACTTACATATAATATAGAAACTCACATATAATATTTAGCATATCACAATTAGTCTTTCCAAATGTTTAGCAAAAATTGTAAGTCAATCTTATTACATTGTAAATATATAATTTATGTTATAATAAGTCAATCTCATTTGATTGTATATCTATTATTTGTGTTATAATAAGTCAATCTTATTTAAGTGATTGTATATTTTCTCTTAAAAAGTGATTTGTTTTCACAAATATTTTGTAAAAGTTGTAAATCAATCTCGTTTCATTATATTATATATATAATTTGTATTATAGTAAGTTAATTTCATTTGATTGATTGTATATTTTTTCTTAAAAATTGATAGTAGATTTCAATATGTTTTGATTTTGTATGAAGAATTTCCTTTAATTATTGGAATACTTGAAAATTTTTGACTACTTGAAATTTTTGAAGTGAGAGTTATGTGGCCTACTCGTAAATTGGCTAAGTATATTAATTAAATATGTAAAGTTTAATTTTCTTGTGGTAAATAGTTTAAACATCTTACTTGTCATTGTTTCCATTTGCATAGAGTGCTATTAAGTTCTTTTATATCATCATCTATGTAAAGTTTGATATTTTATTCAATTAGAATATAAATTGGTTTATATTTATCCATGTTGCATGTTTTTCTTAAGTTATCAAAGTCTTTCGATTCCTCGACCATATTTCAATGCCTAAACAATAATTCTTTTAACTAAGATCCATCAAATGAAAGTATTGAGATAGATGATGTTTGAATTTTTCTATTAAACCTTGTCTACGTTCAAAAAAATGAATGCAATAATTCCCTTAAACATCTTTCTTGATGTACATATTTGGATAACTTTGAATTTTAACAAATGAGTTTGTTTAAGACCATATAGTGCTTTTTTTAACATGCATACAAGATGTTTGATTTAACATCCATTTGGTATATACAAGTCTAGCCTAATGTTGAAATCGACATAATCACTAAGAAGTGTTCGAGACTTCTTGGTGTGGGTCAAATCAACATTAGCGCTCTACATTGTGAATAGGTGAGCATGTGATGGAGAAGTATAACATCATCACAATGGGAACCTTTCCTTAGAAGATGGAAAATCCAACAATAAAGTGGTTGACAAATGAATAACAATTGAGGTAGACAAACAAGCAATTCGACCCCAACTAAGGAAGACAAGTCAACCTTAAGTGAAATTAGGGTGATCTAATGCACGTATAAATGAAGTACTCGAACAGTTCATTTGCATCATCTAGTTTTTTCTCTTTCCACAAGTGCGCATCGTTAGCTGGGTTGAAGTGAAGTTTCATGAATCAATTATTGAAGACTCTCATCTCTCTTTCTTATCTCTTTCTCTTAGGTTCGCCATTCTCTCTTGAAGACTCACATCATATCTGTGATTATTCTATGATGCACTACAACTAGGGTTTCTACCCTGTGACTTCAAAAACCTTTTGAACACATGTTATTCTATTGTTGTTGTTTTACTCTTATTATTGGAAATATTCTTCTTAAGAAAGATTGCTAGGTTTTCTCCTAAGTTTAGGTTACCAAGGTAAAAGTTTGTGTCTACTCTGCATGGTTCTCTTTCATTGATCCTTTTCTTTTCCACTGCAAATTTGAATTTGAAATGCAATAATATTGGTGGGATGAAATAATTTTCGAAAATAATACTGCTAAGTTAAGAATTCAACATGGTATTAGAGCATTACTGAATAGAATCCATTGCGAGTGTCTGTTTCTACCCTAATATGAAAAACGGGACTTCCAAGTTTGAACATTTCCTTCCATAGATTAGACTTGAAAATAACATTTTGGAGCTCTCCATAGGAGGGTGGAGTTATCTATGGAAGCATATATCAATTTTGTGAAGTTTAAATTTTGACCTAATTTCTATCGAAATCAAGGAACTAGGGATTCCATGTTTGAACTCTCCTGGCCACAGATTGGAATGAAAATAGTGTTCTGGAGATTGCTCTAGGATGGTGCATCTATATGTGGAGGAAAACATTAGTTTTGTTTAACTTCAGTTTTGACCCACTTTCTGCTATGGTTTATGGGTTATATTTAAGCTCTTGACAATATGGTGTCCATCCTTAGAGTAGAAGACAAGTTGGATGGTGCCTTTAACTTCAGATCCTAAAAAAAAAGCTACTCTTCATCCTATAGGAAAATGAGATCCAAGATTATGTAAAAGATTTGATGCCAAAGAACCCAAGAATGCTGAAGAGAAATCCAAGTATAAGAAAATGAAGCAAATGCTAAAACGATCTTGATAGATTCTATAAAAGATAATTTGATTCCATATGTTGCAGAGTTGAAGGAAGGTAAAGCAATGTTTGATTCCCCAGTAGGATTGTTTGAGAGGAATAACAACAATATAAAATTAACTTTGGGAAAACAACTTCATTGTATGATGATGACCAACTCAAATTCAGTTGCTACATACTTCATAAAGATCTTTCAGTTAAGACATCAACTTAAAGCCATTGGAGCTACCATTGATGATTCAAAAATTTTCATGGTAACTCTTAATGGACTTCACTCTTCTTCGGATTCATTTGTTCAAAGTGTTTGTGGACAATATGAGTTTCCCAAATTTGATAGGCTATTGGTTGATTGTATCCAAGAATAAGCTAGAATATTGTTTAAGAAAATCTTGTAGAAACCAAAGAATGAAGAAACTCAAGCTCTTGCAACTCATACAAGAAAAGGAAAAGGAAGAAGAAACTTTGAGAGGAAAAATATAGGTGGAAAATCAGCTCCAACTCAAAGACGAAAAAAGAAGGATCTCTCAAAGATCAAATGCTATAAATGTCATTATTTTGGTCACTATGCCTTGTAGTGTCCTCAAAATAAAAGGAAGGAAAATGCATCAATAGTCGATGTTGATGAACATCCACTAGAAAATAATACAAAGCTTAATGAAGTTGTAGATGAACTCTAAAATGAGTATTTATTTTAGAAGCATTCAAATAAAGTCTCCAAGCAAGTTCTAGAAGTCCAAGGCTTGACAAAGAAAGAGATAAATACTTAATTCAAACGATGTAGAAGAGTACCCTTCCAGAAACTACAGTGATTTTTGGGAAGGAAGAGATCAAGAAGGAGTAAAAAAACTAAACAAAGATACGTATTTAATGTTTTGTGCGATAAGTGTTGTTCATTCAAATTGAATTGCTATTGATAAATAACATAATTGTTAAATTAGTACTGGTTAACCCTTGTGGATATTTTTGTCATAGGTCCATTGTAAATATTGTGGAGACAATGATCCATGATCAAGATATACCCATGTACTTATGGGTAGTGTTGGAACAGGGTTGGTTCATAGAGGTTTTGGTACATACAACAACAAGGAAGACAAGTGGACAGCGACAAGGGTAAAGAGTGATCGCAAAGTGGAGCAAAGCGGTTAAATAAAAATTATGAGTTAGTTAGACTTAGTCGTTAGGATATGTCCACTTTGCTAAGTGGACCGATTTTTTAATGATCACTGAGCCTATAAATATAAGTCATGTTGTAAGCCTTTCGACATCTTATATTATCTTTTTGATTGACTTTGATCTGAGTTTTTGAGGTTCGGTGTTGTGGATATGTATATTTGTTAGGTCTGTGATTTGTAAGATAGATTTTGTGTATGAATTCTGCTCTTAATAAGAAGTAATTTTTCGTCCATGACTTTGTCTCTCATGTGTTTTATCGTAGTATGATTAGATATGTTGTGCGCAGTATGATAAGATCTATTGTGTCGCAATATTATTAGATCTGTTGTGTCTTAGTATGATTAGATATGTTGTGTCATAGTATGGATAGATCTGTTATATCACAGTTATGATATGTATCACAGATCTATTAAATATGTTTCTATAATATGTTACTACGTAGGTCTGATTAGTATGTCTCTGTATGCGATGATGGTGTTATGATGCATTGGACAACTATGTCAATTTATGAGTTATGATGCCATTAACCGTTAATGATGCATGTCCTCTTATACTTGTGGAAGCTTGGTTCCTGCATATCCCTTACGTGCCTCGGGTGAGACCTCACTCACTTTGCGAGTGTTGCTGGAAAGGCTAAGCCCTTTATGGGCCGGTATCTATGCATGTTTGTGTCAAGATTTGTTGACACTACGCGAAGTGAACCCCCGTTGACAAATCTGTGACAGCAAATGGTTCTGTTTCCAGGACCTTAGTGCGAAAAGGAGAGGAAATGATGCGGCATCTGACAAAGCCGGAGATCAGGGATTGGTTCAACAAAAAGACACAAGAGTTTGCTGAGTAAGAAAATCAGAACCCTGGATTGTCAAAAGACTAGTGGTTGAAGAAGTACATCTATACTGATATCCACGAGGTATTTTTCTGTGAGTTTCCTATATTGTTGTATGAATGGTTGGCTAAACTAACTGATCAGAAGAGGAATTTCCAAGGAGGTGATCCAGAGCATTGGACCCCGGAACTAATCCAACAATTGAGTCGTGTTAACAATAAAGCTTCAAGGGATGTCAACGTTTGGGTGGATAGCATTTTGGAAGTGTACATTACTGATTTTTTTGTTGATACAGCTAGATCATATAGTGACGTGGAAAGGAAGTTCTTTAAAGGACCCAAAAGAAGGTACCTATTGTCATTACCATTGTGGATCAAAATGCTCATTTGTGAAATAGGAATATTGAAGATGAACTCTGACGAGTAAAGCTCTGGTGCGTGGAGGCTGTGGGTACTGCGTAGATGCGGGTCTGATAGAATGATGCGGGGTAGATGGAAATGGGTTATGAAAAAATTGTAAGGGAATATGTGGAAGGTTGTGGCCGCCTAAGAAGTGGGGCGAGGTTCCGGCCAAAGAAGAAGATGAGGTATGAGATAGAGAGAGATTCCTAGTGTGATTGAAACAGAGGACTGTGAAGCGGGATGACAAGGGGCTAAGCAAACCTACAGTGATGAAGAGGATGTCCGAGCTACCCCTAAACCTGAGGAAGGACAGACCCAAGGCTATGACATACTGACAACCCCGTGCACTTAGCCAAACTTTAGAGGAAGGAACAGAAGCTCTTCACAGGGTTGTCCTACGAGACACAATAGCAGTAATAGTAGTGGATCTATAAACACCAGTAGAAAACCAAGGATGGAAAGCGACGAATTTAAGTTGCCTCACTTTTAGGGTAATGGGATAGAGGATCCCGAGCAATATTGGTTCTTATGCAAAGCGGTGTGGACAATAAAAAAAGTGCAGGATGAAGCTATCAAGAAGTGATAGTTGGCGACAACCTTCGAAGGTCGGGCGTTGGATTGGTACATGAAGTTTAGACAAGTACCTGCAGGACTTTCGCAGAAGAATCTGGCATAAATCAAAGTTGGGGTGATCGACGAGTTTAAGAAGCCTAAATCAGAATTGTAGTACATCAAAGAATTGAAGGAGAAAGAAATTCCCTAATGAGTCGATATGGGATTTTGATCAGAGGTTCAAAACTATGATGGTTAAATTTAGTTTTGTGATGAGCGATGTGCAGCATAAGGAATGGTTTATTGCAACATTGATACTGCACATCCGGATGTCATTGATGCAACAAAAGATCTTATCTCAGGCGAAGGATTTGGAGATTGTGATGAAGATCGAAGCTTTGCTAATTGGTGAAATAGGGATCGACATGAGACAGATCCAATCGCAGCTAGCAAACTTGACTATTCAGATGCAGGATATTAAGAAAGGGAAGGAATTTCATGAAGAGTTATGGTGTATTCGATGCAAGTCCAAAGAGCATCATAAATATCAGTGTCTTGAATTTCGTGAGTATCTACAGTATGGTGTTCCTAATCCTATGATTCAAGGAGGAATTCCTGGTGCTGAGTTTTCCAGACAAGAGGAAAATACTTGGAGGAATGCCTATATTTACCGAAGGTTGTGTTGAAGCCAGCTAACCAGTATTGTAACTTTTGTCAATCTGTCAGCCATGATGAGAAAAATTGTCGAGCATATGATTTTCTTCAAGAAAGAGTTATTGATACTTACATCATGAAGGGAGACGAGCAAAAGAAAGAAGAAAGACATCTGATGGAGCTGCAATATAATCAGTTGCAGTACAATCAGTCATAGTTCAACCAATAACGAGGAGGACTGAGAGGAGGATATCATGGTGGTCACAACGGAGGTTTTGGTCGTGGAGGAACCCTTGGTTGAGGTTTAGGACCGATCAAATGCTATAATTATGGACATCTTAGACATTATTAGAGGAATTTCCAGAATCTGACCCATCAATGTAGCTATTGCATCATAATTATCATACTGTCGAAGAGTGTCCCCAGCTAATCACAAAGTGGTAGGCTAAGAATGCGCCACATATGCAACCGAACCCGAACTTGAACCAAAACCCAAATCCTGATCAGAACATGTAGAAAATATCAGTTGAGGTAAGAGGTCAACCAACAAATGTCGCAGTAGTAACTAGAGGAGGATCCGCGACATGAGAAGATAGGCTACTACCAAATGTCTGGCCCGTGACCCAGGTACAATTTGATGTTGAAGTAGAGAAAGAAAATTTTTGGGAAGCACAAGATGCACTAATAAATAATAATGCTCAATCGACACCTATATCCACAAAGAACCTATCTATGAGATGCCACCAATTGTTTACCCGACAATGTCGCAGAAGTCACCGGGGAAGTTCAGTACTTTGAAATTTTTTCTAGAAAGTTGTTCAACATTAGAAAAGGATCATGAAGAATTAGAAGAGATAGTTAGCTTCTTGTACTGATAGAAAGAGGGGCGACAAGATCGTGCCATCAAACATCTGCATAGGAATAAAATAGGAAGGGAGATGAGGATGAATGCCCAGATTGGTGCATATGATATGGATTCCATCATTTTAGATCTAGGATCTAATGTGAATATCCTAACCACGCAAACATGGGAAGCAATGGGGAAGCCACATTTGGTATGGTCCCCTGTGCATCTTTGTTTAGAAAACCAGATCAAGGTTACACCAATCGGTCGGTTGTCTCATCTACCAGTCGATGTAGAAGGATTGAATACATATGCATATTTTCACGTCATAGAGATAATTGATAGCACCGGTCCATATACTGCACTATTGGGGATAGACTAGGAAATCGAAAATCAGGTAGTTATCAATTTCAAGAAAAGAATGATGTATTTTAAGAACTATGACATGAGGGTCATTGCTCCACTTGATCCAAATGAAGGACAGAGATATGTTGAACCAATGAGAGACGAGCTCACCAGAGGATTAGACAACATCTATAATTTCTCAGAAGATTATATCAATCCCACCGCTGATGGAGAATTGGGGTGGCGAAGTATCAGTTCGGTGTAATCGATCTCCGACGAGGCTCTAGAGAATTGGAAAAATTGGTTGCATGAGCTATCACTCAGGAAGTGTGCGCAGATCACTCAATCACTGAGATGGGTCATGACAGAAGTATGTGATATACCGACATATGAAGGACTACCTAACCTGGAAACCTTCATCAATGATTTTGAAGACAAAGTATCAGAACCACAACGCCTGCTAGCATTAGTTTAACCATTGAAGGTCACTCCGACAAGGTGGTGGACTGCGCACAAGTCGTTAATATCAAACCGGAAACAATGTCGATGATTAATGGAAGTAATATTTGGGGAAAATGAATACTACCAAGGAAATAAGTATGATGGAAGGATTGATCGAAGGGATCATCTGGGAAAATGTCAGGATACATTGGGGGTGAGGCCAAAGAAAGAATGGGTTCATCCATTCATCCACATGCTAGACGAAGTGTCGCGAAGCTAGTATGTTTTAGTAGATCTGAGATGACGAAACAATACATGGGAGGATCTAACCACTAGTTTCAGTCACACATTGAGTTTTTCCAATGAGAATCCTCTAATTGAAATCGCGCTGCAGGTAATCCGCGAAAAGTTATTTGAGACAGTTCAGACCGAAATACCAATGGGACCACAATGGACCGCGACACCAAAGATGATGATGGAATGTTACAATGTTTCGGGTGGACTTGATGATGACAAAGATCCTAGAGTTTTCTATGTCCTAGAGTCAGAAGGAATCCACAACGTTGAAGCACTAGGTATGCCATTAGACAAATTCAAGCAATCATTGAAAATTAAGAAAGTAAATATTGGTTCATTAGAGAATCCAAAGTTCTCCAGTATTGGAGACTATTGGGACTACACAACAATCAGGAAGGTCACCAACTTATTGCATGAATTTAAATATTTGTTTCCAACGAAGTTTTCTAAGATGAAGGGAATTTCCGGGGACTTGGGTGAGATGAAAAACCCCCTTAAACCCGACGCTAAGCCATTGAAGCAGTGACTATATAGCTTGAATCCCAGATACAAAGAGTGAGTGAAGGGTAAGATAGAGCGGATGTTGGACACAGGGATCATTGAGCTCATCGAGGTGTCAAAATGAATCAACCTCATGGTCATCCAGGACAAGATGACAGGCGAAGTTTGGATTTGCGTCGACTTAAGTAAGTTGAAGGATGCATTCCACAGAACCTTTATCGATGAAGTACTTGAGGGTTTCGGAGGACAGAAAGTATATTCATTCACGGATGGGCATTCTTAGGATATCACCAAATCAAGATTGAAAAAGAAGATCGACACAAAACCACCTTTGTAACAAAGTGGGGCTGCAATAAGTACACAGTAATGCCATTCAATCTCAAGAATGCCCTTGGAATTTTCTTAAGGTTAGTGTCACTGCTTTCAAATATTTTATTCACAAGTTCTTGGCGATGTATATGGATGACTAGAATGTGTATGGATTTGTTAAAGACCATGTTGAGAGGCTCAGGATGATGCTTGAAAGATGTCGACAACATCATATCTCTTGGAATTTAAGGAAGTGTATCTTTTGTGCACCATTTGGTATCTTGTTGGGACATATTGTCTGCAAGGAAGGTATGTTGGTCGACCTAGCCAAGATTTTGATCATTGTCCAATTACCAGCACCTACGACATTAAAGATGTTGAGGGCCACATTGGGCCATATAGGATTTTATAGAGTGTTCATAAAAGGGTATGAAGCGATTACTACGCCCATGGAGAAGCTATTGAAGAAAGATGCAAAGTTTGAATGGAATGATGAGTGTCATAATATCCTCGACATATTGAAGGAAAATATGGTTGTAACACCAATATTAGCCTTCCATGACTGGAAGAAATAATTCCATGTCCACGTAGATGCTTCATCAATCACGCTTGGGGTGATATTGGCCCAGCCTGGAGAAGAGTCGATCGACCATCCTATTGCGTTTTCTAGCTGGAAGTTGTCAACTGTAGAGAAAAATTATACAATGACAGAAAGAGAAGCCCTGGCGATGATATATGCATTGAAAAAGTTTTGACACTATCTACTAAGAGGACACTTCAAGATGTTTACTAACCACTTAGCACTGAAGTACCTGGTTAACAAGGTTGTGTTGGGGGGGAATATCTATCGGTGGTTGCTGTGGTTTCAGGTGTTTGACTTTGAAATAATCGTGAAGCCTAAAAAATTGAACGCATGACCTGACCATCTGTCAAGGATTGAATCGGGCAAGGAACCAAGTAGCATCGTCGAAGGTCTTCCTGATGCACAATTATTTGGCATTGGAATGGTCGATAACCATTATGAACAAATTGTTTAGTTTTTGGCAACGAGAAGAGCACCTGAAGGGTTTACCACTAATTAGAAGAAGCATTTATTCATCAGAGCTACTGATTTCCAATTGATTACAGGACAGTTATACAAAATGGGGCCAGATGAAATTCTTCATCGATATGTCCTTCCACATGAGAAAGAAGGAGTGTTGGTTGAGGCTCACAGTGGGATTGCGGTAGGGAATCATGGAGGGAGTTCAACCACTAGAAAGATACCTACAGCTAGATTATCGTGTCCAGCACTACATGGCGACGCGACAAATTACTCCAAGAGCTGTGATGTATGTCAGAGGATGGGGAAACCGTCGCGATGGGATGAGATTCCATTGGTGCCCTAGTTGACATTACAACCTTTTGAAAAATGGGTAGTAGACTTTGTGGGACCCATTAACCCACCACAAAAGAGGGCGGGTGCGAGGTACATCATTAATGCGACATATTACCTAACAGGATAGGTCGAATCAACACTAACGAAAGATTTCACTATTGTGACAGTAGCAATATTTATTTTTGACAATGTGGTCACTAGGTTTGGGTTTCCAAAAATATTGATGAGAGACCAAGGTACGCATTTTGTAAATCACACCATCAAAGCAATGACTGAGGAGTTTCATATTCAACATAGAAGAAGTACTCCATACCACCCATAGGTGAATGGAGCGGTTGAAGCACTGAATAAAATTCTAGAGAATGCGCTCACTAAGGTGTGCAATACAAACTACGACGACTGGGACTTGAATATTCCCACGATATTATGGGCCTATAGAAAAATGTGCAAAATATTGATAGTCCAGAGCCTTTTCAAGTTGCTATATGGACAAGAAGTAGTAATTCCTATGGAGTACATTGTCCCTAGTCTGTGCATAGGAGCAACGAAAGGCATGAGCGATGATGAGGCTATTGAAGAAATATTGGTGCAGTTGCTGCAACTAGAAGAAGATCACTTGGTGCAAGGGTGGTCCCGACAAGGACTTCTTGCTTAGCAATAACACACAACACACGATTTCTCACACAGACTAGGTGTAAACAGGATGCCAAAAGTTGGCTTCTATTACTTCAATAAAATTACAATGTCTGAATACAAAGAAAATGAACTAAACTAGTCGGCCTTAGCCTGATACAATATAAAGAAGTAAAATGGTGTGTTCTCTGTGTGTGTGATCCTCTCCTCCTCTCAAGTCCACTGCTAAATGCAAGAATGAATGAGCGATGAGTGACGATTGATGCCCTCACTATGCATGCACACTGGTCTTCTACTTTTCCCTACTGTTGTTCTTCCCAAGGTCTGCTCCGTTCCCCGAGACACTCTTTCTATGTCCGCCGAATCCTCCAGACCCTGCAGACATGCAGTTTTCAGCGCCCTCTGCAGTGCTGCACAACCTCTGCTTGTGGTGACATTTTTCATGATCGCAACCACCTTGATAACTGCTCATAACTTCCTTAGAAACCCTGAATGGATACCAAGTACTTCGTCTTGACTTCTGAACTTCTCTGACTTTGCTACAGTAGTTGGCCCCATCACCTGTGTCGAACATAATGTACCTCGTCATCCCTCAACCTTGCTTGTCGGATTCACTTAACATATACGACTTCCAGTCCGCCCCGTCCTCCACGCTTGGATTTTGCCGTAACTCGTCAATGTTGCGGATCGACAACCTGTCGACCATCGATGCCTCTGCTCCTATTCATGTTGTCTCTCAACCTTAGACATGTTGACTCTTGACCTATAAATACTGTTGACTTCATATCGACAACTTCTACCTGACTACTTGGCTTCGAAATTTTTTTTTCCTTTCGCACCAGTGCTCGTCGGCAGTCCCCCTGGTCGACTTCTCCGATCGATCATCTTTGACTGTTTCTCTTAGGACCCGATGCTCTTGCATCAGAGTCCCTAGGTGAAAAAGAACTCGACTACTTCGTCAATCTCCTGTATTATTGTTCGGAAATCCATGTCGCCTCCTGCAAATCATCATCCTTCCATCACACTAGGTATTATTTCTTTCGCGAACTTCGCATGCGTCCGACTTCACGTTCCTCTCACACTTCGGCAATTTCCTCTTGGTCATGTCGATCTGGAATCTGGACTGTCCAGTCGATGTTCAACACTTTCGCGCTACTACTGGTTGAACCTTCTTCAAACTTGTACATATATGAGACATTGAACATTGGTGAAATACACAAGTCCTTCAACAGCTCCAACACATAAGCATTGTCCGAAATATTCTTCAGAATCTTACACGATCCAATCTTCTTCAACTTCATGTTCTTATATGTTCCTATTGGAAATATCTCTTTCTGCAAATGTGCATAGAATAAGTCTCCTTCGTTGAATGACTGTAGCCTCTTCTTCCTGCCGGATCTCAACTTATATGTCATATTTCTCTTTTCAATTCCCTTTCACACATCTTGATGCACTTCTTTCATATGCTTTGGGAATGATTCTGCATCTGCACTTTTCTTGACTTCTGTCGGTATCTCGACCAAATCTACCACTCCATGTGGGCTTCATCCTTGAACAATTTGTAATGGGCTCATACCTGTCGACCAATTCATAGAATTATTGTACATGAACTCTGCTTATGCCAACATGTTCTCCCATTGTTTGGGTCTATCGGCCATCAAATATCTCAAAAGGTTTCCATGTGGGATTTGTCCTTGAACAATATTGACTGGGCTCATACGTGTCGACCGATTCACAGAATTATTGGATGTGAACTCTGCTTGGGCCATAACGTTCTCCCATTTCTCGGGTCTGTCAGCCATCAAACATCTCAGATGGATTGAGTCAGTTGCATGTGGTGAGTATCATACATGTTCTTTAACTCCTTCAATGGAGCTTTACATTAGATATGATGGCAACTGTAGTGCTGGGATTTTAGGACATGGAAGTAATAGAATCCAATGGATTCCTCATCAAGTTCTTGGTAATATATATGGGATTCGAATCTCTAAGGTTTCTTGCGGGGAGTGGCATATGGTCGTTGTGACATCCTCAGGAGAGTTGTTCACATTTTGCGATGGGACATTTGTATCTCTCTGGAATACAGACATAAATACTGTGCTTCTCCCAAAGCAAGTTGAATCATTGAAGGGATTTAAGAGTATCAAAGTTGCTTGTTGTTCATGGCATACTATAGTTGTAGTTGAGGTTTTGAATGATCACATGAGTGGGAAATATTCTTCTGGAAAATTATTTACCTAGGGAGATGGTGACAAAGGAAGACTTGGGCATGGAGATAAATATAGCAAGATTGCTCCAATGTGTGTTGAAGTTCTTAAAAATTGTGATTTTGTTCAGGTAGCTTGTGGATAGACTCTCACTATTGCTCTTACGGTATAAAGTCAATTTTTCACAATGGGGATTCTAGTACATGGACAGATGGAAAACCATCAAGCTGATGGAAACGTTGTTGTTCTTGTTCAAGATAAACTCCAAGGAGAGTTCATTGAGGAGATATCATCTGGTTCATACGATGTTGAATTTTTGGCCTCAAAAAGTGAGGTCCATGCATGGGGAAGGGTGCAAATGGAAGGCTAGGGCATGGTGATGTTGAATATAGGATTGTGCCAACACTGATGGAGGCATTGAAAGATAAGTGGGTGAAAAGCATTGACTTTGGATCTAGTTTTATAGTAGTGATTTGTTTACATACGTCAATCTCTAGTGTGGATCAATCAGCGTGCACTGGATGTAGAATTCCCTTTGGTTTCACAAGAAAAAAACACAATTGTTATAACTATGGATCTGCATTATACCACATATGCAACAATAAGAATCCAACAAAAGCATCTTTAAAACCAAACTAAACCAAGCCTTATCGTGTCTGTGATCCTTGTTTTCTTCAATTAAGAAAAAATGTTGAATCTAGATTCACATTAAATGGACCCATACCTACAAGAGTCTCCTTAATGTAGCAGAAAATGGCCTCTAAAGAAAAAAGGAAAGGACAGAAAACAAATATTTTGAAGTCTCAATTCTTTTCACTTGAATTGACAGGTGTTGAACAAATAAAGGAATTTGAGGGAGATATTTTTTCAAAACAAGGAAAGAAACTACAGTCACTGAATATTGCTTCAAGTTTATGCTAGAAGAGTATAGCCAATGATTGTAGGTCCCTATTTCAATAATTTTCATTGTGCCTCAAATGTTTTGGTATGGATAAGTTCTCTTGTACATTGTCCCTTGCATAAAAAGGTGATATTTTCCAGTCATCCATGGATTTTCATGAAAAATTATTTTTAAATCTTTTTTAACTTTGGGTTTTTTTAATTAATAAATATAAGATAATCTAGAGTAGACTCGGAATAAATAGAAGATAGTAGCAGAAAGTATGGAAGGTTGATTGGAAACCTCAATAGATCATGTCTGCAACTGCAGTGTGTAGCCGCAAAAGAGGTGGAGATCTTGTCTAAGGATGACAATGAGGCTCACTCATATATGGGTCCAATCATTTCATTCCTTATCTTGTGATTTTCTTGTGGTATGCAATAGATGCAATATGAAATACTAAGGGACAAGAAATTGGATCTTTAGCACTATTTAACATCTATGTAGCTTCTGTTGTTGCAAACATACCTTCTATAGAGTAGATTTTTCTAAAAGTAGACTTCCAAATTGTACCAAAGGTTTATGGCCTATGACCTATATGACAAACAATTGCTTCGTAAGCTAATAGGAAGAATAATTTATATTTTTTAATCTATAAACAAATATATTTGGCCAGAAAACCATTTAAAATCCATGAAATGAACCGTTACACTAAAATCTAAAATCCCAGATGAAAAAATGGCATAATGCAATGCAACAAGATCATCAATAAAGGTTACCTAATATTTGTATTTGAGCCTTGAGATGTATTTTTTATTTTGACATGACCAAATTAGACAATTATCAAATATATTTATCTATTGGCATATCAAGCAATAGTCAATGGATTCATGGAAATTCCAAAGATAGTAAAGTAGAATACACTAACCTACAATCAAGACAGTTCAATTGTTCGAAGGGAAACATGGATAGCATAAAAAAATCCATTAACTACACACCAATTCATGCATGGGAAACAGACTTATTATCAAATAATTAGTACAATTACAAAACTAATCTATTATGGAGAAGATTAGTGCAGTTAAATAATAGAATAACAGTAGATCAAAGCAGACAATTCCTTTACTTTGACCACTTTTACTTTGACACATCATGCTTGTACCTATATGAGAACATATAAATGACTTAAAATACCTAGTAAAAGTGTTTGTTCGATAATGTAAAATAGGCTGGTGATGTTAAAAACTATTCCTATAGACAAAAGGCCAAGGAGTTGTCTTGGTGTTCTATATAAAAAAACAATAGATGATTACTTGACTTCCCAAGAGATTGATCATGGTATAAGATCCAATATGGAATATAACACACCATGCCTACTAGACTCTATATGCTTCCCATAGAATACATGCACACATGTCATCTTACAGGTGCAAGGGAAGAATGTTATCAAAATGACACAAATTTCACAAATGTATGTACAAGAAACACTTCTGATACAATGATGGTATGGAAATGTGAGGGAAAGACCTATGAAATGTTTCTAGATCGCATTTTATATACTATAGATTAACAAAAATCATGATAATCATTTCCTTTGTATTTTTCCTTTTTTATGTTTATAAACCTTCGGGAATCACAAAAAATATTAAAGTGGCAAAGAATTGTTTAATGAGCACTCAGACAGATCTGTAGAGTCTGGACAAGTAAAGATGTACTAACCATTTTTTCTCACCCTATTATTTTATAGTGTATTTTTAAACACCAGGGCATCAAAAAATCAAGTTTCCAAAGATATTTGTGATCATCTATACAATCCATATCACTATTTTCCCTATTTTTTTTCTATATTTAGTGTCAGGGCATCAAATGCCTTAAATTCGACACAAAAGACAACTGTAAGTTTCTACAAGCAGAGTTTCCAAAAAAATCATCTAGGTTGTGAAGCTACGAATTCAAATTATAGGGATGGGTCCACTTTGTTTGTTGAAAGTAGAAAAAAGATATAAACCTTGTCACATATGGATCTTATGCCAAAACTAACAAGCCAAATCCAAGTTAGATATGGATATTGTAATTTATATTATGTAAAGGAAGCTCTCTATTGAAATCAGTGGTAAATTTGAAGAATTAAGAGTTTGATTTTATGCATTTAACAGTTCAAAATTATTTGTAGAAGGCTAAACTATGGATATCTGTGGCCAAGTGCATACTGTTTTAGATGAGATTATAAAGGGAGGTCAACTTGTGGATATGAACTTTGTCGAAGTAATGAAAGTTGTTCAAGAAATATTGAATTAATAATTGATTTCTTAATATTGGATAACCACTTTACTTTTTCTTTGAATCTTTAAAAATGATTTGCATGGTGTTAGTTTTACAACAAATGATCAGGAGAAATAAATCAAATGAATTTTATATCGTACTTTGGACACTGTGGTATTCAATATATGGGAGAGATCATATGAGAGACGAGCTCACCGGAGGATTAGACAACATATATAATGTCTTAGAACATTATATCAATCCCACCGCTGATGGAGAATTGGGTTGGCGAAGTATCAGTTCGGTGTAATCGGTTTCCGACGAGGCTCTAGAGAATTGGAAAAATTGGTTGCATGTGGTATCACTTAGGAAGTGTGCGCAGATCACTCAATCGCTGAGATGGGTCATGACAAAAGTATGTGATATACCGACATATGAAGGACTACCTAACCTGGAAACCTTCATCAATGATTTTGAAGACAAAGTATCAGAACCACAACGCCTGCTAGCATTAGTTTAAGCATTGAAGGTCACTCCGACAAGGTGGTGGACTGCGCACAAGTCGTCAATAACAAACCGAAAACAATGTCGATGATTAATGGAAGTAAAATTTGGGTAAAATGACTACTACCAAGGAAATAAGTATGATGGAAGGATTGATCGAAGGAATCATCTAGGAAAATGTTAGGATACATGGGGGGTGAGGCCAAAGCAAGAATGGGTTCATGCATTCATCCACATGCTAGACAAAGTGCCGCGAAGCTAGTATGTCTTAGTAGATCTGAGATGAGGAAAAACTACATGGGAGGATCTAACCACTAGTTTCAGTCACACATTTACTTTATCAATGAGAATCCTCTAATTGAAATCGCTCTGTAGGTAATCCGCGAAAAGATATTTGAGACAGTTCAGACCGAAATAGCAATGGGACCACAATGGACCGCGACACCAAAGATGATGATGGAATGTTACAATGTTTTGGGAGGACTTGATGATGAAAAATATCCTAGAGTTGTTTATGTCCCAGAGTTAGAAGGAATCCACGACGTTGAACCACTAGGTATGCCATTAGACAGATTCAAGCAATCATTGAAAATTAAGAAAGTAAATATTGTTTCATTAGAGAATCCAAAGTTCTCCAGTATTGGAGACTATTGGGACCACACAAAAATCAGGAAGGTCGCCAACTTATTGCATGAATTTAAATATTTTTTTCCAATGAAGTTTTCTAAGATGAAGGGAATTTTCGGGGACTTGGGTGAGATGAAAAACCCCCTTAAACTCGACGCTAAGCCATTGAAGCAGTGACTATATAGCTTGAATCCCAGATACAAAGAGTGAGTGAAGTGTATCTTTTGTGCACCATTTGGTATCTTGTTGGGACATATTGTCTGCAAGGAAGGTATGTTGGTCGACCTAGCTAAGATTTTGATCATTGTCGAATTACCAGCACCTACGACAGTAAAGATGTTGAGGGCCACATTGGGCCATATAGGATATTATAGAGTGTTCATAAAAGGGTATGAAGCGATTACTGCGCCCATGGAGAAGCTATTGAAGAAAGATGCAAAGTTTGAATGGAATGATGACTGTCAGAAGATCCTCGACATATTGAAGGAAAATATGGTTCTAACACCAATATTATCCTTCCATGACTGGAAGAAATAGTTCCATGTCGACGTAGATGCTTCATCAATCATGCTGGGGGTGATATTGGCCCAGCTTGGAGAAGAGTCGATCGACCATCCTATCGCGTTTTCTAGCTGGAAGTTGTCGACCGTAGACAAAAATTATACAATGACAGGAAGAGAAGGCCTGGCGATGGTATATGTATTGAAAACGTTTTGACACTATCTACTAGGAGGACACTTCAAGATGTCGACTGACCACTTAGCACTGAAGTACCTGGTTAACAAGCTTGTGTTGGGGGGGAATATCTGTCGGTGGTTGCTGTGGTTTCAGGTGTTTGACTTTGAAACAATCGTGAAGCCTGAAAAATTGAACACATGACCTAACCATCTGTCAAGGATCGAATCGGTCAAGGAACCAAGTAGCATCGTCGAAGGTCTTCGTGATGCATAGTTATATGGCATTGGAATGGTCGATAACCATTATGAAAAAATTGTTTAGTTTTTGGCCACGAGAAGAGCACCTGAAGGGTTTACCACTAATTAGAAGAAGCATTTATTTATTAGAGCTACTGATTTCCAATTGATTGCAGGACAGTTATACAAAATGGGGCGAGATGAAATTCTTCATCGATATGTCCTTCCACATGAGAAAGAAGGAGCGTTGGTTGACGCTCATAGTGGGATTGTGGTAGGGCATCATGAGGGCGTTCAACCACTAGAAAGATACCTACAGGTGGATTATCGTGTCCAGCACTACATGGTGACACGACAGATTACTCCAAGAGTTGCGATGTATGTCAGAGGATGGGGAAACCATCGCGATGGGATGAGATTCAATTGGTTCCCTAGTTGACATTACAACCTTTCCAAAAATGGGTAGTAGACCTTGTGGGACCCATTAACCCACCACAAAAGAGGGCGGGTGCGAGGTACATCATTACTGCGACATATTACCTAACAGGATACGTCGAATCAACACCAATGAAATATTTCACTGTTGTGACAGTAGCAATATTTATTTTTGACAATTTGGTCACCAGGTTTGTGTGTCCAAAAATATTGATGAGAGACCAAGGTACGCATTTTGTAAATAACACCATCAAAGCAATGACTGAGGAGTTTCATATTCAACATAGAAGAAGTACTCCATACCACCCACGGGTGAATGGAGCGGTTGAAGCGCTGAACAAAATTCTAGATAATCCACTCACTAAGGTGTGCAATACAAACTGCGACGGCTGGGACTTGAATATTCCCACGATATTATGGGCCTATAGAAAAAAGTGCAAGATATTGATAGGCCAGACCCTTTTCAAGCTAGTATATGGAAAAGAAGTAGTAATTCCTATGGAGTACATTGTCCCTATTGAAGCTCTCTATTGAAATCAGTGGTAAATGTGAAGAATTAAGAGTTTGATTTTATACATTTAACAGTTCAAAATTATTTGTAGAAGGCTAAAATGTGGATATCTGTGGCGAAGTACATATTGTTTTAGATGAGATTATAAAGAGAGGTCAACTTGTAGGTATGGACTTTGTCGAAGTAATGAAAGTTGTTCAAGAAATATTGAAGTAATAATTGATTTCTTAATATTGGCTAACCACTTTACTTTTTGTTTGAATCTTTAAAAATTATTTGCATGGTGTTAGTTTTACAACAAATGATCAGGAGAAATAAATCAAATGAATTTTATATCGTACTTTGGACACTGTGGTATTCAATATACGGGAAAGATCATCTGAAAAATCTCTTATTGGAAAAGATATAGTTAGGAAAGGCTGATGATGCTATTCCAAAAGGATTGCCAACCATGATATTAAATTTGAATAGTATATTCTATTTGTTACTGTAAACATTGTTATTTTTTGAGCTAAATGTGCATTGTTTTTTAGTATTTTTTATTGATGTTGTATTGGGAATGAAGAAATTTCTTGCATCTCCTTCATGAAAAAGTTTTGGTACTGTTAATAGTAGTATGTTTTGCAACATTCTTTAATTCATTATTAACCGATACATTGTCTCTTCACTTCAAAGGTATTTTGGAGCATTCTTTAATTCATTATCAACTTATACCTTCTCTCTTCACCTTTGTATTGTTGAATTTCCGGATGATGGGAACTCTAAAGTTTCAAATCATAGAGTCATAAGATGGATTCTACATAGGAAGAGGAAAGGACTTCAAGGAAAACATAGGACACGTGTTGGGAGCAAGATGTGCGAGAGCGTAGTGGGTATTGGTTAAATGACAATAAGGGAATCATTGGATTTCCACGGGTAGTGCCAAGGTTTTACTCAGTGGCCATTGTAATGTTTTGAAAAGTCATTGATGTAGATGATTTTTGTGCAGCGTATCGAGACAATTTTTTTCATGGAGTAGTATTAGCCAATTAGTGGATAATCGGTTGAAAAATCATATATATTGTAATACTTGACATTTCATATAATATAATTTACTTGGTTGAAATTATATATGTTTGTACTTGATATTATTTAGTGTTGTAATTAACTAATGCAAATTTGTATGATTCACATGTGTATCTGTATTAGATGAACATGAATATTGTATGACATTTTCTAAATTTAATCACAATATCATAATAATTAATTTACATTGATTAATAATCAACAAAAATAAAATCAATAATTAACTAAATTAGTCGTTTATATTGATTAATAATGAAATAATATAAAAATACTAAATTAGTCATTGATATAATGAATATGAAACTACTAAATAGAGATAAATGACCACTACAAATGATAAATTTGTGACTAAAAAATGACTAAAATTCACATATACACGACTATTAGTAGCTAATTTGCAGTATCTTATTTTTTTTAACATAAAATGTTGAGATTTTATATATATAAAAAAAGGAGAGCGAACCGGTATACAAAGTGTAAGAGCAGGCTTGCACTCCAACGGCATTGGGCGGCCACTACTTTACCATCATCATGTCCAAAAAGCTAATATTTAGCCATCTAGCAGTCTTACATACTTACAGACCTACATACTTGCATATAGCCTCAATTTTACTGACAGACTTACATACTTGCAGGCATATAATCCTAGTATTAAAACTACCTAAAAGTTCTTATCAAACCTATATTGAAATTAAGGAAAATACATGCATAAGTCTTCAAAATCCTAGCAAACCAAAAATCTACCAGAAGATAGAGATGAGATAGAAACCCATAAATCGCATCAAAGTTAATCGTTCCTGTCAAACTTGTTCGACAGAAGCTGCTTCAATTCTACGCTCTCATCACAGATGTCTTTGACATTTTCCTGAACCTGTTTTGTAATGCCATGAATCTCCCTGAGATGTTCGGCATCCCGCGTTTCGTCGTTCTCCATGGCCACTGCCATAGCTTCCAGCTTCTCTTTCAGCACACGAGCTTCTTGCCTGGATGCCAGCTCCAAATTAGACAGATGGTTAACATATTTCTTCCATTCCGCCACCTCGATTCTAAGGACATGAACATGCGCTTCTAATATTTCTAGTCGATTGTTCATGATGCTTATGGAGGGATTGTAACCTTTCTTTTCACATGGACAATAACCTTGAGATTGTTCCATGCTCAAACCAGAAGTTATGCCAGCGAAATCACCAAACGGAGTCAAAGAGAACCCCTTTAGGCGAAATCACTCTGAATACATAGAAGATAGTAGTAGAAAGTATGAAAGGTTGATTGGAAACCTCAATAAACCATGTCTGCAACTGCAGTGTGTAGCCGCAAAAGAGGTGGAGATCTTGCCTAAGGATGACAATGAGGCTCACTCATATATGGGTTCCAATCATTTCATTCCTTATCTTGTGATTTTCTTGCGGTATGCAATAGATGCAATATGAAATACTAAGGCACAAGAAATTGGATATTTAGCACTATTTAACATCGATGTAGCTTCTGTTGTTGCAAACATACCTTCTATAGAGTAGATTTTTCTAAAAGTAGACTTCCAAATTGTACCAAAGATTTATGGCCTATGACCTATATGACAAACAATTGCTTCATAAGCTAACAGGAAGAATAATTTATATTTTTTAATCTATAAACAAATATATTTGGCCAGAAAACCATTTAAAATCCACAAAATGAACCCTTACACTAAAATCTAATATCCCAGATGAAAAAATGGCATAATGCAATGCAACAAGATCATCAAGAAAGGTTACCTAATATTTGTATTTGAGCATTGAGATGTATTTTTTATTTTGACATGACCAAATTAGACAATTATCAAATATATTTATCTATTGGCATATCAAGCAATAGTCAATGGATTCATGGAAATTCCAAAGATAGTAAAGTAGAATACACTGACCTACAATCAAGACAGTTCAATTGTTCGAAGGGAAACATGGATAGCATAAAAAAATCCATTAACTAAACACCAATTCATGCATGGGAAATAGACTTATTATCAAATAATGAGTACAATTACAAAACTAATCTATTATGGAGAAGATTAGTGCAGTTAAATAATAGAATAAGAGTAGATCAAAGTAGATAATTCTAAAGAAATTAGACCAGCTTTAACTATAATCCACCGGCTAATTTAGAGCAGATAGGAATGGAATTTCCAACTCAAATCCAATGACTTTGACCACTTTTACTTTTACACATCATGCTTGTACCTATATGAGAACATATAAATGACTTAAAATCCCTAGTAAAAGTGTTTGTTTGATAATGTACAATAGGTTGGTGATGTTAAAAACTATTCCTATAAACAAAAGGCCAAGGAGTTGTCTTGGTGTTCTATATAAAAAACAACAGATGATTACTTGACTTCCCAAGGGATTGATCATGGTATAAGATCCAATATGGAATATAACACACCATGCCTACTAGACTCTATATGCTTCCCATAGAATACATGCACACATGTCATCTTACAGGTGCAAGGGAAGAATGTCATCAAAATGACACAAGTTTCACAAATGTATGTACAAGAAACACTTCTGATACAACGATGGTATGGAAATGTGAGGGAAAGACCTATGAAATGTTTCTAGATCGCATTTTATATACTATAGATTAACAAAAATCATGATAATCATTTCCTTTGTATTTTTCTTTTTTTATGTTTATAAACCTTCGGGAATCACAAAAAATATTAAAGTGGCAAAGAATTGTTTAATGAGCACTCATACAGATCTGTAGAGTCTGGAAAAGTAAAGATGTACTAACCATTTTTCCTCACCCTATTATTTTACAGTGTATTTTTAAACACCAGGGCATCAAAAAATCAAGTTTCCAAAGATATTTATGATCATCTATACAATCCATATCACTATTTTTCCCTATTTTTTTTCTATATTTAGTGTCAGGGCATCAAATGCCTTAAATTCGACACAAAAGACAACTGTAAGTTTCTACAAGCAGAGTTTCCAAAAAAATCATTTAGGTTGTGAAGCTAAGAATTCAAATTATAAGGGATGGATCCACTTTGTTTGTTGAAAGTAGAAAAAAGATATAAACGTTGTCACATATGGATCTTATGCCAAAACTAACAAGCCAAATCCAAGTTAGATATGGATATTGTAATTTATATTATGTAAAGGAAGCTCTCTATTGAAATTAGTGGTAAATGTGAAGAATTAAGAGTTTGGTTTTATGCATTTAATAGTTCAAAATTATTTGTAGAAGGCTAAACTGTGGATATCTATGGCCAGGTCCATACTATTTTAGATGAGATTATAAAGGGAGGTCAACTTGTAGATATGAACTTTGTCGAAGTAATGAAAGTTGTTCAATAAATATTGAAGTAATAATTGATTTCTTAATATTGGCTAACCACTTTACTTTTTGTTTGAATCTTTAAAAATGATTTGCATGGTGTTAGTTTTACAACAAATGATCAGGAGAAATAAATCAAATGAATTTTATATCGTACTTTTGACACTGTGGTATTCAATATATGGGAGAGATCATATGAGAGACGAAGTCACCGGAGGATTAGACAACATATATAATGTCTTAGAAGATTATATCAATCCCACCGCTGATGCAGAATTAGGGTGGTGAAGTATCAGTTCGGTGTAATCGGTCTCCGACAAGGCTCTAGATAATTTGAAAAATTGGTTGCATGCGGTATCACTCAGGAAGTGTGCGCAGATCACTCAATCGCTGAGATTGGTCATGACAGAAGTATGTGATATACCGACATATGAAGGACTGCCTAACCTGGAAACCTTCATCAATGATTTTGAAGACAAAGTATCAAAACCACAACGCCTGCTAGCATTAGTTTAAGCATTGAAGGTCACTCCGACAAGGTGGTGGACTGCGCACAAGTCGTCAATAACAAACCAGAAACAATGTCGATGATTAATGGAAGTAATATTTGGGGAAAATGACTACTACCAAGGAAATAAGTATGATGGAATGATTGATCGAAGGGATCATCTAGGAAAATGTCAGGATACGTGGGGGGTGAGGCCAAAGAAAGAATGGGTTCATGCATTCATCCACATGATAGACGAAGTGCTACGAAGCTAGTATGTCTCAGTAGATCTGAGATGAGGAAAAACTACATGGGAGGATCTAACCACTAGTTTCAGTCACACATTTAGTTTTTCCAATAAGAATCCTCTAATTGAAATCGCGTTGCAGGTAATCCGCGAAAAGATATTTGAGACAGTTCAGACCGAAATAGCAATGGGACCACAATGGACCGCGACACCAAAGATGATGATGGAATGTTACAATGTTTCAAGAGGACTTGATGATGACAAAGATCCTAGAGTTGTCTATGTCCTAGAGTCAGTAAGAATCCCTGACGTTGAAGCACTAGGTATTCCATTAGACAAATTTAAGCAATGATTGAAAATTAAGAAAGTAAATATTGGTTCATTAGAGAATCCAAAGTTCTCCAGTATTGGAGACTATTGGGACCACACAACAATCAGGAAGGTCACCAACTTATTGCATGAATTTAAATATTTGTTTCCAACGAAGTTTTCTAAGATGAAGGGAATTTTCGGGGACTTGGGTGAGATGAAAAACCCCCTTAAACCCGACGCTAAGCCATTGAAGCAGTGACTGTATAGCTTGAATCCCAGATACAAAGAGTGAGTGAAGGGTAAGATAGAGTGGATGTTGGACGCAGGGATCATTGAGCCTATCAAGGAGTAAAAATGGATCAGCCTGATGGTCATCCAGGACAAGAAGACAGGCGATGTTTGGATTTGCGTCGACTTAAGGAAGTTGAATGATGCATTCCTTCATGATCCATTCCCCACAACCTTTATCGATGAAGTACTTGAAGGTGTTGGAGGATAGGAAGTATATTCATTCACAAGTGGGTTCTTAGGATATCACCAAATCAAGATTGAAAAAGAAGATTGACACAAAACCACCTTTGTAACAAAGTGGGACTGCAATAAGTACACAGTAATGCCATTCGGTCTCAAGAATGTCCCTACAATTTTCTTAAGGTTAGTGTCGCTGCTTTCAAAGATTTCATTCACAAGTTCTTGGCGATGTATATGGATGACTGGAATGTGTATGGATTTGTTAAATACCATGTTGAGAGGCTCAGGATGATGCTTGAAAGACGTCGACAACATCATATCTCTTGGAATTTGAGGAAGTGTATCTTTTGTGCACCATTTGGTATCTTGTTGGGACATATTGTCTGCAAGGAAGGTATGTTGGTCGACCTAGCCAAGATTTTGATCATTGTCGAATTACCAGCACCTATGATAGTAAAGATGTTGAGGGCCACGTTGGGCCATATAAGATATTATAGAGTGTTCATAATGGGTATGAAGCCATTACTGCGCCCATGGAGAAGCTATTGAAGAAAGATGCAAAGTTTGAATGGAATGATGAGTGTCAAAAGATCCTCGACATATTGAAGGAAAATATGGTTGTAACACCAATTTTAGCCTTCCATGACTGGAAGAAATAATTCCATGTCCACGTAGATGCTTCATCAATCACACTGGGGTGATATTGGCCCAGCCTGGAGAAGAGTCGATCGACCATCCTATCGCGTTTTCTAGCTGGAAGTTGTCGACCGTAGACAAAAATTATACAATGACAGGAAGAGAAGGCCTGGCGATGGTATATGCATTGAAAACGTTTTGACACTATCTACTAGGAGGACACTTCAAGATGTTTACTGACCACTTAGCAATGAAGTACCTGGTTAACAAGCTTGTGTTGGGGGGGAATATCTATCGGTGGTTGCTGTGGTTTCAGGAGTTTGACTTTGAAATAATCGTGAAGCCTGAAAAATTGAACGTATGACCTGACCATCTGTCAAGGATTGAATTGGGCAAGGAACCAAGTAGCATCATCGAAGGTCTTCCCGATGCACAGTTATATGGCATTGGAATGGTCGATAACCATTATGAACAAATTGTTTAGTTTTTGGCCACGAGAAGAGCACCTGAAGGTTTTACCACTAATTAGAAGAAGCATTTATTCAGCAGAGCTACTGATTTCCAATTGATTGCAGGACAGTTATACAAAATGGGGCTAGATGAAATTCTTCATCGATATGTCTTTCCAGATGAGAAAGAAGGAGTGTTGGTTGAGGCTCATAGTGGGATTGTGGTAGGGCATCATGGAGGGTGTTCAACCACTAGAAAGATACCTACAGCTGGATTATCATGTCCAGCACTACATGGTGACACGACAGATTACTCCAAGAGTTGCGATGTATGTCAGAGGATGGGGAAACCATCGCGATGGGATGAGATTCCATTGGTGCCCCAGTTGACATTACAACCTTTCCAAAAATGTGTAGTAGACCTTGTGGGACCCATTAACCCACCACAAAAGAGGACGGGTGCGAGGTACATCATTACTGCGACATATTACCTAAGAGGATAGGTTGAATCAACACCAATGAAAGATTTCATTGTTGTGACTGTAGCAATATTTATTTTTGACAATTTGGTCACCAGGTTTGTGTGTCCAAAAATATTGATGAGAGACCAAGGTACGCATTTTGTAAATCACACCATCAAAGCAATGACTGAGGAGTTTCATATTCAACATAGAAGAAGTACTCCATACCACCCACAGGTGAATGGAGCGGTTGAAGCGCTGAACAAAATTCTAGAGAATGCGCTCACTAAGGTGTGCAATACAAACTGCGATGGCTGGGACTTGAATATTCCCTTGGTATTATGGGCCTATAGAAAAACATGCAAAATATTGAGAGGCCAGACCCTTTTCAAGTTGGTATATGGACAAGAAGTAGTAATTCCTATGGAGTACATTGTCCCTATTGAAGATCTCTATTGAAATCGGTGGTAAATGTGAAGAATTAAGAGTTTGATTTTATACATTTAACAGTTCAAAATTATTTGTAGAAGGCTAAAATGTGGATATCTGTGGCCAAGTACATATTGTTTTAGATGAGATTATAAAGGGAGGTCAACTTGTGGATATGAACTTTGTCGAAGTAATGAAAGTTGTTCAAGAAATATTGAAGTAATAATTGATTTCTTAATATTGGCTAACCACTTTACTTTTTGTTTGAATCTTTAAAAATTATTTGCAACAAATGATCAGGAGAAATAAATCAAATGAATTTTATATCGTACTTTGGACACTGTGGTATTTAATATACGGGAGAGATCATCTGTAAAATCTCTTATTGGAAAAGATATAGTTAGGAAAGGTTGATGATGCTATTCCAAAAGGATGGCCAACCATGATATTAAATTTGAATAGTATATTCTATTTGTTACTGTAAACATTGTTCTTTTTTGAGCTAAATGTGCATTCTTTTTTAGTATTTTTTATTGATGTTGTATTGGGAATGAAGAAATTTCTTGCATCTCCTTCATGAAAAAGTTTTGGTACTATTAATAGTAGTATGTTTTGCAACATTATTTAATTCATTATTAACCGATACCTTGTCTCTTCACTTCAAAGGTATTTTGCAGCATTCTTTAATTCATTATCAACTTATACCTTCTCTCTTCACCTTTGTAGTGTTGAATTTCCGGATGATGGGAACTCTAAAGTTTCAAATCATAGAGTCATAAGATGGCTTCTACATCGGAAGAGGAAAGGACTTCAAGGAAAACATAGGACACGTGTTGGGAACAAGATGTGCGAGAGCATAGTGGGTATTTGTTAAATGACAACTAGGGAATCATTGGATTTCCGTGGGTAGGGCCAAGGTTTTACTCAGTGTCCATTGTAATGTTTTGAAAAGTCATTGATGTAGATGATTTTTGTGCAGCGTATGGAGACAATTTTTTTCATGGAGTCGTATTAGCCAATTAGTGGATAATCAGTTGAAAAATCATATATATTGTAATACTTGACATTTCATATAATATAATTTACTTGGTTGAAATTATATATGTTTGTACTTGATATTATTTAGTGTTGTAATTAACTAATGCAAATTTGTATGATTCACATGTGTATCCATATTAGATGAACATGAATATTGTATGACATTTTTTAAATTTAATCACAATATCATAATAATTAATTTACATTGATTAATAATCAACAAAAATAAAATCAATAATTAACTAAATTAGTCGTTTATATTGATTAATAATGAAATAAAATGAAATAATATAAAAATACTAAATTAGTCATTTATATAATGAATAATTAACTACTAAATAGAGATAAATGACCACTACAAATGATAAATTTGTGACTAAAAAACGACTAAAATTCACATATACACGACTATTATTAGCTAATTTGCAGTATCTTTTTTGTTTTTTTTAACATAAATCTTTGAGATTTTATATATATATATATAAATGACAGCGAACCGGTATACAAAGTGTAAGAGCAGGCTTGCACTCCAACGGCATTGGGCGGCCACTACTCTACCATCATCATGTCCAAAAAGATAATATTTAGCCATCTAGTAGTCTTACATACTTACAGACCTACATACTTGCATATAGCCTCAATTTTACTGACAGACTTACATACTTGCAGGCATATAATCCTAGTATTAAAACTACCTAAAAGTTCTTATCAAACCGATACTGAAATTAAGGAAAATACATGCAGAAGTATTCAAAAGCCTAACAAACCAAAAATCTACCAGAAGATAGAGATGAGATAGAAACCCATAAATCGCATCAAAGTTAATTGTTCCTGTCAAACTTGTTCAACAGAAGCTGCTTCAATTCTACGCTCTCATCACAGATGTCTTTGACGTTTTCATGAACCTGTTTTGTAATGCCATGAATCTCCCTGAGCTGTTCGACATCCCATGTTTCGTCATTCTCCATGGCCACTTCCATAGCTTCCAGCTTCTCTTTCAGCACACGAGCTTCCTGCCTGGATGCCAGCTCCAAATTAGACAGATGGTTAACATCTTTCTTCCATTCCGCCACCTCGATTCTAAGGATATGAACATGCACTTCTAAGATTGCTAGTCGGTTGTTCATGATGCTTATGGAGGGATCGTAACCTCTCTTTTCAGGTGGACAATAACCTTGAGACTGTTCCATGCTCAAACCAGAAGTTATGCCAGCGAAATCGCCAAACGATTGGAATTTGCATTTCCTGAAAAGTACATCACCACCATAATTCACAATTCCCCGAGCTTGCTCCCACTGTTGAAGACTATCCATATACCCTGGCCAGGAGGGGGAATGCTTACGAAAATCAAGAGAGGTGCTGCCAAGTATGGGGATGGTACTCATACGATGAGAGAAGCCTGAATTTTCCATATTTGCCCAAATGCGTTAAGACTGGAGCTGCAAACACAGAACCGGGAATGTTGTTTGTCTGTCACCCAACTGAATGTAATGAATGGGGTTGCAATGACCTTTCGAAAGGGCAGAGTGCACTCGTCCCATGTGAGTACCATGTAAAGCCAGCATGCGAGTGTCCTTTCCTCGTAAAACCCATCTAGGTTTTAAACCATAACATAAAAAATGATGCAGGTCGCAATTAGCAAATGGTTAAGATCTAAACAAATCCCCTTGGATTGATATTGGGGAGATGAGATTGCCAAGGAATCCAAACATTGTTACTAAAAGAGAGGTTGCTAACAAGTACCCCCTTGTCCAGTCTAACACCCTTGTTAGCCTTCTGATCTGCTGCTTGATTGTTCGATCTCATGACGTGATAGAAGTTGATAGAATCATATTCACTGACGAGATACTTGAGAAGGCTATGGATTTTAAAAGATGGGCTTTTTTGTTCATAGTAAGATTCCTTGCCTCCCTGATGACTAACATTGAGTCACTGCACACCACTAAATCGGTTATGCCAACCTCCCTTGCAATCTCTATGCCTTTTGTTAGGGCAAGCCATTCTGCACTATTGTTCGTGTTTCTTCCTATACCCCAACCAGGCATAGTCCTTCAACTTGTTTCCAGCGGAGTCAAAGAGAACCCCTCCTGCACCTGCCAACCCTACATTTGTAGTATCTTATAACTCAACTAACTTAGACGTATTTATTTTAGTCATTAATAGTTTCCTTATTTAGTCGTACATTTGGTCATTAATTGTGGCAATAATGACTAAATCAATGACCAAATATATGACTAAATAAGAAAACTATTAGTGACTAAAATAAATAGGACTAAGTTAGTTGAGCTATAATATACTACAAATTAGCTAGTATTAGTCGCTGACTCAAAAATATTTGTTTATATGCGAAGTTTAGTCATTTTTTTAGTCACTAATTTTTCATTTTGTAATAGTGTAGTTCTTCAAACTGAGTGCTTATTGCAATAGTATCAAGTGTCCAATGGGGCGAGGCATAACTTGCTTAAAGTAGCCCCTTAAGATATGATATGTTCAATGCAACCTCCTGAGTTCTTTGAAACAAACTACTTATGGATTTCCCTATTTAATCTAGTCACCTAGCTCCCTTTCTAATGCGATCAACTGGTCGGATGAACCACAAAAATCCAGAGCATACGGGGAGGCTAAGCCTTCGTTCATTTTAACAATTAGATTGAAGTTTATTATTAATAGGATGAGAATCTCTTTTCACCTATCGGGGATAAACCCTTTCAGTTTACTTTAGGAATACACAACCCAATTATGTTAAGAAATAACAAAAATTGTAATAAGTAAATTTATTAACGACTGAAAATCTATTTTCCCTTTCGCTACTTTGAGAATGCACAACCAGATTTAAATTTTGAATTTATTAATTGTGAAGTAAAGTACAATATTGTGAAAAGAAAAACAACATGCAAAAATGAAAAAAAAAAAAAATTACTACCCTGTGAGTTCTTTTCCCTTGCAGTACTTCAGGAGAGCACAATGGGTAATTATTTCTTGATGATAAGACAAAAGGAAATAAAAAGAAATATGTTAATCTACTTTAACAAAACTAGAAAAAGAAACTAAGCTAAAAACATATCAAACACACCAAACTGACACAGAGCCCTCCAAGGAGTTATGTGGGCACTAGGTATCCCACTTGCTCTTATTAATTAAAATTTACAATATTTTAATTAATAAAACAAGAAAGAGGTATGTTGCTTCGAGGGTCCTCGTGGAGCTTCGATTTACCGGCAACGCCTCTTCTTACCTATTCACTAAAAGTGAAAAACCAGCCACCTGAAATGCATCAAATATGCCAAGTAAAGCGTTAAAAGCATAGAAATTTAAGCACTTGAAAGATATAAAATTAATCCCAAGTACTTAATAAGACTAGATCTACTCAAAACGAAGCTTTAAACCTTAGATTAGTAACATACTTAAGTAAATCAACTTCTTAAAAATTTCTTTTCAAAAGGAAACTAATTTAGCTAAGCATGTAAGTAACCATAACCAAAGAGAAATTTAAATAAAGATGAAAGTGAGAGGGGGGGTAGAAGAATGCCCAAGCAGAATGTCCGGATCTATGGAATCCAATAGTGGGAAGCGGAGGGATTATGTCCTTAAAGTACTCGAAAAGCAGTAAAGTCAAACATATGAATACAAAAGAGGGATGCAAGATTCATGATTCCCTCATATTTCTCACACTCCAAAGGATGACACTACTATATTTTTAAGGTAATTGAAGCTAATGCTTTCTTAGGAACTCATGAAGGTGGTAGCACTATCTTGAAGTAATGGATCTTGCATCTAATTACATTAGGATTTAGTCAATACCAAATACAATCCATAGAATTAGTACATATGGAAAGAATTCAAGATGATTTTTGTGATATACAATTGTGGGATACTATAACTGCAGTTTTCCAAGTGACTAATGTTTTGTCTAGTACTATCAAATGTTTTGTCTATTATATGCATTAACCAAAATAGATGAAAAATAACCAAAATGTGGGTAAAGATCACCTATTTACATGCTTTCATCCAATCAAGATTATATGCATGCTTTCATCCAATCAAAATAATTTAGAATGTATAAATATAATGTATCCCACTTTGAAGTAGTTGTATTACCAAGAAAATTGAATGTACAGAAATGATGGATAAATAAGAAATGGAGTAGTTGTATGACCAAGAAAATTGAATGTACAGAAATAATGGATGAACAAGAAATGAACAAGATTCAAACTAATTAGGAGAGATTTATTATGAAAACCAAATTTTTAAAGTACAAGATTGAGTGGAAGGGAACAATCGTATTCTAGTGTCTAGAGTAGTTGTGCTTTTTTAATAATAAAACATTAAAAGTAATCTATAAATTATTAAAAATGTATTATGCTATTTTATCATATTTTCATTTTTATGCTTTGTGATATTTTATGTTTGCATGTATCGAGCCATTTATAATTCATAATCATTTTTATTGAAGGACAGTAAGTTCCACTTTTTACTTGCAAAGGCAAGCTTCCTTCTATGTAAACCAGGTATGTGGAGGTGAGCTTCTGCCTAGCAGTCCGTGTCTTGCTGTCTAACAATTTGTCTTCTAAGAATGGAGGCTAGAAGTCTATAGAATGGTTGTTATTGCTGCACGACTTGTACTTCCACTAAATGTGATGGCTTATATATCTTAAGGTTGTTAATATTTTTTTTGTAATAGAAACTTCCAGTCAACACGTGCAAGCGCCACCTTCAACAAAATGGGAATGTATTCTAATGAAACCACTATATCTCACAACTCACAAAAAAAAAGTCCTTCAGCTGAGATGTCATGACAGGGTATCTATTCCACCAAATTTGTACAGGTCTTGCACCTTGCCCCATTCACATTAAACAGTTTACCTGCATAGGTGAGACAACCCATGAAGGGATTTGATCTTTAATAATGTTGTAACATAAAGTAATAAATGGCTATGCATTTTTAGGAAAGATTCAACTATTTCAAGTAAAAAGTGTTTAAATTTAGGAAAATGCTAAATTCAATCAAACAAAACAGATATTCTATTTAAAAAAACTAAATCTAATAAATAAAAAAACACATATTCTATTTTAAATAAAAATCAGATTCCTATCAAAATGGCTAAACTCGGTACAAATAATCAGGTGCATTCGAAACGTGGATAAAAATTCAGTGTAAACAAGATTTTTAATAAAAAACTAATAGATATAATCATTTTTAATAAAAAAACAAACAGACATCAAAAGGCTTCAAAGAACTGATGATAGATACAATTCAAACATCCCTGAATACTTCAAATATCGGTGCCAAACTAGACAGACCAAATTAGTGTATGAGTCCATTGTTTGATAAAGGACCGGACCTATTTTACTACTAATAACAACACCACAAAACATGGAAATAAAAAATACAATTCAAAACCGGTGTCACACTGACAAAGAAAGCTGAATGAAGTTATTCCTCAATGAGAGGGTGCACGAGACTAGTATAAGTTTCTCTATCAGATATATCTTATACTAGAAGACACAGTTCATGTTTAACTACGCCTTGATGAACCTTCACATGCGTTCATCATCGCCATGAACTCGTCGAAACTGATGACCCCATCGCCGTTACGATCGAATTTTCTGATCATGGCCTCGCAGTCAGCCAGAGTGTAAACCTCTCGCAAACTGCTTAAAACTTCACGAAGTTCATGTGGAGAGATGCTTCCATCCCCATCCTTGTCCAACAGTTTGAAGGCATCTTTCAGCTCTTCGAGTCTGCTTGAGCAGTCCACCCCCTCGGTATTCAGAGCCAAGAACTCCGACAGATCAATGTACCCATCTCCGTCTAAATCCGCGGCCGCAATGATAACCCCAAGATCTTCCTCCGTCGGGTCGCTGCCCAGCAATCGCAGAAGTTCCCGCAGCTCCGACGACGATAATTTCCCGTCACAATTAGCGTCGAATTTCTTGAATACTTCTTCCAGCTCGACAGAACTACTCAACTGCGTGCCGAATCGACGGGATGCTTCAAGAGCCTTATCATTTCCACCCTCCCTTCTCAATGACAAGTCCCCGGATGGACTAAATGATCTATTCGGGGATTGGGAAGCGGTTGATCTGGCCGCGGGAGACACCGATCGAGATTTGGGAGGCAATATACACGACAAAAAACGTGACGGTCTACGCGACGGTTCTGCACCCTGTGCTTTTTTACAATTGAGAAAACACCGAAACCCCATTACGATATCACGAGTTATGATCCCTTCCTCTTTCTGCAAATAATCGATTGGATAGCTATGTACGCAAGGCAGCGAAAGTAGGGAGTTTACTGCTCATAGCCATTGCTATGGATTATATAGAAATATAGAAATAAAAGATAGCTAAATATAAAAACGATGGTCACCCATCGCGTCGGCCCGCTTCCGTGAAATGGTGTCGCCCGTAACCCTAACCCTAATAATAAAAGCGATGGTCACCCATCGCGTTGGCCCGCTTCCGTGCAACGGTGTAGCCCGTATCCCTAACCCTAATGAGATACTTTCGACGGCGTGGGATAACTGTCACTCAAATCGTCCCATTTTTCGGGCGACTTGTTCCCTAAATTTGATTATAAAATTTGGTTGAATCGCAGTTCCACCCATTTACTCTGGAATTATGCCGTTGAACTATGTCCCTAGGGTTTTGGCCCATTTTAAGACGACCTAGATCGTCAAAATTCCAAAAAAATAAACAGAAAGAATAGAATTTGCCTGGCTGGAAGTACCAATTATCACACCCCACTTTCGACATCTACTCTTAACCCCCTTAACCCCCTTAAAAAGTGATAGTGGATTTCAATGTGTTTTAACTTTGTATGGATAATTCCATTTAATTATTGAAATATTTTATAAACCTATTGGAATTATCGGAATATTTTATAAACCTGTTGGAATTATCGGAATATTCCTCAAAACACATTTTAAGTCCACAAAACCTACTCATGATGGGTGTATCCCACACTTGTAGGCCAAAGAATCCCTATAAAGTTCTTGCATGTTTGTCTCAGCACTTGTTCAAACCTCTTCACCTCGAGAAGATTCAGTAAAATCTTTTTAGGGTTATTCTCATATTTGATGATGATGAGTGCCCATCAAATCGTCCATTATCATGTGTGGTTGTTTTAGGATGTGTTCATGGCAATCGAGTCTAAGAAGCTATGATTAGGGATTAAGGTTCTTATTTCCCTCCTTTAATTAATGTTTAAGGATTAATGATGTTGTTTCCCTTCTATGATTTTGATCAAGGCTTTAAGATGAATTTGTGGTGCATGAAACATTAAGATGGTTTCCATGTCTAATTTCTATAGTAAACAAATTTCCTATTTAAAGTTCTTATTTATGTGTCTAGGGTTTGTTTTGTAATTTGACATTAAGAAGGATACATTAGGAATCAAGGAAATTTTTTAATCCATTGACCATGTTTAGGTTTCCAAACCCACTTCTAGTGCACAAAAGTTACTCATGAAACTCATATCCCACTTGAATACTTGCAAAGAACCAATTAGTTGGTTTAACCAATAGTTGATGGTTCTTAAGCAAAATAATATATTGAATATGCAATTCTTCATCATATTCAAATAGGAAGATGATAATATCTCACATATTTCAATGTATGTCGTAATTTCTCTTAATTATGGTCTAATTAAAGGGCACATATAACTTTTGTAAGTTATATTAACCTGTTTTGTGGTCAACATATCAATGATCACAAATCCTTGCACCAAAATGACTTACCATCTCAATATCCAATTATCACCCTACATACATGGCATTGATATGAATTCAATTACCTTGTCAAATGTGAAATTTAGTTCACACCAAGATCTAATCAAGGAATTACAACTCTCACAAGTAATTATCACACAACTAGTCATGAACACTGAAAAACAGTCAAGTATGATGCAAACAGAATTACTCTCATGAATAATAATACATCATCCAACCTTGGGCAAATAATAGGCTTCAAATATATAATATTACATGAGAGATTCGAATGCATAAGGATGCCATTCGAATCCTCATAAAATCAAGCTTACTAAAAATATGCAAAACCCCCCTAGGTGGCAAGTGTGCTTTTCAAGTCACCTCAAAGGCTCACAAATTTCTGATTTAGTGATTAGATGGTGATGTATGATGGAAAATCATGCTAAATCTAGAATATGGAAGGAAGAAACATCATGGGGGATGAGTTGGCCAAAAAACAGTTATGACTAGTCAACTAGCTAAATCTCCTTTCACCAAAAAGTGGTAAAACTCAGTAAAAGCAGCTAAGGCGCCTTTCTATTCCAAGATTGGATAAGATCAGCCTTAATCCAAGGAAATCTTATTCAGAATCTTTAGAAATGTGCCCATGTGAGTCTAAGAAGCTTGTGGTCCACATAATGAAGACTTGTGGTCCACACAATGTCTAATTTAGCCAACTACATAGTCTAACACCTAAGAATTAATAAAAAATGATCAATAAGGCTATCCTAAGGTATTAAATGACATGGATGGGTTTAAATATTCCAACACCCCCCCATAAGCTTGACTTTATGTGCTAAAAATCAGAAATAAAATAGGGCCCAACAACTAGGCATGGTCACCGTGTAACATATCGCCTCGTCCATAAAACAAGGAAAGAAAGAAAACCTCATGGGAAAAACCTCCCCTCTAAAATGGACATAATCAAAATTGAAATATTGTTGATCAATCCTTTACTCCACCACATGTTCAACCATCCCAAGCAGTGATCTCAAATAGATGAAAGTCTTCTCAGTAAAATCTTTAGTGAAGATGTCTACAGTTTGCTCACCTGTTGGGAAATAGTGCAAATCAATGATATGGTCATGCGCTAAACTCTTGATGTAGTGCATATGGATCTCAATATGCTTGGTCATCTGTCTCTGTATTGGATCACTTGATACCCTTATAGCACTCTGATTGTCACAAAAGATGGCAGTGGGAATACTAAAGAAAATGTCAAACTCTGAAAGAATACCCTGCAACCACACACACTAAGTAGCAACATTCACTGCTCCTCTGTACTCGGCCTCTGCTGAAGATAGTGCCTTTGCACTATGTTCCTTGCTAGACCAGCAAATAGGACCACGTCCAAGCATGAAAACAAATCCATATGTGGATTTTTTGTCAAGGCTATCACCATCCCAATCTGAGTTAGTAAAGCCAAGAAGATCTAGGCTAGAATCTGCAACATAATAAATCCCATCAGACTTGGTGCCTTGCACATAATGCGAGATTATTTTTGCAACCCTCCAATGAAGCTCATGTGGCTGCTCCATGTATCTTGAGGCAACACTCATTGCATATGCAATATCAGGTCGAGTATGAGTCAAGTATAACAAGTTGCCAACAAGCTGCCAATACAAGGTGTTGTCCACCAATGGTGTAGAATCTACTTCTTCAAGTCTGAATACTGAAAGGAAGGGAGTCTTTGAAGGCTTGCAATAAGCCATATTGAACTTCTTTAGTAGGTCAGATGCATATTTGGACTGAGATACCTTAGTTCCATTCTCAGTTTGATAAATCTCAAGCCCCCAAAATTGCTTAAGAATTCCCAAGTCAGTCATGGAAAAAGCTTAATGAAAAACAGTCTTTAATGAAGCAATTTGATCAGTAGAGCTACCTGTGATTAGTAGGTCATCAACATATAACACAATATTTAGAATTGAGCTATCGATCAGCTTCGTGTAAACGTTTGGATCAGATTTGCATCTAGCAAAAGATTGTGACAAGAGAAAGTTGTCCATTTTGGCATACCAAGCCCCGGGGGCTTGCTTGAGCCCATATAAGGACTTCTTCAACCTGCACACATAGTTAGGATCGGATGTATAGCATTCTAGCTGCTGCATATAAATATCTTCCTCAAGATCTCCATGGAGGAAGTCACTTTTGACATCCATGTGATGTACTTCCCAGCACTTGGATGCAGAGATTGCAAGAACTAGTCTTATCGAATCCTTCTATGCAACTGGTGCAAAAGTCTCATTGTAGTCAAGTCCATGGACATGGGAGAAGCCCTTTGCCACCAGCCTAGCCTTATATCTCACTGCTGCACCATCAACTGCAAATTTAGTCTTGAATATCCACTTACACCTTACCAATTTTCTGTCGGGGGGGAGCTTGACTAGCTCCCATGTCTCACTCTTTTGCAGTGAATGAAATCCTAATCCATAGAAGCATGACATCTTGGGTCATGTGAGGCTTCCTCATATTTACGAGGATAAGAATCCACCATCAAATAAAATCTCTCAGATAAGTAAGGATCATTCACATCGAGAGCATTCTCAAATTGTGATCTAGTCCTCCTAGTATCCTGAGGATTTCCCACTAGTTCACCAACTGCTTGAAGGGTCTTAGAATCCCACTTTTGCCTTGTTGGTGAATTAGGATCTATAATAAAATGGTCTTCATCATCAAAAATATTAGAATCAGAAAATTCAAAAGGAAATTCACTTACATCTTCAGGTGGTGGTGTGGAGGGTTCTCCAATTTCAACACTCTGTGAGGGCTCTTCTTCAAATTGAACATAACTCTCAATGAAGGATTTTTGACAGGGCATGCTCAGCAACAAAATGGTCTTCATCATCAGAAATATTAGAATCAGAAAATTCAAAAAAAAAATCACTTACATCTTCAGGTGGTGGTGTGGAGGGTTCTCCAATTTCAACACTCTGTGAGGGCTCTTCTTCAAATTGAACACACCTCTCAATGAAGGATTTTTTACAAGGCATGCTTAACAACTTGTAGCCCTTGGATTCTTCTGAATAGCCAACAAAAAGACATGGTTGGTTGTGGGGATGCATATCCATCCTCTTCTCAAGTGGAATTCTAGCCCAAGCCTTGGAGCCAAAAATCCCGAAGTGAGAAATATCAGGTTTGTGCCCACTCCAAGCCTCAAAATGAGTGATTCCTTTTAGTTCTTTGTGAGGCACTCTATTATGTATGTATGTGGCACAATTTATTGCTTCATCCCAAAGTATTGGATACACGGAATTTTCCTCAAGCATGCATGTGGACATCTCCTTTAGAGATCTGTTCTTCCTCTCAACAACACCATTCTGCTGAGGTGTGTAGGGAACAATGTGTTCCATCTGTATGCCTGAAGAGGCACAAAATTGTTGAAACTCGGATTTGATGTATTCCCCACCATTATCATATCTAAGGACCTTCATATGTCTACCATACTGGTTCTCAACTGATACTTTGAAAAGCTTGAAAATACCGAAAACTTCTGACTTTAACTTGATGAAATAGATCCAACAGTACCTGGTAAAGTCATCTATGAAGGTGAGGATGTATTTGGCATGGCTCAAATACTCATGGGGGAATGGACCTGATATGTCACTATGAATAAGCTTTAGGGGTATTGCAGTTTGCTCAGTTTTGGCTCTTTCAAACTTATGCTTTGGGTGCTTTCTTAGGATGCAGCTTTGACAGACACCTTTAGAAAACTTGATATTGGGAAGCCCTATGACCATCTCTTTCTCATGGAGTTGAGAAAGATATTTGTAGTTTAGGTGAACAAATCTTTCATTGCATAATTTGCTTGACTCATTGGCATGGATAATTAGATTAGAAGGTGAGGGGAATGGCACAAAATGAGAGAATCTATATATTTTTGAGCTATGGTCAGTAGAACCTAAGGCAACAATTCTGCTTGTTGACATTTCACAGATTTCAACATCATTAGGTGTGAAGATCACCCTTTTGGTTGAACCTATGTGAGTCATCTGGTATACTGACAAAAGTTTAGCAGCAAGTTCTGGAACATACAACACATTAGTGAATGAGCCAAAATCTAGATCAATGATGCCTTTACCTTTGCTTGAAGTTTCAGAGTCATCACCCAACACAATGGTTGTACCACTAGAAGAATCAAGAGATGATAAGCTCTCTCTTGTAGACACCATGTGCCTTGAAGCTCTAGAATCAATGATGAATAAGGTAGGATTTGATGTGCTTGCCATCAGTGCATGCACTCACTCCATATCTTCATAATTTTGTTCTCCATCCTTCCTTCTTGTGCTCTCAGGAAGAGGAATACTCTCAGGAAGAGGAATATTTGCTTTCTTTAGGAGTTGAGCCATTTGATCAATAGTCTTTTTCATGCAGGAGCTTTTAGGATGACATCCCCTGTTGCAATAGTTACACTTTGCCTTCTCATTCTGGCTTCTTTGGATTCCTCTTGAAGTTTGAGGAGTCTTCATGGACTTTCTGTTTGTCATTCTTCCGATCAGTGGTTTTCTTGAAATTTCCCTTCTTCTTGCATTTCGAACTCCTTGAACCTCCAGCAGTCAAACAATGATCTTTTGATGGATTTTTTATTGCTCCCATCAAGACCAACTTGTCTTGTTCTTGTGTAAGAGATTCCATGAATTTTGAGACTGTAGGACATTTCTAGTTTTGAACTGCCTTCCTTGTGGCATGGAAGGTCGAAACAAAGATTGAATAATCAGGGCCAAGCTTGGAGAGAATGGACAAGAATAGTTGCTCATCCTTTTTATCAATTCCACATTCTTTCAACTGTAGAACAAGTGACTTGAAATTTGAGAAAAAGTCTTGGAGGTTCATGAAATTTTGTGGACTTAATGAAACAAGTTCATTATCCAGTTGGTGGCCTCTTAATTCATCTGTCTTGCCAAACAAGTCTTGGAGCTTCACCCAGACTTCATTTGTAGTGGTAAGACCATCTAGATGGAATAAAATATCCCTAGATGTGGTGATACATAGGATACCATAGGCTCCATCTCTTCTGTTGTGCCACTTCAATTTCTCAATTGTTGAGGTTGGCTCAGTTTCAGTTGGCATAGTCACCCTGTAGAGGCCTTTGCTCCTCAACATGATCTCCATCTGCACTTTCCAGTCAAAATAATTAAATGGAGTGAGGATGATATGATGTGACTGATCCATTGAAGATCTAAAATAGATTTTAGAGCGGTTTGGGTGCATGCCAAGATGCTCAGTTGCGCCCTATAGGTGACTGAATGCACCCTTCTTGAGAATGGCTGGATCCTACAAGACAATCAAAGGAGAAAAGAATAGCTTGATAGCTTGAATAACATGTGAAATTTAGTTCAAACCCATATCTGATCAAGAAATTACAACTCTCACAAGTAATTCTCACACAACTAGCCAAGAACACTGAAAAACAATCAAGTATGATGCAAACAGAATTACTCTCATGAACAATAATACATCAGCCAACCTTGGGAAAGTAATAGGCTGCAATTATATAAGATTACATAAGAGATTCGAATGCATAAGGATTCCATTTGAATCCTCACAAAAGTAGGCTTACTAAAAATATGCAAAACCCCCCTAGGTGGCAATTGTGATTTCCAAGTCACCTCAAAGGCTCACGAATTTCTGATTTAGTGATAATATGGTGATGTATGATGGAAAATCATGCTAAATCTGGAATTTGGAAGGAAGAAACATCATGGAGGATGAGTTGGCCAAAAAATAGTTATGACTAGTCAACTAACTTTCACCTTTCACCAAAAAGTGGTAAAAATAAGTAAAAGCAGTTAAGGCTCCTTTATATTCCAGGATTGGATAAGATCATCTAGAATCCAAGGAAATATTATCCAAAATATTTAGAAATGCGTCCAGGTGAGTCTAGGAATCTTGCGGTCGACACAATGCAGACATGTGGTCCACACAATGTCTAATTTAGCCAACTACATAGTCTAACACCTAGGAATTAATAAAAAATGATCAATAAGGCTATCCTAAGATATTAAATGACATGGATTGGTTTAAATATTCCAACATCAAGTTGCCAAAAATAGGATACTGAGACTCACCACTAGTGTACACTAGAATTATAATAATGACATTGTTATATGTAGTCCTTTTGATATGTTCATGCTCGTTTCTAGTATTGCTTTTCTTTGCATTCATTATGTTTATTTTTTCCCATATTTAAATAGTCATTTGTAGATTTAATTACAAATGTTATGGTATAGATGACCGATGTGAAATTCTATTATCGTTGCATATTTAATGGTTGGTGGTGATTATAGTAGTTTAATTGGTTCCTCTCATTCTATTTATCATTTAAATTATACCTACAAATCAACAAGAACATTGTTAGTGAAAAAAAGTGTGTGTGTGTGTGTGTGTGTGTGTGTGCACACGTGCGTGCATGCGCACACGCATGCGCGTGCGAGCACTCAGGGGCAATGTTACCTAGTCCTAACCTAAACTATGAGACATATATTCTATAATTAGCATGGCATATATTGGGCACATATATCATATACTATGAAAACCATAGCATGGTGATATATGCTAATAGTCAAGAGGCAGTTCATACACTATAATTCCATAAGAATTAAAAATATGGCATTATAATTCCACCTCATGCAATGTGGTAACCAAGTTTTGGCATTTGTATGCAAGACGGGTGAAATAATTGTCAACCTACTGAGATACATCCTCATGTATGGCACATATAAACACATGGAGGAGAGAATTCCACATGGAAAGGTCCAATTCAATATTTTTTTTTGCTAATACTATATGCATGCATCATCCTTTTGACCCATCTCTACAATTCCTATTCATCTAGCGATTGAGTTGAATTTGCATCTAGTTCATCTACCTAACCCTAATATTATTTGGCAATTTCTCTTTGAGCTCTACCATTGGCCTTGTGTCTTATTTTTGGCATATGTTGAGGCCTGGTTATGTCCATAGTTATGATCAATGGTTTCATTGCCATGTTGCTTATGTGGTTAATGGTTTATTGTAAAATGTATGAAGGATTAGTTAATAGGTCCCCCCCCCCACCCTACCCTTGCCATTTTAGTTGTGTAGTATTATTATTGATCAAGTTAGGGGTGAGAAATTAGGATAATTAACTCGAGCCTCCACCTAATTAACTGTGTAGTTGGAAGTAGTGGCATTAGAGCTATTCACGATAATTACTTATTGGTTGGATGCAGATGATCATCACCATCAGAGTAATACCAATCAATTTTATAAGTTCCAATGGAAATTTAGGATCTCTTTTGGAAAATTTTGTAAGTCCTTGGATGTGTTTTTTTGCATGCAATGACTTTTTTCATGGTGTTGGGTGTCCATTGCGAATTGCATAGATTTTTTCAAAGTTATTTTGGTTTCCACTATCCTTATTTGTTGATAAAAATTCATTAATATAATGAGTGGAGAATGGTAGGTGAGTTGTAGCTCAAAACTATTAATCTAATGTTTATTACCATTTACCTCTAGTTTTTACTATTGTTATATATTGAGTGTCAACATAGTCAAGCTAACCTTTGGGTTGTTGGGAGAATGCATATCGAAATCCATTAGCCTTTATTTTTATTGACCCTCTTATTTATCCCAGGATTAGAATTTTATACTACTAGTATCGCTTGGGACTATGGATTTTGGAAACTTGCATTATGAGTATCCTATGTATCCAGTGGTGAAGGTTATTTTATGTTGCAATTAATTGTCTTTCACAACTTAGATATCTAGAGGTTGAATTATGTTGATGGAATTTTAACCTTTGTTTATAGGCGTTGAAGAGAAATTCCATCTATTAACTGAGTAGTAGGTCACATAGTGAGTCGATTGATCTCATCCATAAATATATGGATATATATCTACATAACCTTCCCCAGGGTTCTCACACATATAAATAATAAAGTTGAAATAAAATAAGAATACATGGTTCAAATGAATTCCATCCTTTCCTTTGCGAGAAGTATGGTTGATCATTTCACAACTCTAATATCTTCTCAACAAATTTGCACACAAATCAAATAATACAAATATTTCACTACATAATTGAGGAACAAATATATCCAGATCTATTCAACTGGGTGTATCTCTCCAAAGTTTAGACATCTTGCTCAAGTATTTGGTGTTAAAAATTGTACCAAGGACAACTGTTTTCCACTTCATGTGCTTAGGAGTGGAAAAGTGTCCAAGTTGCCCCTAGTGACTTTATTAAGTGAGAATAGCTTTGTGAGAAATAAATCTACTTTATAAAATGACTTCATTGCTTTTAACTTAAAAAGTGACTTTATGATAAATAAAGTGGAATTAATAATTAAATGTCTCATTACGGATTTAAATAAGGGTGCATTAAATATTTATTTAATGAGATTTTAATGAGCATTTATTTTAAACCCTTTGTCTTAATGGTCTAAGATCTAATGGAAGATCTTAGAGGTAGTTTCCATGAATAAAAAGATCAAACCTAGGGATTGAAGGGATCGTTTGCAATTGTTCACCCAAGATATTTGGAGAATAGAAAAAGAGAGGTTGAGTTTAAGAAGAGAGAAGAAGAAAAACCCTAGCACGGGGAACATAATTCGAGAATATTTCTCGGCGCAAATTTTTGGGAAAGAAGCATTGTACAACATCAATTAAAAGGGCACAAAATTTGAGGTATCTTGCAGGAGTTTCAAAATAGCAGAACCAACAGTTAATTCAGGTGTACGTATAGTACTATGAGCACGCCGTACTATGGAGAATATGCATGAATTTCAAGGCACTTGTCATGCATGAATTTCAAAGCAGATAATTGTAGAGATTATAGGCACAAAAATAGAGAAGGGTAGACCATACAATGAGCACGTTGTTCAAGAAAAGGAAGCTACCATATAGGCAGTCTATACTAAGGTTTTCCAGCATGCATTTCAAGGAGAAATTGTATAGAATTTGAGGTTGTATATGCATAGAATTTGAGGGATGAAAAATGATGGTTTGCATGTGGAGATAATTTGTTTGTACTCATTCGTAGACTTCTATAGATTTATATTATGAGAAAAAATAATAAAATCTTTCTCTCTCTCTCAATAATAATAATAATAATAATAATAATAATAATAAAATCTCTCTCTCTCTTGTCGGGTTTTCCATTAGGGGTTTAATCCTGGGCCATTTGGATAAAAACCTTGTATCTGAAAATTTTATGGTGTGACTGATATTTTGTTTCTACTCAAAAAAGTTTGTAAAATTTTCCATGTATTTCAAGTATAGTACTATTTATGTATGGAAAATCTCATTTATAACATTCATTATTGAATGGGGTTTGGGCATTAAATTCTATGCACTAAAAAACTTGAAACCGGGTTGGCAATGAGAAAAAATTACATTTGGGAGCACTGATACATCAAATATGGTCAAAATCAATGCTTCTAAATCCTATGACATTAATTAATAAAGTAATTGTTCAAGAAGAATACCTTGAGGGAGATAAGCATATTAAATAGTCTAGTATGCACAGTAAAAAAATTGACAAGAGAGAAGAAAAGGGAAGAACAAGAAGAAATGAAACGAGAACAAAAAGAAATGAAATGAGAAGAATATTGTGGTAGTGGCACAAGAAGAAATCGCTTCCTTCAAGAAATGTAAGGCTTGTGAGAGAGAGGTATACAATGAGGAATACTAACAAAATTCCACCATGATAAGATCCCCAAGCATTTTCAGTAGAGGAAGAAGAAGGACTTGATTAATATAGCTATTACCTCAAACATGGAAGGGAAAGTAAGTTTCACTAGTTGGTTTCATCTACAAGGAGGAGAAGGATATGACATTTTTGTTTTGCATCAAAATCCACATAAAAAAAAGTAATGTGGATTTCTTGTTTCATCTAGGTTCTAAATCCATCTTGATCTTTGCATAGTTGGTTGAGAATTTTGGCCTAAAGAACTAGGGAAATCTACGTTCATACCCCCTAGGATGGGTGAGACAAGACATCGAGTTGAGAGCGAACACGAAATGAAATTTAAAGTTTTACATCAACCAAAACTCCATGGATGAACTGGTATCATATGTAGTTCCATTGGATGCATGTAAAGTTATCTTGGGAAGACCATACATGTATGTGAGATACACCATATCTAGGAGGAGATAAAACCATTACATCCTTATCAAAGATGGAAAACAATATTCCATAAATGCACATAAGGACAAAACCATACTCCCTTTCGTTAGTGCTCATCAAGCTAGGAGAATCATTGGCGGCACAAGATCCAATGCTTTCTAGAACCACCGATGCCAAAATTTGATAGTCCATCATTGAATTAGATTATGTGGATAAGAAATTCTGAAAAAAAATTGGGGTAACAAGTCATTAGGCTTAGTATGTTACTATGTTCACACGTGGTTCATCCATAATCGTGATTCCAAAGAAGGATGGAATTTAGGGAATGTGGATTGACTATCATTCCCTAAGCAAAATCACCATTGAGAATAGATATCCTCTACCAAGTATTGATGACTGGTTGAATCCCTTGGAACAAGACAATTCCTTCACCAATATGAACCTCAAATCAAGTTATTATAAAGTGAGTATTAAAGAAGAAGATTGTGGAAGACAACATTCAAGACAAGGCAAGGTTTGAGAGTGGTTAGTGATGGATTTTAGTTTAATGTGCCTGTAAATTTCATGAGATTAATGAATGATGCGATACATCCATTTATTGACTCATATGTAATAGTCTATAATTTAGATGATAAGGATAATTTTTAGTAATATATATGAAAAACACATATCACATGTGATGCAAGTAGTATAGACCTTAAAGAAGAATCAATTGATCTTTAATTTAAAGAAATTTAAGTTTGGGAAGGAGTCAATGGTTTATTTAGACAAATGATGGGAGATATGAGGATGGATCTATACAATTTTGTAGCCATCAATCAATAGCCTATTATTGGAAGTATGACATAGTTAAAAGGTTTCATAAGATAAATTCAATACCTAATAAAAATCATTGAATATTTTTCAATTGTTGTAGTACCTTTGCACACCATGAAACTAAAATAAATAGATTTTATTTAGGAAATCCACACCAAATATAATTTGAGGACTTGAATAAGAGGATTTTTAATGATCATTTGAGGACAACAAAGATAATTTGAGGAATTGAAGAAGAGGATCAGACACCATTTGAGCTACAAATGGATGCCAACAGATATGCATTAGGGGAAGTTCTTATGCAAGGAGGAGGATCAACATGTTACCATTTATATTTTTTTGATGGAGCATTACTTAATGACCCCATGAATGATAAAGAGATACTTCTGATTTCATAAGTAGGGAAGAAATGGAAGAACTACTTCCATACAAAATATACCATCATACACATTGCTCGCCAACCCCTTTAATACCTACAAAGTCAAAGTAAGATGAAACAAGTGAGGCATTACAAGTTGCTAAGATTCCCACAATAATTCCAACTATTGACTAAGCACAAGAGAGATGCTACAAATAAGGTAGTTGTCATTCTTTCACATCAACCATTAAATAATATTGCACTAGCTAGTGTGATAATGTAAGTTAATCAATTCAATTATAATCCTCTGATTGAATACTATGAGGGAGATGGATATTCTATAGGAATATACAAGCAAATGAAGAGATCAACCACCACGTTATGTACCTTATTAGCTATATAGGAAATTCATAGTCAAAACAATATAATATAGGACTATTTAAAATCAAAATAATTGAATCACGGTAGCAATAGACAATTGCAGGAGAACCAAATACCAAAATTGAAATACCTTCATTGATGAATGAAGTATTCACTTGATTATTTGAAACGGGAAGCCTCCAACTAAGTAGAGATATAACTACAATTCATAGCAGCCTATATATATACTTAAGGGTGTTAGGGTAGGACCCTAACATAATCAACCCCTTAAAATGAAACATTGTCATCAAGGATAAATATGTGGAAATTGTTGAAGTATTTATGTTGGTTCCCATGTAGCATCCTCAGGTTGCATATCTTTCCACTATATTAGGACCTCTTGGATGGTGTGGTGGAAAATATGGCATTCCAATTTTTTGAGGATAGTCTTAGACTAGAACTAAATGGAACCTTCTTTGAATTCTAGTTTGAGTATGGTAGTTAGAGCCAATCACTTTCTTTAAGTAGAAGATGTGAAATATTGGATGTGTTTTAGAGTGTCTAGGTAGCTCCAATTTGTAATTCATTAGGACATTATAGTGCACATAAAACTTGGGAGAAATATTTTGGTGGAAATTGTACTTTAATGCAGTTTTCTTATAAGGATATAGGAAGAGGAATACATGATCCCCTTCTTCAAAATGGAATTCAAATCATAGTTAATTATATTGTTCTAAACCACTACCACATTATCCTTGAGATTGTACAAAATTACAATCAAGTTATGAGTATATATTGCTAGTAAGTAGGATAATACTAAGGGGTGATTTTGGCCATAGAAAACCTCAAAGGGAATAATTTGAGTGGAAAAATGACAACTTGTATTATGCCATTATTATGCTAGAGGTAAACCATTATCCCATTGGGATTTCTTCTTTCAAGTAAAAAATACAAATACACTTTTAGGAACTTGTTGATAGCTTTTTATTTGATCGTCAATTTGGGGATGATAGGAAACGCTCAGATTAAATTAGGCTCCTTGGAGATGAAACAATTATTATGAGAAATTGATAGTGATGGTGGGGTCATGGTCCATGACAATAGACTCCAACATACCATGGATTTTGAATATATTATCCAAGATGCTTGAGCTACCATCAATGCCTCGAAGGAGTGTTGTAGAGAAAATAAATGATCATTTTTTGAAAGGAGATCGATAAAATCCATGACTATAGACACTACTAGATTAAAGCGGTAGTTGAGATGAAAATTTAAGACGAAATATTGTTAAGCCCTAAATATGGGCACATTTCCCCCATTATTGTGGTTCATTATATTAGTTTTGATGTCGGATTTGGTTAATTAGTGGTAATTGTCATTAGTATGGTTATATTAGTTATGTCTCATTGGGTTAGTTAGTTGGGATTGTACTCCTTAGTCTCCTATATATAGGAAGGAAACATTTCATTTGGAGTATCTTTTCTTGTCTTGTGTACTTAGTACATTGTGTAAGGAGGTTTCCCCCTCGAAGAGGCTTGTTATTCAGATATTTTCTTCAATCAAGTCATGGAGTAATAATTCTGATCTATTTCTGCTCTTTTCACACTATTTTGGGAAATTTGTTGCTTAACATTTAGTATCGGAGCCCTTTCCTCGGGACTAGTTTCTTCAAAACGAGTCATCTTGGAATTTTCTCTATAATGTTTTTCTACGAGGGTTCAGAGAGAGAGACTTAAAACCCATCTAGGAAAAAGGAAGAGCTAAATGTGGTACAAGTTTTCAGATCCTGAAACAATACAGGTTCGTAGATATTTGCTCTAGAATCTAGGGCTTCTGACTAGTCCAAGAACTAGTCTAAAAGGGTGTTCTGAGAAAAAAGGTCATATATGGGGCATGCAATATCCAAATTGAGTGAGATCTATTGAATCTGAAAGAATATGGACCACAGTATCTATGGTATGGTTTTAAACTTGAGATATACAAAATTTGGACACGTGGCATACAATACAAGTTCTATATTTTGGAAAGACCCAAAATAAGAGGTGCTGGGAGATTCGCAATAAAGTATTATTGGTAAATACACATTAGATCAAAACTATGGAATTGGTAATATGACACATAAGAATACAATAGTGAGAAGTTGCAGACCCATAGGAGAAGAAATTTAAAATTTACATCAGGTTCAAGTCGGCGTTAAAATTGTCTTCCAATCAGGGTTTGAAAAGGTACTCCATTTTAAATTTTGAATAACTTTGAGCAGAAGGATCTAATTGTGGTGACACCTAAGGTGTGATATCTATTTATATTGTTCAAAATGCCACCAAAAGGAATTGTAAATACCTACACTCCATCCAAACCCCCATAGTATCCATCCTCGACGTATGATGAAAGGGAAGACCTCTCTTTTGGAGTGTCCCAGTTGGAAGATATGATTAAAGGGTCTGTTAAAAAATTTGATTTGGATAATTTAGAGGAGAAATTGAATAAAATGGAGGAAAATATGAAAGGTTCAGTGAAAAGAGTTGATTTACTCAATCTAGAGGAGAAGTTGATGGGGAATATGACAAATATTGTTAATATCATACAAAATTCAAGGACGATATAATTGATAAAGCTAATTCTTCTACCAGACCACCGCGGACGTCTATAGGTAGAGGAAATTTTGTCCCTCCCAATCTTGAGAATTCAACATCAACAGTAGAGAATGCAATGGGACCATCCACTGCCAGCGCAGAAAGGAAACCTCCTGAAGACAAGGGAAGCATTGTGGGTGCATTGGATAGAGAGGAGATTTATCATATCAACGGAACCAGAGTTACTAAAGAAGTGTGGTTGGAGACTTGCCAAGAAGCAGAGGAAGAGAGAAGGTGAGAAGAAGAAGCAAAGGCAGAGGAAGAACGAATAAAGGAATCCATTAAATTTTGGACTAACGACATGGCTAATAGAGAACAGGAAGGCGAGAACGAACATAGGGAGAATCGGGAAGAAGAAGTGGAAGATAATCAGCCTGGTGACACTGTGGCCACATTAGAATTCCCTATCCTCCAGACACCTGGAGAAGCTCCTATGAAAAACATCTCACCATCAGTCCTCCCGAATTTCCATGGTAAATATTATGAAGATCCTGATGAATTTATTTTTGAGTTTGATATCCTCTGTTGCAGCTTTGATTATACCTCCAGTGCTCAGAAGCTGAAACTATTCCCAGCCACTTTGAAAGGAAATAATCTGCACTAGTTCACGAGTCTGGGTCGTGAGACCATTACCACTTGGGACCAAATGAAACACACCTTTATTTCTAAATATCAAGAATGTTGTAGAACCATGGATAGAAAGGAAGAGTTGTTTAAAATGTTTCAGAAGGAAGAAGAGAGCTTGGAAGACTTTGTGGAAAGATTGTTGTACAATTTACAAAGGTCTGGACACACTGAGATTGGAAAAGATGTAATCAAGATTATTTTTCTATGAGGAATTAGAGAATATTGCCTTGATATGTTGAATTTGTTGGGGAAAGGGGACATCTCAAAAGAACCCTTCAAGAATATCGTTGAATTATGTCAAAGGTACTCAAGGGGATCCTCTAGAACTAACAAACGAGACAAAGATCAAGACTAGGATGTCTTCACTATGACACAAAAGTCAGCTAGTGGAGGAGCCACTCGAGCAGAAATAGGTAACTTGCTGGAGAATTTTAAAACTGATATGATGAGCTCCATTTCCTCAGAGCTAGATGTTTTGAGAGAAAAACAGAGGCAAGTACTAGAAGATCTTACACTCAGTGTATTCTATCCCAAATGTAGGAAAAAGCATCCACTAAAAGAATGTTCATTGGACAAGCCATAGGTATGTAGGATATGTGAATTGGAGCATGACACCAAAGAATGTCCTTAATTACCCAAGGTCAAAGTAGTCTTGCAGGCATCCACTTCAGATGTGGAACAAGCTTACTTTATTGCACAAAAGAAACCTTGGCAGCCTCGCAATCAAGGTATGAATCTAGATCCATCAATTTTTTTGAATAATATGAATGGTATGAACAATATGAATAATATGAATACACAATTCCCTTCACATTATTCTAATAATCAATGGCATCCATCTCAGAACCCAATGCAAAATCCTAATTCTTGGACACCATGGTCATAACAGTCAAACAATCAAGCTCCCTCGAATTCCAATTGGAGGAATTCTTATCAAGGTAATAACTATCCCCATCACCAAACTCAATACCAACAGTACCCTCCTCAACAGTATCCTCACCAACAATAACAAAAGCCACAACTGTAATTCCAAAACAATGCCGCACCTATGAATGCACCAGTTCGACCACAACTACCTGCACAACCTAACCCAAACCCGAACAATAAAGTAGTTCATCAATTTGAGACTGCCAACATGCCTGCGTATTCCATCTCCCAAGTTCCCTGCAATGATATACAAATAGAATCAGGGAGGGTAGTGGAACCCATCATCACTGAGGATGTTCCATCCCCAGTGACTGAAGCTGGAGTGAATAAGCACTATGAGAATATGGTTTATTCAACAATCCCCATCATTGAGGATGTTGACATTCCTACTGAAACAGTAGCTGAAACTCAGGAAGTAACACACGATGAAGCACAACCTACACAGTTGATGAGAGAAACTTCATACCCTGAAAGATTGGCCCTACAGAAAAATGTGGAACAACCTCGATTCAATCTATTAGGGGAATTGAAAAATTTGTATGTGAAAATCCCACTATTACAAGCCCTCCATGATGTGCCCATTTATGCTAAGAATGTTAGAGATTTATGCGTCAAGAAACTAGGAAGAAATCCTAGGGATCCTCCCACTGTCCATGTATTCGGAAAACTTTCCGAATTAATAATGGGGAAGACTCCTGTGGAAAAATACGATGACCCTGGAAATCCTACTAGACAGTTCACATAGGAAACACACAAATCCCCAACGTCTTGGTAGACTTAGGCACGGTTATTAACGTTATGACCATAGAAAATGTGAAGAAACTTGGACTCACTAACCTTCGGCTTGTTAGGACTCAGAAATGTCATATTTTCATCCACCTTTCCCTTCACTATTCCTTACATTTCATCGCCCTATTAAACCTTCATCATATCATTTGCATAAATACATTTGGGTTTCACATTATTATTTTCCACTTTATTCATTTTAGTATTAAAAGTGAATTTATGATTAAATATTAGAAAATATACATGTTTTCATATATATCTCAATTATGTGTGAGCTTTGTAATGTGTAGGAATATGTGAATGATTAAATCAAAGAGACTTCTCAAATATCTCTTACACCATTCCAAAGGAGATAATTATTCAAGCCTATTCTTAAGGAGAAGATCATGGAAGATTTGGTTGGCATATCTTATCTAGGATTCATGAGAGATATGTGGAGGATTTGAAGGCACCATATCTTGTAATAATAGGAAAGTGGTTGAGAGTAGTTGAGAGAATAATGGATCTGTAATTAATGCATTCTTATCTTTTTCTTAAGGACTCTCATGTATAAAGGAGAGTGATCCTTCTCCATTCCAAAAGGGGGGGAATTAGGTTAGATTAAGCTTGTAAGAGGGTTGTAATGAGATTGGATTGGATTGGATTCTGTACTTGTTAGATTAATATTTGATTTGAGATTCTTAATGTGATTTAAGCTTCCATTGTTATGCTTTCATGTTTGCCATTTGATTATGGATTTATAGATGTGAGCTCACTTGTGTCGTTGTTGTTAACTCTTCACATGTTGTATTTCTCTTACGCAATTTCAATGCTTTCTTAGTTAGTGTTTCCATGCTTTCCTAGATTAATTTGATTTCAGCAAGTTAGATTAAGTTAGATTAGATCTACTTCAGTTCTGCACAAACAGTGCGCGTGCTTCGTCAGTTTACGTACCCCAGATTGACAAGTAAATAGTTGGGCAACTTACTGCAACGTAATTATTACGACATATAACTCACCTGACACGGCTGACCCCTACCATTTTAGAACTTGCTGACAGATCAACAATCAAGCTTGAGGGGATCCTAGACGATCTAGTAATCTCTGTTGACTCGTGGGAATACCCTACGGACTTCTTGGTGTTACAGCCAAAGTCTCAGTTGGGGGGACACCCGCTGATTCTGGGGAGACCATGGTTGGACACAACAGATGCCTGTATGAGCTATTGGTCAGGATCCATGACTATCTCAAACGAGACTGAGATCAAAAGCCTAACCTTATACCCTCCATCTCGACCAAGCACAAAAGATGAAACTCCACTTTGGGTAGATTTGGAGGAGGAGGAAGGTGTTCAATCTTTACTAACGATTGGGAGAGCCTTAACCTTTAAAGATGAAACAGAGGATGATACCATTAACAGTTTCATCAGTGAGCCCACGTCCGTCAATAAGCATGTTTACTAGATTCTCGACAGTACATTTGATGAGAAAGAACTAGAAAATCTTATGGAAGAAACTCTAGTCAGTGACGCCAGTATAATTCCAGTTCTCAAGAATTCGAGAAGTGTCCCAATGGAAATTGAGCCAAGGAAAACATTGAATAGCAATCCAAACCTTGCGCCCAGTGAGCTAGAACAACTAATCACTCTGTTGAAACAACATAAGGGAGCCTTCACCTGGGAGTACACAAACATGAAGGGTATTCCTTATAATCTGTGCACCCATAACATTTATATTAAGAGCGACTTCAGGCCAGTGTGTCAACCACAATGAAGGATGAAGCCGAACCTGAGGGATGTAGTGAAAGAGGAGATCCAAAAACTTCTGGAAGTAGGGTTTATATACCCCATTTCAGACAGTGAGTGGGTTTCTCCACTCGTGATTGTGCCAAAGAAGAATGGGAAATGGAGGGTCTGCATGGATTACAGAGAATTGAACAAAGAAACGCAGAAGGACCACTTTCCCTTACCTTTTATCGATTAGGTCCTTGATACCTTGTCTGGGAAGAAGTATTTTTCCTTTATGGATGGCTTTAGTGGCTATAACCAAATCCAGATTGCTCCAGAAGACTAAGATAAAACCACTTTCACTTGTTCCTGGGGTACTTTTGCATACCGGGTACTTCCTTTTGGGTTGTACAACGCACCAGCCACATTTCAAAGAGCAGTGATTGGAATCTTTTCAGAGATGGTAAATGATTGCATGGAAATTTTTATGGATGAATTCACTCAATATGGTAGTAGTTATGAAGAAGCATTGAAAGACTTAGAAAAGGTCTTGAGACGTTGTGAACAATGCCAGCTCTCTTTAAGTACTGAAAAGTGCCATATGATGATGAGCGAGGGCATAGTTCTGGGGCACTTCATCTCTTTTGATGGTATCCAGGTAGACCCATCCAAAATCAAGGTAATTGAAAATATACCAACTCCTGGAACACAAAAAGATGTACGTAGATTTTTAGGGCATGCTGACTATTACAAAAGATTCATAGAAATTTTTTCCAAACTAGCTTCTCCTTTGTTCACTTTGTTTATGAAGGATGTACAGTTTGTTTGGAATGATGCATGCCAAACAACGTTTACTGAACTAAAGAAAATGCTATCTACAACACCCATCTTATGAGGGCCCAACTGGGCTCTTCCTTTTCATATCTCTTCAGATGCTTTAGACACTACCATTGGAGCAATTTTAGGACAGCAGGAAGGTAATGCCCCTTATGCAATTTATTACATTAGTAAGAACGTATCACCTGCTGAGCTTAACTATAATGTCACCAAGAAAGAATTCCTTGACATAGTTTATGCCATCAACAAATTTAGACACTACATTACTGGATACTCTACTTTTGTGCACACTGATCATTCTGCCATCAAATATTTAATGAATAAACCAATCACGAATGCTAGAGTTACTAGATGGTTGTTACTATTACAAGAATTTGACATCACAATTATTGATAGACTAGGGAAGGAAACTATTGTTGCATACTTTTTATCTTGACTTACTAATAGTGATGACAATTTACCAGTCAAATATTCCTTCCCTAATGAACATTTGTATGCAGTATCAGTTCATTCCCCATGGTATGCAGATATTGCTAACTTTTTGGCTGCATGTAAGCTTCCAGCACATCCGTCGAAGAGAGAAAAAAGAAAGATCATACATTCAAGTGCTAGGTATTGCTGGATTGAGGGACATGTTTTCTACATAGGGCTTTATTTAGAAATTAGAAGATGTGTTAGAGAAGATGAAATTTTTAGTATCCTTAAAGCTTGCCATGATGAGCCCTATGGGGGACACTTTGCTGATAAAAGGATAGGTCATAAGGTCTTAAGGATGGGTTATTTTTGGCCCACATTGTTCAGGGACGCAAAGAAGTATGTTCAGGCATGTGATAGCTACCAAAGGATGGGCCAACCCAACAAATTAGATGAGATGCCTTTGCAGCCACAACTCATGGTTGAACCATTTGACAGATGGGCTCTAGATTTCGTAGGGCCTATCAACCCTCCCTCAAAACAAAAAGTTCACATCTTGGTTTGCACATATTACGTGACCAAATGGGTGGAAGCTATAGCCTTGGTTAAAGCTAATGTTCAGGCTGTAATTCACTTCCTATATGAAGAAATTTTTACTCGGTTTGGAGTACCCAAGGAAATCATTACAGATGGAGGACCACAGTTCGTGTCTCACAAATTGGAAGCAATGTTATAGAAATTTCATATTCAGCAAAAAATAACCTCTCGATATCATCCACAAGCCAATGGCCGAGTGGAAAGTTCAAACAAGGTCATCGAGGCTATTTTGACAAAGACAGTGAAAATCCATGGTAAAGATTGGGCTGAGAAACTTCCAGAGGCACTATGGTCCTATCGCACTACATGGCGTAACACCACTGGTTTTTCCCCCTATGAATTGGTATATGGTAAGAATGTTGTTTTCCCAATTGAGATTGAAATCAGAACCTTGAAAATAGTTGTAGAATCAAATCTTGATTTATCAGAAGCATAGAGGAACCGACTGAATTAGCTCAATGAATTAGATGAGAAGCACACAGCTGCAGTGCATCAAACAGATTTGATCCAACAGTAGCGCTCGAAATGGCATGATGGATTTATAAAGAGGAAATTCTTTAGAGAAGGATATTGGGCTCTATTATACGATTCTCGGTTCAAGAAGGATTTCAAGGGAAAACTACGCACTTGTTGGTTGGGACCTTATCAAATAGATTGAGTATTTGACAATGGAACAGTCTGGTTGATCACCATTGATGAAAACAATACACCATTATTTGCAAATAATCATCAGCTGCGACTGTATCACAAACCGATCTCGAAGGATGCTTTCGTTTCACATGTTGCAGCTAATCCAGAATATCAGTTAATGCCAGGGAAGGGATTTTTCTCAACCCCTGGGAATTTTTAAGAACTGCAATGTCTTCACATAATTTGTACATAAATAATTTATTTTTCATTCTGTATTTTATCTATTTTTTTTTCATTTTGCACTTGACCGAGATTGTTTTGAAGATTTGTGTGCAGGAATTAATTGGAGGAACATCATTCGTGACTGGACCAGACGATTGCAGACACCTTACATTATTTTCCTGGTTTAATAAAGCTCTTTTGAAGAAGATGGATGATTCGTTAGCTTTCAGCAGCCAGCTAAAAAATCCACCCGTTACTCCATTTTGCATAGCTGCGACCCCTTACCTTACTCATTTTCTCAATTTTCGCATCTACGACTCTACTATTCTCGCCTATTTTTCCAAAATTTGCATCCACAACCCCGCCATCTTTATCCATTTCACCTTTTTCCAGCAACCGCAACACCGCTATTTTTTCCTATTCCGCAAGTCTAGCAGATGTGACTTCGCTATTCCTGCCTATTCTTCCAAGTCTAGTAGCTGCGACTCTACTATCTTTTCATTCATTTCTCCTTTTGCTAATAGCTGCAACTCTGCTACTTTTTCCTATTTCACCAAGTTTAGTAGCTGCAACACTACTCTTTTTTCCTATTCTCCAAATTTTTGCAGCTGGAACTCCGCCATATTTCACCGAACTCTGCTCAAATCTTCATTCTTAGCTCCTCTTATTCATCAACTGCAACTCCTCTAAATTGTCTGTCTCCTAGAATAGTCTCGCCACTAATGATTTGACCCGGATCTCATTTAAATGATGACTCCACAGTTCCAATCACAGTCTACCAAGAATGAAGGAAATTATTGGGCCGTCTTGCTTACCTGTCGGTGTGAATGTACTTATCAGCTTGGTTGGCGATCGCCAACTCATCTCAGCACATGCGCATTCATGATATCTTAATGAAGTAATGACAGAGTAGGGTTATGGTCGTAATTTAAGGCTGAGCGTCTAATGCGAAGGTACGAATTCTGACCTTTTACATGATTAAGCATCAAATTAAATGTGGCAATGATGAGCATGTCTTTTCTTTTGTCACCATCAGCTTTTGTACACACTTAATCGCCAAAGAATGTGTCCGGATTAACAACCTGACCGTCACTTTACCTGATTCATACCAAAATTTCCCAATTACGCCATTTTTCCTTAACTGTATCATCTTACTGTTGGTTGAAAATTTCGTCATCTTTCCTAAAATACTCAATTTAAAATTCTAGCTATTCCATGAATGTTCGAAGGCTACAACTTCCATGTCTGAAATGATAACCGCTGTATTTGTTGTCTGAATTACGAAGGGAGGTTGATATGGGTAAATCGATTAGGCATGAACCTGAAAATACAGAAGCTCTATGTGCCAATGCGGAAGTTTTCGCCATTTTTGCAGCAGCTGGGTGGACCGAGTATTTCCAACGTCTAAACGGTTTCCACATCGAAACGACATTACAGTTCGTTTTTAACTTGACTGATACTCATTCTGAAGTCAAGTGGGTACGCATTGAGGTTACAAAATCCATTATATATGAGGTTACTGGCTTACCCCAAGTTGGGAAGAAATTGTTTGGATGGAAAGTGTCGAACGCGACTACAATAAGGGAATTTCTTGCAGTTGGGGAGAATGTTCATCCAAAAGGTCATGGAATTGCATTGGACTCATTACCTCATCCCTGGGATCAAGTGGCAATTTTTCTGAAGAAATATATCTCCTGTGAAGGTAGGTATCAAATTGTCTATTTTTTCGAATTCCCTTTGTTATCTCATCTACGCCATAGCAACCTAGTTAATATGTTGTTTTATCTCTTTAAGACCCTACAAAATATGGTTGGTTATGCAAGAACAACCCAACACCCAGTTTCCTCCCTCACCAATCATGGCCTAGTTAAATTGCTTATCTTGAGGGCCATTGCACGTCAGAATTTGACCTGGGCTCAATTTCTTGTTGGAGCTGGGGTAATTAGAGAACTTGCACTGGAATTAGGGGGTATTGTAGAAGGAGAAGAGGACCGAAGCTCCTCAAATCCAGTTGGGGGGGAGGATGGAAACCTAGATAAAAGGGAAGGATAAGTAGACATAGGGGAAGCTGCGACAACAGCAGACCATGGTATAGATGGGGTATCTAAAAATCAAAATATAGGGGAAGCTGCAACAGCAGCCAACGCTGTCATTGAGGAGATAGTGATGGAAGTCAGGGCAGATGAGGCAACAACATCAGAAGCTGCAACAACGACCAACCCTATCGGGGAAGAAACATACCCGATTGAAATTGCAGTAAGGGTGGCGGCTGAAGCAGTGGAAATGGTGTCATTATCAGCTGTAGTAGAAGAAGCTGAAGATGGAGCAGCTGTTGAAGCTGCAACTGTGGAAGTGGAAATGCATGAAGGAGAGTACCAGGAAAAGGCAGTAGAGGAAGGGAGTATCGAAGTGTTGGATATTGCATCCTCCCCGGAAGTCAAGAGAACTATTGTGGAAGAGGAGGAATTCGATTTTCCCTTTGAAAATTTGGAAACCCCTATGTCATAGAAGAAAAGAAAAGGAATAGGGAAGAAGGGCTAGACAGCTACTTCAGCAAGGAAGAGAAGACCCAGAGTTGCTACAGCAGCGACAACAAGCAGTGTTTATCAGCCATTGGAAGGGGTGAAGAGAAGAAGGAATCGATCTATGGCAGCAGCTGAGACAACAGGTGAAATTGGAGCAAATATTGAATTACCCTCAGCTAAGACAACAGGTGAAATTGGGGCAAATATTGAATTACCCTCAGCTAAGAAAGTAGGTGAAATTAGGGAAAATATTGAAGTACCTTTAGTGGAAGCAATATGTGTAGCAGGGACAGGCATAGAAATACCTACTTCAAATCTCAAAACACCTACTGACACACAGGAACCTGCTGTGAACAAACCTTAGATTGAAAATCTCCTGTATGAAAATGAACTGTTAAAGGAAGAAGTGCAAACACTTCAAAATGAATTGGAGAAATGGAAGGAAATAAGCAGGAAACAAGCAAAGAGGAGTCTGGATATATTGGTGGAAGCTGCAGACCAAGTGGAAAATTCATTCCCTAATTTAAGCCATGAAGAGCCGAGAAACGTTATATGCCGAGAATGTGGACACATATATAAATTGGCAGGGCATAAAGTTATATTGGCATACCTTGTTGCACAAGCACCTGAACAGACAAAGCAAGAAGGAGAAGTGCTCGCAGTTGATCTGATGGGGAAAAATGAGCCAGGAATGGACTTAATCTCCAATCTGGAACCAGAAGAAGAAGAAGATATGAAAACTCAGCCATCACGAGATACAGAATTACTCATAGAACAGTCTCATTGCTCAACAGAAATTGAGGTAGTCCAGGAACCTTCTCGGCAAGTTGGCGAAATTAGGGAAAAGGACGTTGTTACACAAGAACCAACACCCTTGGAAATATTTACTCAATTTGCAACTCGGACTGAAGTTGTTGAAGGTAAAATCCAAGAAGAAAATGATGTTACACAAGAACCAGTATCTTCAAAAATGTTTGTTGAGGTTGCAACTCAAACCGAGGATGAAGAGGTTGAAATGGAGAGAAAGGACGTTGTCACACAAGAACGAGTAGTCCCAGAATCAATTGCTGAGACTTTAATACAAACAGAGGTCACTACAGCACCAATGGAAGATGAGGCTGCTACACCATCAATCCACAATGGGGAAGTTGGAACATCTGGTGATGAGGTAAGAATGCTACCATCTCAAGGCATCATTAATTTAGATTCTGATGATGAAAGATGTGGTGGATGGAAGAATTCGGCGATTGGAGAAAAATATTTTCTCACTAAATCTTAAGCTAGATAAATGGAATAAATACATTGCTCAATGCAAAGAAGGAATGGTCCCCCTCCATGAATATAGAAATGCTATCATGGGATTGAGAGAGAAATGGGCTGAGGAATTGTTCTTCCAGAAAGTCTAGTGGGAAAATGTTCAAAATAAATTGGCAGAATTGAGGAAATTCAAGTCCATACAACAAGAAAAGGATCAATTGAATACTCTTGCTCAAGAATTACTAAGTTGTAGGGATCCATCCCCTTCTTACCTTGTCTTTCTCTACGAACAAACAATTTTATTCAAGATGAGGGCATCAAAAGAAGGAAGGCCATTTGAGCTAATAACAACCTCCCAGTTCTCAGAAAATTTCCTGGCAAGCAATGATGAGGAGAAAAATCTGTTGTGTGAATTATATTTACATGATAAGGCCTGCTATGCCGACTCCCGTGCTAATCCTGTTCCCCATTTGGGGGATATTCAGCTGAGAGCATTTGCTTCTTTTGTCATCAACCATGTAAAATGGCGAGATGCCTTCCAAACCATCACAAAGAATGATGACAATGCCACTCTTTGGATTAGAAATGAGGCTCGGCTTCCAATAGTACTCAAGGCCAGGTATGCAAAGGCCCTTGAATTTTTTGAGATTGTTCAACACTTGGAAAGTTGGCAAGATATAGTCGTCACTGCCTGTGTTGGGATAATTTCTAGTAATTAGCAGCATGCCCTGTAGGGTAGTGAGTATAGATGGTTATATTCCTCTCCAGCTTTGAAAGAAGGGGATCCATATTGCTTTGAGAATTTTAAGCAGGATTTAGCAAGGGTGCATGGGTATGTGCAGGGCATGAAAAAGTGTGGAGCTGGATGGCTTGGGTTAAGATTCAAGTTTCCTCTTATATGGATGCCTGTGAATCCTTATATAAATAGTTATGTTTTGATTGAAGAGGAGGAGAAGCAGTGTTGGAAGAAATGGTCTGCCTATTAAGGATTTGTGCATCATGGGGAACCAACAGAGTTTTCGTACAATCTTACCAATCTTCACAGGTTTAGTTTGGATTCAGATTCGCACTAGCGGAAGTTGTTGCATGAGGACATGCAATTGGATAGTTGGGGGGAGATGTTGGGCCCTAGAAATGCCCCTTTTTTACCATACCTATTTCATCATTTTGCCTAGTTACACCCTACTTTCATAAACCATATACATGCCTTTTTCCAGAACAATTAGCAATCCTGACAAGGTATAATTTATTATTGCTTCATTTAATTAAATGCCTAAGATTGTTATGGTTATGAATTCTATTTTTCGATTTATGCTAACTTGTGTTGATTTCGTTAAGTTAAGATCAAAGAACATGTGTATCAGTTGCAATGCCTTGGGAAAGAATCATACGTGGTGCCAGCTATTACTCTTCTAATTTGATTCCTCATATTTCAAGGGACAACGCATCTCTCCACATGAAGCTGTAATAGGTCGCTAAAACAGAGCATAGCTGCAACAGACAGGACGCCTCCCAATTTGTTAAACTGTTGATCCATTGACTACCAGAGTAACAACATCATTCATGATTAACAACCTCATTCATTATGGCTATAACAGTTTAGCTGTAACTCTACGGTACGAAGATTAGAGATCTTCATTGCTGCACGAAATTAGTGGATCACGAACTGTATTTTGCATGTATAAATATGGGAAGGCTTTCAGAGTCTAGGGTTGGTTAATTATCATTTTGTACGGGCTGTAATAGAGAACTGAGACTGTGGAATACCATCTTTAATGAAGATAAGAGTTATTTCCATTTCAATGTCTTAATTTGTGGTAGTTTGCGGCGTCTCTGTTAGAAGGCCGAGGCCTGCCTTCTCACAGAGATTGCTGAGTTAAGTAGGTAGTTAAATTTATTCATTTCCTGTTGTGTATTGTGGAATTGCATTAGGCGTATTTCTGATAGCTGCAACAGAGATTTATAATTGCATTCTTTATTGGTAGTTTATTCTTTGCATTACGAAAAGTTACAACTGTGTGGTGTGATAGTCGGCTGTGTAGGTTAGTTTGATTAATGCATGTGTGTTAGAATTAGCTATTACAACAAAGCTTAGCTCCAATTCCTTTCAGTCATTTATACTTGCTAGGATTTCCAATGATTATCAATTTAGAGTTCAAGTTTATTTTCTAATTCTAGTTGTTGTTGTATCCTTATTGAATTCATAAAATAGGCATATTATGATTGAGTTACAGTAGTTGTTGGATGACTCATTTTGGTAAAGATTGAATACTGTAGTTTGATAATTATAGGATTTAACTTCTTGCAAAATCAATCTAGTTCATTTCTATTCTTAAGTCAGTAACTGCTAGGTTGATTTCTGTAGGAAGGTAGCTGCACTTTGAATTCCGAGATGTATGAGTTAGATTAGTTTTCTTTATGGAATGAGTTTGTATGAGCAGATAGGTAGGATTATTATCTCCATTCAGTTAATCAACTACTTGAAATGTTTATGCATAGATTGTGCTTATTGCTATTGAAATAAAAGACTTCCCCAGGTTGACATATCATATTGAGCATCCTGTGTGTTAGTTGTAATTAATTAGCATATAGGGTGACCAACAATGTGTTCCAGGATAATCAGGAGGATAAAGATAATTCTCATGTTGAGAAACCTTCCATGAATAAGAATATTCCAAAAGGAAATTATTTTGGTCATGGAATTCATCAGGGATGGTCACCAAGGGGTACCCAACTTCCCAATATTGACATGAGAAATTTTGATGGAAATGATCCAATAACATGGATATTCAAAATAGAGCAATTCTTTGATCTACACTAGGTTCCAACTTTGCAAAAGGTAACTATTGCATCATTATATTTAGAGCTTGATGAATTTGTATGGTACCAATGGCTTTGTGACCGTAAAAAGGACTTTATTATATATTGGTCTATATTCACCGAAGAATTGATTACACATTATGGGGATATTAATAGCAATACCTTCTTTAGCTAGTTAATAAATCTCAAGCAAAAAGGTCCAGTTGTAGAGCACATCAAATAGTTTCAGAAGCTAATTCTTAGAGTGAAGAACATTCCAGAAGATAATCTGTTGGATCTCTTCATTGGCACCTTGAAGGATAACATTCAACATGAGGTGTGTCTCTTTGAACCACCATCCTTGGAGAAGGCCTTCATGATGGCAAGGACGGTTGAAAGTAAAAATATGACGATGGTTCTAGAAAGAGCACCTCCAACACATACCAAGAGAATATTGTTACTTCTTCTAACCCGCCTCAAAGGTTGACACCTCAAAAAATAGAGGAAAGAAGAGGAAAAGGCCTATGTTTTAATTGTGATAGCAAGCATAGTAAGGGACATAAGTGTGGTGAGAGGAAATTATTTTACATAGAATGTGAAGAGGAAGAACCAAAAGAACAAGAACCATCTCCAGATGAAGAAATAGAAGATACTACTTCAGAAGAGATTACTCCCACCATATCATGTCATGCATTGGATGGAATCAACACTCCTCAAACTCTCAAGATCGAAGGATTTATCAAAAATAAAAAGGTAATAGTGTTGATTGATTCTGGTAGTACTCATAATTTCATTAACTATAAATTAGCGAAATCTCTCAATTGCTTTGTATATCCAACACCATAGTTTTAGGTAATGATTGCAGATGGAGGAACTATCAATTGCTTAGGGAAATTCCATAATATAAATCTTACTATGGGGGAATATGTATTGAATAGTCCAATGATTTCTATTCCAATGGGTGGTGTTGATGTTGTCTTAGGATTTCAATGGTTACAATCTTTGGGAACCGTGGCTTTTAATTTTTAGAATTTTTTCATGAATTTTTTATGGGAATGAAAGGAATATGAATTACAGGGAATCACAGGGAAACCAATAAAGGTGATAAACTCTAATGGTATGACAAAATTGATGAAAAATGGACATCAAGGTGTAATTGCACAATTATTCTCATTATATGTTCAAACATCTAAGCCCCATATTTCCCCAGATCTCTAAAGGGTCATTAATAATAATTCCAATGTATTTTAATATATTCCAAAAGGTCTTCCACCTATCCGAGATTTCAATCATGCTATTCACTTAATCCCAGGAAGTGTTCCTCCTAACATCAGACCTTACAGATACACCAATGGACAAAAGAGTGAAATTGAGCGTATGGTTGAAAAAATGTTAGAGGATGGAATAATTAGGCCTTGTCAAAGTTCTTACTCTGCACCAGTGGTAATAGTACACAAGTTGGATGGATCATGGCGTATGTGTCTAGATTATAGAGAGCTCAACAAGATCACCATTAAAGATAAGTTTCCCATTCCTGCAATTGATGAATTGCTAGATGAATTACATGGAGCAATTGTATTCACAAAGTTGGATCTTCATTCTAGGTATCATCAAATTAGAATGAAAGATGAAGACATCCCAAAAACATCATTCAGAACTCATGAAGGTCATTATGACTTTCTATTGATGCCATTTGATCTCACTAATGCACCTTCCACATTTCAGGGTTTGATGAATTCCATTTTCAAGTCTTTCTTAGAAAATTTGTGCTATTATTATTTGATGATATACTAATCTATATGAAGTATTGGGAAGAACATGTTCAACATGTTGACATGGTACTACAACTACTATAGGAGAAACAACGCAAAACCTTACAAATGTTTCTTTGGGGTGAAGGAGGTAGAGTATTTGGGTCATATTGTATCTCATGAAGGTGTCATGGTATACCCTAACAAAATTAAAGCCATGATAGACTGGCCGATTCCCAAAAAAAAGAATAATCTTTGAGGATTCTTAGGTCTGACAAGGTACTACCGCAAGTTTGTTCGAAATTATGGAATAATAACAACACCTCTAACATCATTATTGAAGAAAGATGCATTTTCCTGGACTCTAGAGGAAACTTAGTATTTTGAACAACTTAAATAGACAATGTGCACAACTTCTGTATTGGCCACACCAGACTTCACAAAAACCTTTATTGTGGAATGTGATGCTTCAAGAAATGGAATTGGCGATGTTCTAATGCAAGAAAGACACCCACTTGATTTCACAAGTCATCCAATCAAGGGAAAGAACTTACCAAATCCCATTTATGAGAAGGAAATGTTGGAAATACTACATGCTCTTAAGAAATGGCATCCTTATCCAATAGGTAGGAACTTCAAGGTCAAAACAGATCATGATAGTCTTAAATACCTCTTGGAACAGAGACTATTTTTAGAAGAGCAACAAAAGTGGGTAACCAAGGTGTTGGGATATGACTTTGAAATCATATATAAAAAAGGGAAAAACAATGTGGTGGCAGATGCACTCTCTGGAAAGATGAAGATATTGGGGCATTAATTTGTTCCATTTCCATTATACAACCAGATTGGATAGTAACAACGATGGAAGAATGTGAAAAAGACCTATTTGTGTGGACGCTCATTCAAAATCTACAGAATGATCCCAATGTTTCAGATACTTTTATCTGGAAAAAATATTCACTATGGTATAAGGATCGCTTATATTTATGTAAAAACTCCCAGGAGGTCCTTTTTGAATTACATGCCTCTCCTATAGGTGGAACTCAGGATTCCTGAAAACTTACCATAGGGTTAAGAAGGAATTTTTCTAGGAAGGTCTTAAATCTGATGTTCAAAGGTTCATGGTTGAATGCTTGGTTTTCCAACAGAATAAGGGTGAAACAATTAAGACCCCAGGACTTCTACAACCCTTAGACATACGTTGTCAGCACTGGGAGGAAGTCTCCATGGATTTTATCACAGGTCTACCCAATTCAGAAGGAAAGAATGTTATTATGTTGGTTGTTGATAAACTCACAAAGTATGGACAATTTTGTGCACTCGCTCACCCTTTTAATTCAAGCACAGTAGCTGCAGCCTTTATGGAAACTGTTCAGAAGTTACATGGAAATCCGGTGATTATTGTAAGTGATAGATATCCAATTTTCACTGAAAATTTTGGACTGAATTATTTTCCTATTTCGGTACTCAGTTGGCTCACACTTCATCTTATCACCCTCAATTTGGTGGGAACACTCAGATCGTGAACAAGTGTTCGGAAGGATATCTTCGTTGCTTTGCATCTGATAAACAAACAGAGTGGGCGAAATGCTTGTCTTTGGAAGAATGGTGGTACAATACTTCCTTCCATACATCATAAAAAAGTCTCAATTTATGGCACTTTATGGGTACCATCCTCCATCTATCACATCTCCCTTAAAAGGAATATCTAAAGTTCAATCCATGGAAGATCATATAGAGCACTAGTAAGAAGTTCTCTAGATACTTAAGGACAACCAGACTATGTCAAAAAACAGGATGAAACAACAAGATGATCAACATCGCAGTGAAAGGATATTTGAAGAAGGGGATTGGGTATTTCTCAGGATACAAGAATATATACAAAACATTTACACCATTTCAAATGTCAGATTCGAATATATAAATTGATGTCAGTACTTTAATAGTGTGAACAAAAATATTTAAAGAAAAGTTTAATTGTTCAATGTGTAGTAATAATTATCATTTATTTCTCAAGTTAATTTTAGTCATTTAGAAAAAGGTTTGTATATACTCTTAAGTTCTCGTACATATTGGGTAATTGTCTCGTACGATTGAGAAAATGTTTCTTTAAAGACACATTCTCACTAAAAATATTTCTTTAACTTGATATTAACCTTTCTAAAAGTTATTTATTTTACTTTTCCTTTGTATATTATTCTTTACTCAATTTAAATGGAAATTACAATAAGATAGATAAAAGATAGATAAAATAAAAAAATAAACTTTAAAATAAATTAAAAAAGTAATTAAATTGATGTCTATTTAAATTTAAGAATATATACACAATTTTTACACCATTTCAAATGTAATATTATGTGTGTCGATAAAACTTTAATAGTCTCAACAAAAATATTTAAAGAAAATTTTAAATGTTCAATGCCTAATAATAATTCTTATTTATTTCTTAAGTTAATTTTAGTCATTTAAGAAATAGTTTGTATATACTCTTAAGTTGCTAAATTAATATTTATATCAAGTGCTTCTAGTACATATTGGGTAATTGTCTAGGACTGGGTAATTGTTTCATTAAAGGCACATTCTCATTAAAAATATTGCTTTAACATGATATTAACCTTTGTTAAAATTATTTATTTTTACTTCACTTTCTATATTATTCTTTACTCAATCTAAATGGCAATTAAAAAAAGTTAGAAAAAGATAGATAAGATGGCAATATAGTTATACTATAATGTTCTATAGATGGATTGTAGGGTTGAATCGTTCCATTTCTTTTGGAATTGAGCTACAACAAAGTTTATTAAAATTATGAATGTTTATAGGAGTCAGTTAAGAATGAAATAAAATTATTTAGTAATGGATTGTAGTAGGAATGCGTTAAGCATGTATTTATTTATGGATTGTAATAGGAATGAGTTAAAATTGAGTTAATAAGGTATTTAGTTATGGATTGTAATAGGAGTGAGTTAAGAATGTATTTAGATATGGATTGTAATACGAGTGAGTTAAAAGGTTAATAATATTAGGGTTAGGGTTAAACATATATATAATATTAAGGTTAATAATATTAGTTGGTACTAAGGGGTTAATAATATCAATTTTAAAGGATCAATAATATTACTAAGAGGGTTAATAATATTAAGTTTAAACTGTCAATAATATTGATTGATTAGTCGGCAATATTACGGTTAATAACATTGGTCCACAACAATATTATGGATCTTGATTAAGGGTGTGTGCAAGAAGATGAGGGTCACTTTAGATGCAATGCTAATTTTTTCAAATCTCGTTCCTGATACCTAAAACATAACGCGTTTATGATATTTACCCCCTGCCATGGTAAGACCCGAGCCTAACATGTCATTGGACATGTAGGCTAGGTAACAATAACGCGTACGCGTTATGTACTTAAAAAACGCGTATGCGTTATGTATTTCCAAATCGCGTACGCGATATGTAAAACTAAAAATGAATTTAAAAACACAGTCGGTCGATTGCCGACCACCCGCGACACTCACGCATCAGTAACGTGAATAGAGGCGAAATTGACCCTGGACGAGGACGCTTTGTGGCCCATTCAACTATCCGTGTTGCTCGATTTAGCTGGAGAGGAGACAAATTCACCGGTGCATTCTCATCTAGTCAGGTAATTTATTCACCCAAATCATTTTTTTGTGATTTTTTAATCCAAATCACTATTTTTTTATTGTTTAACCTAGTTTTGTAATATTGATCAAATTGGGAATAACCCAATTTGTAATTAAATTCACACCTCAAAATGAAACCCTTTTCAAAAAACTCAAAACTTCATAATCAAACCAAAAATTGAAAAAATTAAAACTCCCCCCTTTCTAAGTCACCCGACACGAGGACACGGGACACGAGTGTCCCCACCAGGCTTCAAATTTGAAGCCTTCAGGCCACTTCAAATTTTACCCACACGTCATAGAAGGCCACTTCAAATTTTACCATGCAAAAAAAATTTAATTTCATGGTAAGCCCTTCAATAATTAAATTAACCACTACTGTTTAAAATTGCAACAGAAGGGTAGCTTCAAATTTCACCCATCAACAATTTTTAGTGGGAAATTGGGAATGCGGCTACTAGCTAGGTGACTTGGGAGTGGGACTCGCTTACTCTCCAATATCCACGTGTTCGATCATCCATGGATCATGGACCATTGGGCCTCTAATAATATCATTGAGCAACTTACGTGGACGGGCTTACACTGAGTAGCCCATGGCTTGAACGCTTCGAAGTTCTCGTGTTTGTAGCGAGCGCTTACGTGTTTAACACATTTAATGGCATCAACAAAATTATTAAACCTGGAAGGTGGCTCATACGTGTTGTTGCTAGCGGGCTTACCAAGTTACAAGTTATCACATACCAATTCGTGAATGCTGACTCCGTGAGTTAATTGAGTATTCAATGTATAATATATTATGTTAATATGCCCACGCGAATTTGGCATTTCAGACAAAATCCACAATCCATAAACTTCTTGTAATGTTGCAGGTTGTTGCTCCTGCCCGTGGCCCCTACCTATAGACCTGTGTTTTCTTTGTTGTATCAAGTTAATCCTACCATCTACGGCTCCCAGCCTCACACCCTGTGTTTTCTTTGTTGTATCAAGTCAATCCTGCAGCTCCCAAGTTCCACCTTTTGTTTTCTTTGTTGTATCAAGTCAATGCTGGAATTCCATGCTTCCATGGCTCCGACCATATTGCATGAATAGAAACAAGCTTTTTCTTATACCCCTATTCCACTGTGGTTGAGATACTTCCAAGTTCCACCTACCCTATCTCCTCCAGTCCTCCAGGATAGTTTGCGGAGCGAAGCTGGCAATGCCAGCCTGCCATAAACATATTTAAAGAAATTCGTTTTCTTTGAGGAGCTCAACTTCAAGGCTGACTAGATTTTTGACATCCTATGAATTTACAGGTCTGCTATATCCACTGAAAAATAAAGCCTCTCAACTTTACTACGTTAGTAAACATTGAAATTTTGATGTACTATTACATTTTCAAATGAAAAGAATAACTTATTATTAATAAAAAAATCAAATCATATTAATAAATTAATGAATTTGAATTTAGCTTCCCAATTATATTAAAATAAATTATACATTTTAAATGATCCACAACCAAATATTATACTGAGAAGGAAATGGAAAAAAAGGAATTTCCTCAACACAACATGCTATTTCCTTATGATGATGCTTTTACGTTTATGATTACCAACCTTGGAATCAGGTTTGGTTATCCGAAGGTGTAATATCTTCTAAGCTAAGTCAATAGGTAGGGATGTTGGTATTGATATAATTATGACAAAGTTTTATAAAGGATTAGGAACAATTCCGTTGGCTTGTAGATGACATATTTATGGATAAAAAGCTTGTTGTTATGAGATAATGACATCATGCCTCAAAAACATGTCCCATACAATCTAATGTTAATGGGCGCTCTACATAGAAATTGGAATGTCAACATTTGTGAGTACAATAAATATGTGGATGATTTTGGCCTACTACAACTTTAATATATTGAGTGGATTGATAACCTTCACAATTATATAAGAGATTGTAGCTATGACTAGGAGGAGAGTTAACAATGCAACAAAATCAAGTAATCGAATTTTGTGCATAAAATGAACATAAGACTCCCACCAAATTTCACTGAATCTACGTCTTAACAAAAGAACTCATCGTTTCACGGGATTCCACCCCATCAATCCTTTTAACAGTAATGGCCATAACAGTTGCTACAACCCTAGCGCGAGAAAAATCAATCGAGCTACGCATGACAATACTTGAAACCAGACTTTTTGAACTCCCTATTACGTCATAGGAATCAATACTACTTTCTCCACAACATGTGGCACCCTCAATATCTTACATCACCGCAATTTACATTTGATAAAAAACTTGTTCCCAAATAGTAATTACCCCATTCTTTGCTCTAAAAAGGCCTCGGTTAACCTAGAATCCAATCCATACAACATGAACACATCCATATATACACATAGAATAAATATTAATAAATTTCTCATAGCCCTTCAATGGTGTTCAATATCTCATAGCCCTTCATAGTGAAATGGGACCCCACCCTTCAAATTTGATCCCTGGTCCCCACTAGACACGGTGACCCCCAGAATTATGACACGTAGGACACGGTGACCCCCGGAATTAATATATTTTTAAAATATATTAAAATTTAAAAATATAGACATATAGATCATCCAATAAAATTTAACATTTACAATTACAAATATTCAATAGAAATTACATTTACAATTACAAATATGAAATATTCAATAGAAATTAGATCATTCACAAATCACAACACATTTGTCATTCACAATCACAAAACACAATGAGACATTGAGACACATAGATGCAAACTCATCACTGCCTTGATCCTCCTCCTCCATGCCTGAATCAACAAACTCATCACTGCCTTGATCCTCCTCCTCCTCCTCTCTGCCAATCTGACTAACTTACTTTTTAATTGTCAAATGTTTAATTTTAAGTTTTAAATGTATGTAAGTAAATGCCATTAAATTGCTTATGTGAGTTTGATTTAATACATGTTCAATTTTGAAGAGACGTCATTATATACCATGTATATGTTTCTAATGATTTTCGTATTAATGTCTTTATTGCAGTTGCGGCTATGGATGCCAATGCCGAAATATTGATTGAGCTTGCCCAATTGAGGGGCATAAGTGAAGCTTTTAGTGGTGGCGACAGGATTCGCCGTTCACTTGCATCAACCTTGGATGCAATTGTGGACACAATTTCACAATCTACGAATGTCCTATATGATATTGCATCTTACAGAGAAAGAAAAAGACAACAATATGCTGATGGACTAGATTACAATGCAGTAAAAAAGCTAAAAATATCCAAAGAGGTTATATTTGCATTGTTTAGGGACCCTCGGACGGGGGAAATCCCTAATGCAAGCAAGCCGCATATCTCCATTGAGTGGTGCACGTTTCAACCATTTGTTGATAACTGGATGGACAGATGGTACATGGTTTTTGATATGCCACCACACAACAACAGGGAAATTCCCTTATATTTCCTTCGAAAGATGTATGCAGAGTTCGTGTTGCATAAACACGTTAACTATTTTGACATCTTACAGTTCTAGGGGATCGGTGGGGGGATGCCCCAAAACCGACCCAATGCCAGGCTTCGAGACCAGGATCGCCCTATCCCTGCACCTCGCAGGCAGTTGCCTGGGCCAGATGTCCCACCAGCACATCGCATTATTCCGCAGACACGGGATGCATTTTTGAGTTTGACACGGACGGTTGTTCGCCATGGCAGGATGGTTCAACATATGGGTGAGGAAGGGACATCTGTCCCTGGTGTGGTACATACACCAGCTCGTCACCATCCAGGACCATCAGCTAGTGCAGGACCATCAGGACCATCCACTACTGCAGGACCATCAGGACCATCCACTAGTGGAGGACCATCAGCTATTCCCCATCCTACTACTGATCCTCACGAGTGCACGTCATGTGGTCGTCCCTGCTATGGTATTGCATCAGATGTTGTCTTCAGTGGCTTTTTGAGAGAGGTATCTTGATGGTTAATTGTAATAAATTCTTCATTTATTTTCGTCTTTGTACACATATATATAGTTTGAGCTAATATATTAATTTTGTGAACTTGCAGTTGATGATGATTACCGGCAGTGACGCCCCAGAGCCGGATGTTCCAGACTCGACAGGGGGGCATGATGCTACCCATTCGGCAGGCCCATCTTATATACCACCTATTGCCATATCTCACACAGAGGTAAACATTTTAAAATTTCAGTTTTTTAATACTTGTTAATTTGTTAATTTCCACATACTTTACATTTTAGTTCATTAATGCTATATACGGTCTAATATTTACAATTATTAAACTTGCAGATGGCAGATCCTTCACAGGGGCAAGGTAATGTGGAGGTAGTGCCCATGGTCATACCGTCCCCTGAAACGTCTGGGCTCCAGGTAAACAATTAAAAATGACATTTTTTAAATACATGTTTGTTTGTTGAATCATGCATGTCTAACTACATGAACACTTGCTGACTGTAGGCACCATCCGACACATCTGGCCCATTGCCTGGATTTGCATCTCCCTCCAGGCCATTCGTGAACAAGGGTCGTGTGTATGTGAGGCGTTCTACTCCGAGAAAGACTCCAGCTGCCCACGACCATGGGCTTACTCACACCACGGTAATGTATATCCTTCGATGATATTTGTTGTTTAACTTGAAATCCAGTGCATAAATCATTTTTGTTAATGTTTGAATTGCATGTTTACTGCAACAGGAACCCGAGTTGTCTGCTGAGAACCTTGCATCGATGGTTGATGCAGCAGTTAGTGCCGCATCTGCAGTGGCGACTGATCACACACAGGTATGTAACTATTTCAACATTATCTTTACATAGTTTATTATTGTTGGACCTATTGTTTATTCATGCATTTCTAACTATTTCAACATTTTTTCATTGTAGCCACCACCAGCAGGAGCAGTGCCTGGCCCCCCTGGTTCAACCATCCTGGATGTTCAACCGACGGCTCCATCTGCTACACAAGCAACACAATCTCCTTTGTCAGTTGAGGTGAGATGTCCTTCAGTGACCAAGTGTTTCATGCACTTTCCATGCACCAGTTGATAATTGTTGAGATAATGTATTAGTGTACATAGTTAGTTGAATTTAACAATTGATATTTAATTTGCAGGATCCAGGGATGCACATTGATCCTAGGGATGTGCCTAGAGGATCAACGTCGGGAAAGAACAAGAGAAAGCTTGAGTTTTGATAGTTTTGGATAGTTTTGGACACATGTGCTTTTGGATACTTTTGTATATATATATGTACTTTTCGATACATTCAGTTTTGGAGACATGTACATTGACTTTATTGTGCATGTACTTTTGGAGACATGTACATTGACTTCATTGGATACATGTACTTTTCGATACTTTTGGATATACATGTACTTTTGGAGACATGCACTTTTGGAGACTTTTGGATATACATGTACTTTTGGAGACATGCACTTTTGGATATATATGTACTTTTGGATACATGTACTTGTGTCATTCTAATGTGTTGATTTGTGTGGATTATCTATTACTCATGAATGCACTATGTCAAAAGAACAAACTATTATATTCAAAGGTTTCAACGAATTCACTACATGCATGCACTAACTGGTATCTAATTAAAATTTGTGATTTTGGATGATCATTACAAGTTATGTCAAATTTCTTGCTCGTGTAATTTAATCAAACTAAATGCAATACAATGTTTTCAAGGTTTCAACGAACTCACTCATGCACACCCATTGCCATCAACTACCAATGAAAGTCTAACATTATGAGGTTCTTCTTAAAAAATGGGTAATATTTCCTTGATGATCGTAAATTGAGAACCATTTGTAGCCACTCATATAATACCATCTTCACTTATCTTTGTACATGATAATCCATATAATGTGCTATGTTTTTTAACCTAAACAATCATCAAAAACCTAGAATTATAGGGATATGAAAAAGAACCTTATGGGGCACCTTATATATTAACCTTGTGTATACATTAGGATCTTTGTCATACTATTGTTTGAAATGTCATTCAATACCTTCAATTTTATCAACATCAAATTAGTAGACAAAGTGACCCATCTTTGATCTCTTGTATAGGCCTTTGTGTGCCTTATCAATAAGATGTACATCATGAATATTATCATAGGTCTCATACATAGGTGCATCCTCATCCATGCAAACAAAGGTGTCATGGATCAACCTATTATCCCTTTATTCTCAATAATATTAGTATCATTATCTTCCATAGGATCAAATTCAACTCCATCACCCCCCATTATTACTACTCTAAATTACAGCCTTAGGAGTTTTGATCATGTGTTTTTGTCTCTTTAGGAGTTTTGAAATATTATACTCTTTCAAAAATAATATGGAAGTTCAAATATTTAAAAGTGGCTTAAATTATAAAATGGGCGGAAATTCACCAAGTGTCCCTGAACGGCATTTTCATGCGACTTGCAACTCGACATAACTCGGAAACTGGACGTCGGACCGACGAACCGTCGACTCCGTTGGTCTCCTGGCGTGCGATTACCTCTAGGGGGCCCTCTCCCTCGTCTCCCCATGGCCCAGTGGCTTCATTGTGCATTCATTTCGTAAACTAGGGTTTTGCTCAGTGTAATTGCATGCAATCTCGCATTGGTGGGTCAACTCTGCAAAAACCTCCCCCGAGCCAGTGTTGGCAGTGTTCCCACGTCGGCATTGCCCACACACACTTGCGGGAGCCAACGACACGCAATCTTCCTGCTCCGTTTGCTTTTTGGATCCCGGACGGAAATTCACCAAGTGTCCCTGAACGGCATTTTCATGCGACTTGCAACTCGACATAACTCGGAAATCGGACGTCAGACCGACGAACCGTCGACTCCGTTGGTCTCCTGGCATGCGATTACCTCTAGGGGGCCCTCTCCCTCGTCTCCCCATGGCCCAGTGGCTTCATTGTGCATTCATTTCGTAAACTAGGGTTTTGCTCAGTGTAATTGCATGCAATCTCGCATTGGTGGGTCAACTCTGCAAAAACCTCCCCCGAGCCAGTGTTGGCAGTGTTCCCACGTTGGCATTGCCCACACACACTTGCGGGAGCCAACGGCACGCAATCTTCCTGCTCCGTTTTCTTTTTGGATCCCGGACGGAAATTCACCAAGTGTCCCTGAACGGCATTTTCATGCGACTTGCAACTCGACATAACTCGGAAACCGGACGTCGGACCGACGAACCGTCGACTCCGTTGGTCTCCTGGCATGCGATTACCTCTAGGGGGCCCTCTCCCTCGTCTCCCCATGGCCCAGTGGCTTCATTGTGCATTCATTTCGTAAACTAGGGTTTTGCTCAGTGTAATTGCATGCAATCTCGCATTGGTGGGTCAACTCTGTAAAAACCTCCCCCGAGCCAGTGTTGGCAGTGTTCCCACATCGGCATTGCCCACACACACTTGCGGGAGCCAACGACACGCAATCTTCCTGCTCCGTTTGCTTTTTGGCTCCCGGACGGAAATTCACCAAGTGTCCCTGAACGGCATTTTCATGCGACTTGCAACTCGACATAACTCGGAAACCGGACGTCGGACCGACGAACCGTCGACTCCGTTGGTCTCCTGGCATGCGATTACCTCTAGGGGGCCCTCTTCCTCGTCTCCCCATGGCCCAGTGGCTTCATTGTGCATTCATTTCGTAAACTAGGGTTTTGCTCAGTGTAATTGCATGCAATCTTGCATTGGTAGGTCAACTCTGCAAAAACCTCCCCCGAGCCAGTGTTGGCAGTGTTCCCACGTCGGCATTGCCCACACACACTTGCGGGAGCCAACGGCATGCAATCTTCCTGCTCCGTTTGCTTTTTGGCTCCCGGACGGAAATTCACCAAGTGTCCCTGAACGGCATTTTCATGCGACTTGCAACTCGACATAACTCGGAAACCGGACGTCGGACCGACGAACCGTCGACTCCGTTGGTCTCCTTGCATGCGATTACCTCTAGGGGGCCCTCTCCCTCGTCTCCCCATGGCCCAGTGGCTTCATTGTGCATTCATTTCGTAAACTAGGGTTTTGCTCAGTGTAATTGCATGCAATCTCGCATTGGTGGGTTAAACTTGCTCACCTTGCAAACATCATCCATCAAACAGAAATTTGATGGAGTTGAAATCAATGGATTGCTTGTCACAATAGGCATTCATAAGTTTGCGTAATTATCCTAGTTGGATGAGGACTAATCAACCATTTCACCACATTATGATCATGTCTCAAATCTTGTACAACCAAGTTTTGTGAATATGAGATTAAATCTTATCAACTAGCATGAATACATTACATTTTGTCTATTTAGTGGACTCACACGTTGGAACTGATGTTTTTTAAAATGAACATATATGCAATGGTTTCCCTGAAAGATAATTAATGGGGCACTCACTATTTGTTGGCATGTTCCTTAAAGGCGAACCAAACCCTCATGTCTCACTAATAGATGACAATGGTGATCAACTTGTAATCAGTTTGATGGTTATTAAAGGATAATATCTAACACTGGATGACCAAACATGGAAGAAGGTTGGTTATGTATTTCAAGATTAGACTAGGTGAATCTATATACCACTTTACAAACTTAGTTTTCGATACAAACCTCAAACTACAAACAATGCCAAGGAAGCACCCATCAAAGGTATGATACTTCAAGCCTCATTGTGAACATGAAAAGTTAATGGAGATCATTAGTAATAGACATGATCCAAATGGTCTACTTAGATGACCATAGGTAAGTAGATAAGTAAGATTGCCTAACATGGTCACTCTTGTGTTATATTCCAAGGTATATGGGTTGTTTGTTATTTTTGTTAATTTTTCAATTCATTTATGTAGATTACTCATATTAAATTGTTTATAATGAATTAGTCTAATAATGGTGTCCTTGTATGTGTCCAGATTATCCAAAGAATCATAAGCACATGAAATCCCATCAATAAGAACAATGGTCTTTTTCAACACCACCAAAGAAAAAATCAGAAAAATGAAATGACCTACTTCAAAAATTATTTTATTACTTATTGTGCATGGTCCATCAAACAAAAGGTAAACAAACACAATTATATGGCCTACAATGTAGGTCTTTTAATGCTCTATTTCACAAGGTTTTAACAAACACACTTGTTGTGATCATCATTAAAGTCTACAATTTCTTTCAATGAATGTGCCAAATTGACCTAACAATATAGGAAATTGAAAACCACATCCATTGAAAGGAATAATTCAGTTTTTTTTGTCATGAATTAATTTACTATCATGGATTTATGGCTCCCGGCAGTGTTCCCACGTCGGCATTGCCCACACACACTTGCAGGAGCCAACGGCACGCAATCTTCCTGCTTCGTTTGCTTTTTGGCTCCCGGACGGAAATTCACCAAGTGTCCCTGAACGACATTTTCATGCGACTTGCAACTCGACATAACTCGGAAACCGGACGTCGGACAGACGAACCGTCGACTCCGTTGGTCTCCTAGCGTGCGATTACCTCTAGGGGGCCCTCTCCCTCGTCTCCCCATGGCCCAGTGGCTTCATTGTGCATTCATTTCGTAAACTAGGGTTTTGCTCAGTGTGGGAGTGTGCAATTTTTGCACACAGGGGTCAACTTTGGAAAATCATCCACCGGGCAAGTATGGCTAGTGTTCCTAGCCCGAACCTGTCTAGACACACCTGCAGGACTCCCCAGAACCCGGTTTTGTTGCATGGTTGGAGTTCTATGCCCCCGGTAGGTATCCAGCAGGTGTCCCTGAAGGCCTTCTGGTAGTGAGACGGTACGAGCCATAGAATGAAGACCGTGGCTCGGATCGACGAACCGTCGACTCCGTTGGATTCAGCACACCGGGATAGTGCCAGGGATGCCCCTCCCCTCTTACCCGGTGGCCCATGTGTCACCTTGCAGGTCCATCTTGGAAACTAGGGTTTTGCTCAGTGTGGGAGTGTGCAATTTTTGCACACGGGGGTCAACTTTGGAAAATCATCCACCGGGCAAGTATGGATAGTGTTCCTAGCCCGAACCTGTCTAGACACACCTGCAGGTCTCCCCGGAACCCGGTTTTGTTGCATGGTTGGAGTTCTATGCCCCCGGTAGGTATCCAGCAGGTGTCCCTGAAGGCCTTCTGGTAGTGAGACGGGACGAGCCATAGAATGAAGACCGTGGCTCGGATCGACGAACCGTCGACTCCGTTGGATTCAGCACACCGGGATAGTGCCAGGGGTGCCCCTCCCCTCCTACCCGGTGGCCCATGTGTCACCTTGCAGGTCCATCTTTGAAACTAGGGTTTTGCTCAGTGTGGGAGTGTGCAATTTTTGCACACGGGGGTCAACTTTGGAAAATCATCCACCGGGCGGGTATGGCTAGTGTTCCTAGCCCGAACCTGCCTAGACACTTTGGAAACTAGGGTTTTGCAGGTCCATGATGATGATGGATTGGTCTAAGGTGGTGCTCTCAACTAGCTAATTCATTATGAAATATTTAACAAGACATGAATTAAATTTAATATAAGTGTATTGTTTAATATAGTGAGCATGAATTGAATTAATTTTGTTGGGTGAAGCCAATAACCAACATGATGAACATAATATAATTTTAGGGTTTACTGATCATATGTAAAAAATGGATTAAAAAACACAATTATTATAATTTTACTTTAATGTTTATCCACTTTAATCCATATATTTTTTAGTTTTGACTATGAATACACAATAATTATTATATATATATGTGTGTGTTTTTGTGTGGATAACTTAGAGATGTATAATAAAAATGGGTAAAAGGTGGTTGTCACTAGAGACTTTCATAGTTGTATAGTGAAAATGTAATAGCTATTAAAATTTGGATTAGAAAATTATTAAAGAAAATAAATTCTATAGAAATGGGTAAAAGGTGGTTGTCGCTAGATTAAGAGAGACTTTCATAGTTGTATAGTGTACAATTGTCTAGTGGTTATGGCAGTGATGTGTAAAATCTTATGATCACATGAAAGAGATCACAAATAGGTTCATAAAACTAAGAACAACAATACTTTGAGCAATTTTTCAAAGGAAACTAGAATAGAGCCAGTAAAGAGAAAAAAATACTAAAAACTTGATTTCATACTAAAATGAATGAAAAATGGTTTTACATAAAGAAATTTGAATTACTCAAGGAACCAATTCGATTGTCTAGTGATTCATAAGGATTTAGTTGGGCTTAACATAGAGCTTAAATGCCCTTAAAGTTAGCTAAGCAACCTCTCAAACATGATTAATATATGGTTTACTGATCATATGAACATAATATAATTTTAATCCATCTCTTGTAAATTTGGCATATCAAGAACGCAAAATTGACATATTCATATGAAACATACATGTGAAAATTGAACATATATCAATATTCAATTACAAATAGTGAAAATAGTATAGTATTAAAAGTATGTAACGTACCTCATCATGCTAGATCCCACCTATTATCATACAACCAAGCCCTCCGGATCATCTCTTATACTGATGGTCTCCATTAGTCTCTCGTGCTCTGTATCCGGTAAGAAGTAGCGTACCTTCGATGTATTTCGACTAGGCATTGTTCGTATCTGAAGGTTTGTGCCAATGATTAAGTTGGTAAAGTGATATACACTTGCACCTGGTTTGTAATCCCTGTAAACATATCCACCCTTCTTTCTTCCATTGTTGTCCCGTGTCAAGTATTCACCTTTAACAACCATAGAACCAGTTGGAAAGTGGTTGTTTTCATCGTCAGTCATGGACACAATGAGGGTTTGCTTTCCATCTATACAGCGTGCCAACCAGTATTCATCACCCCATTCAGTATCTTTTGAGGCAACCACTGCGTATATGTGCCCTGCATTATATGATTGTAGGTATATGATCAAAATATTTTTTGTGCGATACAAGGCCATTAATGTGCATTTGAAGACTACGTAAACAAACAAAAAATGTTAAGGAAATGCATCATACCGGGTTGTACAAGGTCTGATACATGATCAAAATCTGCAGAAATAGATGATTGGTCTTCTTCCAACGGAGTTAACTCAACAATTGCACGCTGATCAAGTGGAAGTGATATGCGATCCCATCCATCAACCCAATCCAATGATTCACACCCATCCCAGTCACCATCACAACAAGGCGGGCAAAAACAAGCAAGTTTTCTGGTCCAAATTTCAAATACTGGGTTATCAGAGCTTCGAACCGAATGAAAGCCACGAGTCCCAGGCACAGTCTTGCATTCCCATGCATGTGAACGATCTATGTCTACCACCTCCCAAAAAAATCTCTCCACATGTCTCTTTCTTGTGGATTCTACTCGCATAGTTGATTCCTCTCCCATTACTGACGTGCACCACCTGACTATAGATTGAGCATTTAGAATAGTAGATTCTGTAGATACTTTCAATTCCTCTCTTCGTAGGGCTGTTTTGACACATGCTCCGGCTCCATCATGCTCTCCTTTACCATGCCCAGTCTCAAAATAGTTCCACATATGTGGCACTTTGTAGTTTTTATGCAATGAACACAACCACTGAAATATGCGTGCATTTTTGAACTGACCAGCACACCCATCAGACCAAATCCAGTGTCGGTCCATCTGTATGTTCCTTCCCTTCAAGTGATCATAGAACATGATGAAGCAATGACGTACATAGTGGAAGTCGTGGCACCTATCATCACTTATGTAGAAGTGATATTCCTTCAGAATTTCTCTTTGCTCTTCAGTGCTATTTGGGCCATGCCTGTATGTGATATGGACCATCAAGGAAACCTGCTCAGAGTGATAATACTGACTTTGGATCTCATTTTGAGGTTGCAGAGTGTAGTTCTCGGCAAAATCAACAACTGAAAGTATAGTACCAAGGGGAAATGTATCTCTGCATATTCTAAACTTCTCATCCTGCCATCGTGCCACGTGGACATGCTGAACATATTGATGTGTCTTTTCAATAAATTCCTTGATGAAGTCACTAACTTGTACCTGGAGACACAAAATGATCTCAATGTCAGTTTTTTGTTGTAAGTAAGGATTGAAATGTAATCGTTACAACATAATTTTATAGATATAAATGCATACCTGAGTACAGTGCATTGACCCTCATTGAGTACAGTGCATTGATTTCAGTTTTATTCGATTCATTTTAATTGACTATGGATCTTGATTGAGTAAAGTGCATTGATTTCAGTGTTATCTGATTCAATTCAATTGACTATGGCTCTTGATTGAGTACAATGCATTGATTTCAATGTTATCCATTTCAATTCAATTGACTATGGTTCTTGATTGAGTGTAGTGTATTAATTCCAGTGTTATTTGATTTAATTCAATTGACTATGGGTCTTGATTGAGTACACTATATTGATTTCAGTGTTATCTAATTCAATTCAATTGACTATGGCTCTTGATTGAGCACAATGCATTGATTTCAATGTTATCCTGGATTCAATTCAATTGACTATGGCTCTTACTTGAGTACATTGCATTAATTTCAGTGTTATTCGATCCAATTCAATTGATTATGGCTCGTGATTGAGTATAGTGCATTGATTTCAGTGTTGATTGATTCAATTAAATAGACTATGGCTCTTGATTGAGTACAATACATCGATTTCAGTGTTGAACAATTCAATTCAATAGAGTATGGTTCTTGATTGACTATAATGCAATGTATTTCATTTTTATCTTATTCAATAAAATTAACTATGGTGCTTGATTGTGGTACAGTAATTCATGTTATCATGTAATCTTATATTGGATATATAAATGGTTTTCATGTTGAGTAGTAATAATATAGACATGAGAATATGTTAGGAGACATAGAAAGAAGTTAACATATATCACTAATGAATAAAAGGAAGTATAAAGAAGGGAAAACAATGAACAAAAAATAGCACAACGGAAAATTCAATCACAACAAATGATCACAATAAATGGAAGTTTACTAACAACAAGAAAAAGGAATGATAGATTTTGATATCTATTCCAAAGATGAATATGTAATTGTTGGACCGGATAATAATGCAAGAAATGCCGAGATAGCCCCAAAAATGTAAATTCAAAATAAGGGTAATATATTGGTAGCATTTGTAGACATGCTACCAATAGCATTTGCAGATAATATATTTCTCATTGATTATGCACATCCTCCTACTTTCTTACTATTCACATGTTTCATCATTCAACAATGTTACTCACCTATTTTCTCATTTAACTATTGAGTTTACCTTTTATATACTTCATATGATGCAAGAAATGATGAGATATACCCAACATAATAAATTCAAAATGAGAATAATATATCAATAGCATTTGCAGATAATCTATTTCTCATTGATTATACACATCATCTTACTTTCTTACTATTCACATGTGTCATCACTCAACATTGTTATAAACATATTTCTCATTGAACTATTGAAATTACCTTTTACAAACTTCGTATACATAATCATGGTCATCTACAAAATTAATGTAACCGCCCCAGACTGCAACCAACCTAGATCCATCTAAACTCTGGATCTACCATGTTCCAAGAGGGATCAAAATCCCTTGAGGTGCAAACCTATCCAGCAAGAGATTGGAAATAGAAAAGGTTTGCACCTCAAAGGATTTGATCCCTCTCGGCACATGGTAGATCCAAAGTTTAGATGGCTCTAGGTTGGTTCTAAAAAAAAAATTAGGGACCTCTAATAATTCATTTTAATGGTCATATTTATGTTTTTCTAGCATGCCATTGCAACTAATGCGTCATAAGTGGGTATCATTACCTTGCACCAGCCCATATTTAAATTTATAAAGAATTTATATAGTTTTTAGAAACTTTTGGTGATTTTTACAACAAAATAATATTATTATATATCATTTGGGAAAACTGGTTTTAGAAAAACGAAAATCAATGAATCTTTTTTTGGAAAAAAATTATGAAAAATTAGTGCAGGAATGATATTTAGCCCCTAAAAATTTCCAAATATTAGGTAGCCTTCAAACCTACCCATTTGTGCAACATCCGATTATTTCAGTCTCTACTAAAGACAATATAGCCATATGTTCTATGCTAATTTCACCTTGTGTCTATAGTCATCAAAGCAACACATTGGAATATCCTCCTACATATAGTCTATCTTGCTATTAGTCCCTCCCAAATCTATGTTTTCATGTGAATTGGTTTGCTCAATGTTTAAAACATGGTGGTTTCCACTAGCTAGTTGGATCATCCTCTTCGACTCATTTCCTATCCTTCAACTAGTGGGTAAACTTCATGTTCGACCATCATTATTTCTAGTGCAAATTGGAGGAAAAATATGTAGAAATTTGTGGTATATCCCATCATAGTGGGAGTAGAATCAATGATTACTTGTCCTCGTTCAATCAATCTATGAAAATGTTGTTTTACGATAGTGTAGCACACTATAAATTGTTGCTTGAGAAGCATAGTTCCTTGGTCGAATTGTAAGAGGTTAATAATTACAATAAATAAGTAAACTAGTCCGAGAGAGAGGTCCAACTCTCCATTTCCTGCCTCAAGGGAAAAAAAAGAATTGGAAGTTGTCACCAATTGGAATAATTGGTTATGCACTTGTCTATGTTTGAACATTTCCCATAAAAACTCCTGATCTCCCATTGAATAAGGGTCTATTAATAATTAAAATTTATTAATTTCTAATATGGGACTAGAAAAATAAAAGGAGCATTGTTGTAAATTAAAAATGAAAATGATTAATTTTATATGTCTATGAACACACATTTTTTGAACATTTTTTATGAAGTGAGACCACTTCTATAACTCTATGAATACACATAGGAAAGGGAAAAAACTCAAGGCATAGGTGTATGCTAGGTTAATTGCTGAAGGGTTTAAATCATATAGAAAAGTTGTACTATATGGTTTTCCTTAGTATCATAGGTTATGTAGACAATGTCATAGGTTTTGTAAGACAATGACATGGCTTTTTATGCCCGAAATGGCTCTTTGTTACATTTTCCATGGAGCATAGATACAATATCCTATTTAGGAAGTTGTGGTGCACTCCCCACCAAGAGACCTGGTAGGGTTAAGAATGTTTGATTAATTTTGATTCTATTAAGAGCAACCCAAAATGGATTTTTGTTTTCCTAAGCCCATAATGAAGTACCCTATGTGATTGTAGACCTAATATGGTAGTTTTCACCACTAAGTTATCCCCTACTGTTAGGAAATATCTTGTGCAAGATCCCAAATCGTCAAAGTGAACCAAAACAGTGACCAAGTGTTAGATCCCAAATATGAGAAGGTAGTGAAGGGTCTGGCCGAAGTGCTAGATATCCCTAAGAGGGAACAAACTTATGCTAAGGAAAGGGTAATTCATGGAATGTTGTCCATCATAAAGGAACACTTTGGATATATATTATATCATCATTGGGTGTGTCACACATGGACATAAAAAAAAAAGAGGTTCACACACTTACCTCCAAGTGGGTAGGTTTATGTGAGTCAAAAGTGAGAAATTCATATGGAAAATATCACCTGCCATGTATGAGTTACTATCCATATTATGTGAATATTATTGAAATGTAAGTAAGGACTTAGGAGAAAATAAATCAACTAAAATAATACCAAAAAAGGAGTTGCAATAATGAGTTGCTATCCATATTATGAGTTACTATCACTCGCCATGTATGAGTTACTATCCATATTATGTGAATATTAGTGAAATGTAAGTCGGAGAAAAGAAATTAACTAAAATAATACCAAAGAAGGAGTTGCAATAATAGAAAAGAAATGATGCATAGAGGTTGGATGTGTGCTAGAGTGTGTAGCATTTAGCTATTGTCTAGACATGGTGAGGAAGTGGTGTCCACTATTCAACTTCATTTAATTTCATGAATTTTCATGGAGACACCATGCCCAAATAATCAATGTAATGTGTGATGCTATGAAAAACACGTGTAGGGAATATCAACCATATGTAAGAGAAATAAATAAAGAAGGATCAAGAAGCATGAGATGCATGTCAAGTAGAAAATTTCATCATGATAAAAATCTATGAGATGCAAATGAATATTGGATTTTGCAATGATTACTAATTCTAACTATTATGTAAGAAATGTAATAGTTGAATTACTATATTAGAGATAAGTAACTCATACTACCATGTTCGTCAAATAACAATTATAACATGAAATAAACCATGGGTATGTCTAATAGCAATAATATAAATTAAACTATGATAATTTGAATAGGATACCAAAGCATGAGTAAGATATGCATACATGTATTTAGCTATTGGTAGGATCCGGTGACAAATGAGTAATATATCGGAATAGGATAAGTACCTACATCACAAAAATTAGTGTCTTTCCTCGAGTGGGAAAAGGGATCATGACAACAAATCCAAAGAAAAGAAAGGATCACGAGAGCATATGAAGATAAAGAGTAGGAAACGATGCTAGAGCGACCATAGAAAAGGTAAAATAAGAAAGAGGAGAGAATTAATTATCGTTAGAGTTTTAAGATAGCACTATAATTAAACTTTATTTGCAGCATAAACAAATAAGGATTATTGAAAGAATAACCATGCATAGAAATACAGTAGACACGGATATTTATCCTGGGAAACCACAAGGGAGAAAACCCAACAACCTTTTTTAATCAAAGATATTAGTTTTTTTTTAAGTAAGAAGAGAGAATTTTATATTAAAAGAGAATGAGTTACAGACGAGATATGTTATTTTTACCGCATGCATCTCTTTAACGAAATCTGTATTGAAGGAGGTATCTATTGTAGTACAAGTCTTTGCCTACCAACTAGACCCTTTGGAATTTCACTCTAAAAATGACCTATGAGGGCATATTGACTACAGTAAAAAATTATAACAAGCTTATTTATATTCAACAACAGAAATTTGAACAAGGGTGTCAGGACCAGAACCATGACTTCGTGAGAAAATTTTGGCTCAAAATTTTGCTCTTTATTTGGTGCTATTATTATCTTTGGTCATTGGATTATGAGCAATGTTGACTCATATAAATCCTTCTAAAGGTTAAGAAGAAGAATCTGATTCTCAAAGGGGAAAAAGAGCCAGAAGCTCTAACAAAAGAACTTGTGCATAGAATAGAAAAAGGTGAAACTCCAGTGCAGCTTCAGGGTTTGCAAGTCCTTCCTATTGAAACAGATATATCCACTTTTTGTTCCAGAAACAAAGATAAAAACCACATTGCTATGAAGTTCAGGTAATTGGACCAAATGGTGGAAGGGCATTTGAATAAGGGTATACTTCTTAACGTGGGTAATTTCAAGTGGCTTGTAGAGCAACTCAAGGCAGGAGGAGCACTGATAGGGTTGTCAGTATCATCTTCTATGGAACAAGTTGTTATGAAATTGAACCAATTGTTAGCTTGGTATGGGGGAATTGGTAGACTATGGCTGATTGGGATTTCAACGTGTGAAACATACCCGCGTTTTCAAGTATATCATCCTTCTATGGATAATTATTGGGACCTACAGCCTCTACCTACTGTTTCCAAACCAACTCCAAGATTGTTTCCTAGTTTCTCCCTTGTTTCTTCCTTCTGCTTTCCAAGTTCTGTTGTTATTTTAGTGTAGGAAAAAAACATTTATGTAGGAAAATTCCTATTTTAGTTGACAATACAAATTTAGAACATCACATACCTTTTCCATTTCATATTAGGTGCTAATTTTATCTTTAGTTAAATGTTGGTCTGTTTTAGACTAAGCACTTTTGACCTAGGCTTGCACTTGGAAATGTATATTGAAATACATAGTTTTGCATTGCCAAGGTTGTCGGGAATTCATAACTGAAGGGTATTTAGCGCAAGAAATTTTCCTAGGACTTGTCCATTGAGATATGCATTCATGCATTGCTAATCCAAGCAAATATTCATGACCTAGGGGTATCCATTTTGTTGAATTCACAAAGGATTTGCGCTTGACCTCATTTGTTGAAATGTAGATTCATAAGAGAGGGGCATCAATTTTGGGAATTTGCTTGGGGCATGGCCATTGAGACACACAATCATGCATTGTTAAGGTTGTTCTGCTTCACAATAGAGAGATATCTATTATTCCATATTGAAACAAGACTTGATTATGGCCTTGTAACTTGAGATACACTTTTCTACATAATTAAGGTTGTTGGGACTTTATGATCTCAGTGTGCCTATTTAGTCAAATTCAACCATGAATTTCACTTGGGCTTGTTCGTTGAGATACACATCCATGTGTCATCAAGGTCATTAGGGCTTCATCATTGAGGGGCATTCATAACACCAAATTCCTTTGAGATGTGCCCATCAGAACTTATCTGTTGAGATATGCCTTTGTTTGTCTTCAAGGTCATCGAGACTTCACAACTAATTGATATATATCTTTGCAATGATATTTTCTATAAATAAATTGTGTTGGAGTTTAGAAGAATCCCAACATTTTTAGAAGACACTCCACTCATCATCAAATGATAATGACAAATTTAATTGAAAAATATATATCTTCATAAATTCATTTAGATCTTGTACATGGTCTTGTTTATTAAAATATACATTTATGCATTGTTAAAATCGTTAAGACTTCACTACAAAAAATATTTTTTTTTCCAAATTCACCTAAAAAATTACATCCAACCTATTCTATTGAAATATATGTGTTTGTACATCATCAAAAGCATTCAAACTTCCACCAAATTTGAATGCATTCAGATTCTTGGCCTAAAACAACCTTTTTTTACACTTGGAGTAAATTTGACTAGCATGGGGCACAACCCTGTATTTCTCAATTTGAATTGATAAAATGCAAGTTATTTATCTCTATTGGTGTCAAATACAACTCTATCACTAGCACTCAACTAAAGCCAAAAACAAGGCACAAACTTGAGGAATCCCAAAGAAAACCTCAATATTGGTGCACGCCATCATTAAATATCTCACCACACTTATAAGTTAGTACAACTCTATATTGGAAAGTACTTGGATGCAAACAAACCCCTGTCCATAAATATGTAGCCTCCTAGTTATTGAGTAAAAAGTTCTACGAAAAAGATCTTCCTCAAGTATAATATGTCCTATTCCCCAGAAGAAGCTCCTCTTAATGTGTTAGGTTTATCCCCCTTTGGGATTATTTGGCATTGTGTCTCCTCCTTAATGTGTTAGGTTTATCTCCCTTTGGGATTATTTGGTGTTGTATCGACATCCTTATGATATGGATTATCACTCTTGATAGAGCACACATTAAGAAACAAAAATGTGCAGCAGACCCCCTTGACCATGAAGATTATCCAGTTGCAAGGGAAAAGGTAGCTTTGGCGCTAGGTAAAGTTCCATATCAAGGTTCCTGTGCTAGGAGCCAGGGCATATTTAGATCCTATGTAAGTTCCCACCATGGAATTTGCACTAATTTAAGAACATATAGGGAAAATCCAATTTTATTCATTGATTTGTTCCTCACCCTCCTTATGTCAGGAAAGCCATCCTTCCTCACCCTCAGTAGGTCTCGTGTTCTCTTATTGTGCAGTATTAATGGCTAGTCATTATCGGACTCTTACACTGAATAGATTTCTATATACACCAACCCTAATCTAATTCCTTAGGCGGCCATCCATTGTTTAGAAGGGTGCATCTCAAGTAGAAGGAAGGTGCACTAGCTAAAGGGATCTAGGATTAGATCTTCCCCTTGGGATAATAATTTTTTTGAGGGCGCATTAGCTAAGGAAAAACATATTCATCACCACTCAATCACCCCTGTCCAACTCGTGATTCTGTCAAGAGGAGGGTTGCATCATTATTTATGCATTTGGGTTGTTTCGGGATCCATTTCGTGGCATTAAAATTAGTCTTACATCTTCTGCTATTAGTGTTGTCGTATTTTCAAAAGGGTATGAGAAAGAGGTCTAGGCGCCTCTTCTTTCCCAATCATTGTCAGTTGCCAACACCAAGTTAATTCGAGCTCTTAAGGAGTCTACATATCAAAGAGGTGGTGTTGCTACTTGTTGACAGTCACCTACAGGCATTGAGGACTCTATAGAGAATATATATTCAACAAGAAAGTACAACCATCTCCAGGTCTGAGATCGTTTCTATCAATTTGCCCAAAATCTTATACTTATGTTATTTTTAATATGTATTGCAGCATGCTATTAATGAATTTATGAAATATTTTTATGTGCCATTGCAAGTACTTTTACTATATGTATGTTGTGGAAACATATACAAATCCAAATAATCATCACAACAAACAAAACTATTTCATAACATTCACATTTAGAAAGGGGATTCAAGCTACATTAGTTTGCACAACAAGTGTTTGATGAAAGTCAACACTCAAAAGTATTGAAGAACTCGGGTCAAATTGATAGAAAGCTACAATAGTTTGTTGCGGAAGTGTTTGACCAAACCTTTAAGACAAAAATATCAACCATAGAAGGTCATTAACCATTCAAATCTAGTTAGGAACATTACATAGCAATAAGTAACAGGTTCAAAATATTGCCCAACTCTATGTATATAAGCCCAGTAAAGCCAAAGTTTGTTGTCTAAACCTATCCGCAACAAGTAATCTTCATGAAAACTCTGAAATTGAATAGGATGAGCTAATCCCCTTGAAGTCACCCTGTTGCTGAAATAGATCTCATTGATATTTATTAGCAATATACTTTAGCATCCTAATAAATAAAAACACTTATCTATGTTCCCAAATTGATTTGGATTGACAAAGAACTATGGGTTGTCTCACTTTTGTCCTACTCTGTGTGTTGTCGTAGTTCATCAAATTCTACCCACTTTCAACCTTGGTTTCTCCTCAACCGTGGCTTCTTTACCATGTTAGTTTTTAGTTTTACACACACGTGTAGATAAGAGTACAAACAGAATGAGAGAGAATGGATTAACTCATTATTCAATGATGCAATGTCTCTTTACATGTTTACACTATAGGACACAGAGAGGAGTAGTAATGTAACTCCTCAATATGTAATCTTTTAATGACTACACTAAGTAACTCATGATTACATCACTTTATTATTAATAGTTATATGTCTAAAGTATGCCTAAGTACTAATTAGTATGTCTACGTCCTAATTATGACCATTATATCTAACATTTTTGGCTTGAGGAATTCCTTTCTCACATATGACCTGTAGAAAACTAGGAGGTGTGGTGGTTCCAAATAAACATTTGCACATCTTTAGCATCCTTAAACAATGCCTCCATTCTATTTTCCCAATATCCTTCGATATTCAGTGCATTATTCAAAGCATGCACACACCATGTAGTCTAATAGGTATCCCTATTCCTGCTATGAACGAACAACCCACCTAATCAACAAAGATGTTTCATTTGTGACTATCTGCACAACATTTGAGGGCCCAACCTCCTCTCTATAATAGTGTATAAGCTCATACTGGAAATTTGAATACTTATGCTTTTCGGAACCATCGAAAACCCTAAAAGAATGGACCTGGTAAAGATGTAACAATAATGTTGATGAGTGGTTGCTGACTAATTATGGTCCCCCCATCCATAACAATGGAGCACCCTGTTGCCTTCCAAGTTTGTTTCATCTCCTCCATTGGAAGGGTAATCTTAGCCACTAATTCCAACATTGATGTCCTAAGTATGTTTTTAGGTGGGGTAGCACATGAAGGTCCTACAAAAAAAAGCACCCATGAACATCTTATGAAAAGGAGAACAATAAATATTTTTTCCGCTACATCATCTGCTTCATGACATGATTGTATGTTATGCCTTAAAAAAATGTGCTTGGTTGTGACTACATGGCCTTCTCTTTAAAATGTCTCTCTTCATCCCCTAACTATAAGACCTGATTTTGTTGTCACATTGGGATGATATTCAGGTTGGGATGATTGCACTGAGGTGAAATTCATAATTTCTCCAGCATTATAATGGTTACTTTCCATTACATGAATGTACCTTAATAGAATCCCACCATATCCCTTAATTAATTTGCTTCACTCCTGTATTTCCTCTGAAACTTTTCATTTTCTTATATTTTTTGTTTATGTGGTTGTTCACCCTTCAAGGGCTTAACTTGTAAGCATCCTTATATCTCTATGTCTATAATTTCTCTTCACATAAAAATGGCTATGCACTCCTCCATTCAACATACTTTGAAATGCATACATTTGGATTTTGATTTGTCCAAATTTTCATTTTATGTCATGTGTAAATTGGTAGACAAAATGCTGCCCATACTTGTAGCTTGAATCAAAACTACAAATTTTTTTGTCATCATAGTTTTTACAACTTTGCATAATGGAAATTCCAGGTTTAACTAGGCTACAGAGTTCGAGGAGTAGTGCAGCTTGCATGTGTAAACTAATCTCCTTGATGTGATCTATTCTAGGCAACCTTTTGATTTATGCCTTAGTGCACTTCTCTGGGCTAGATTAGGGTTAGAGTTTAGGTTTCTTAGCCTAGGCGCACCACAATGATGGTTGATTTACGTTTTTGTATCCCTTATCTCTCTAGTCTATAGGAGAGATAAGATGATCTAGTTTAGAAATAAGACAGTGTGCTAAAGTAAGGTCCACATGTAGAATGACATGTGGACCCCCTCAAGTAGTATGCAAACATCATCACAATATGAATGCCCAATCAAGGAAAGTAAGCGAAGTGAATTCTGTCACCAAAAGGAACATGAAAAGTGGCATAAGGCACTCACGCTTCTTATAAAACTCATTGACCTTATCATAAATATTATTTATAAGTAGATTGATGCTGTTTTAACATCTGGAATATGCCATTGCTCTATTGATCAAACAATTCTTACTGCCAAAATGTTATAGGTTAAAAAATTGAGGGTTTTTGAACAGGAAAATAAACTACCAAAAGCAAGGCATTTTACTTATAATTCACATGTTCATGCAGATATGGCCATAGAAAATGATGGAGAGGTATCCATTAATCCAGGCTTGGTCTTGCAATGCTTATTTGCAAGGAAAATTCTGCTCATAAGGCTGCCATGGACTAGTCAATATTTCACCTCAGGGATGATCTAGTTGAGGCTCAAATTGTATTTGTTTAGGGCTTGGGAGCACTTGGATCTGTAGGTAAAGAAATCATCCTCCATAGTGAGAATTCTCTAAAATTCCCTCCAAATGCAGAGCGCTTCCTCCACAAGCAATGGGAAACTTCTCCAGTGATAAACAACTCCTCTATGTATGGAAAACCTCCTTAAAGGTGACCAAGCAAGAATTCTTAACATTGCTGCTATAGGATTTAAAACATGTATGAAAACTATGCATTTACACCCCTATACCCATGCTCTTCCTTCCACCGACAGTGTGCCTAAAATAGGCATGCCATACTGAGACTATGTAAAGGTTCATCTTCAGGAATGGTGGACAGGAAATGATACTTGAAACTATGTTGGTGCACCATAAAATAACATTCATTTCCAACAAAGGCATCTCTGGGCTACTCCATAATGGAAAATGATAGTACCGTTTGGGCACTAATTCTCAAACAATCCTACTAATGGATTAGTAGAATTTTGGTCACAATGTTCCCTCCATACAATGCCACCATCAGAGTTACTACCATCTTGTTGTTCTAGTGGTAGAGTATTTAAGAGAATGCTCTCCTAAATCATTAAACATCTGGAGGTCACTGTATCTTGATGCAATGAACACAATTCACAAACTCCTCCCATGGATCATCTCCAACAAGAAGTACATCATCCTCATCATCCACAACACAAAATGCCAATCTGACCATTGAGGGTCTTCAAGGTGACCTTCTAGACTAAACATATGAGAAAGTTCATGTCGAAGCTCATCATAGCCTTTGAACTAGGTAATATCAATTGACCTACCAACTGAACCAAGCTTGTATACCTTAGTATAGGTCCCCACAGTCAGAGGTGGTTGCTGCTAGGACCCTCTGCAAGATATTGCTATCATTGATTTCACACATTGCATGTAACCCTTACTTCAATGGAAGATTAGGAACACTAAGTGTTTGGGAACTTACCATTGCTAAGACTTGTGCTTGAATATCCTTTTTAGCACTATAGGTAGGGAGCATGTTACCAATACCAGTCTCCTCCCCAAACAATGGTAAATATATCTTGAAGGAACTCTTTATTTCTGATTCTTCACCCAACATTCTTGGCTACCGTGGGCACTTGGGCCTGGAAAAAAGTGGACATAAAACCAAAAATAGAGTGGTAAGAGGCTCAATCTCACACCTACTACACTGACAATTCATGCTTAATAGTCCTCAATGTCATAAATGCAGGCCACAATGAAGGAATCCATGTGGAGGAGAAGTACCATAATCATCCATATGACAGTACATCAATAGAAAATGATTATGAAAAAACACATCCCATAGCTGATAGCTAGCACATCATGAGGATCAAACTGTCTAAGGAATCATCATATTAGACCATCCACTTACTAGAGCATCATCATACTAGGATAGCATCACAACATGAAGAAAGGAACCTAGGGAATCCATAGCTTTATCGACCTGTATGCTGATGTAAGAAGGGTCCTTAAGAAGCAATTATGATCCCTTTTCAACCATTAAACATCTCCCAAACTCCATGATCATTGATTATGTGGGATAGATCAACATCTTTGGGCATATCTAGGTATCCTTTTGAGGGAAAAACAATAGTAAACCCTCAACTCAGCAATTATGAGCATGTTTCAGCCCTATGTTGACCCTCAACAAGATTAAAAATGCCAGTTTTAACTTTTAGGTTATATTCTACCATTAAACAACCTCTAAAATCTAGGTGCATTTTGTGCCCTAGAAAAACCCTAAAACTACAACTCTGGACACCATTTATAGAAGTCTATTCTTTTCTAGGAATATTCCACATCGTAATCAGCCTCAAACAACAAGAAGTTTGGGCCCTAAATTTTCAGTACATATCCATGCTTGAGAATATATGTGGGTAAAAGAAGCCTTATTTCCCCATTCTAAGCAGTCCGTGAGCACTTGGACAACAATAAACAACCTTTAAAGTTTTAAACCAAACCTGGGCATAATAACAACAGTGATGGGCAAACAATAAGCATTGAAGCAACCTTAGTCCTCAATTCTGGGTAGTAATCTCACATTCTAGATGCTAAAGGGGGAAGTAAACAACATTGTTCCCACTTATGGACTCATTTATGTGGAGCCTGTGCACTAAAACAATAGTGAAAAGTCCCCTCTGGTAGATCTGGGCATAGTTTCAGTGGTGAAAATCGACAAAGCTCCATCTCTGGGCGGATATGTGTATCAAATCAACATACTTTTGAGTTCTCTTTAGAAGTTTGAGGGTTTTGCACAGTATTTAGACCCCATTTAGGGAAACATTAATCCTTTTCAAGAAATCATTTAGAAGAATCCGATTCTCGTAGGGGAGAAAGATCCAGAAGCTGTAATAAAAGAACTTGCATAGAGAATGGAAAAAGGTGAAACCCCAATGCAACATCAGGGTTTGCAGATCCTTCCTATTGAAACAGAGATATCCTCTTTCTATTCTGTAAACAAAGATAAAGACCACATTGCTATTAAGTTTAGGTAATTGGACCAAATGGTGGAAGGGCATTTGAATAAGGGTATAATTCTTAACATGGCTTATTTAAAGTGGCTTGTAGAGTAGCCCAAGGCAGGAGAAGCACCAATGGGGTTGTCAATATCATATTTTGTGTAACAAGTTGTTATGAAATTGAACCAATTGTTAGCTTGGTATGGGGGAACTGGTCGACTATGGCTAATTGGGATTTCAACGTGTGAAACATACCAGCGTTGTCAAGTATATCATCCTTCTATGGAGCATGATTGGGACTTGCAGCCTCTACCTATTGTTGCCAAACTAGCTCCAGGATTGTTTCCTAGGTTCTCGCTTGTTTCTTCCTTCTGCTTTCCAAGTTCTGTTGTTATTTTAGTTTTTAGAAGATCTTCCTTGAAATGCATCAATGTGCCATCATTTTAGATTTGGGGATCATAAGCAGGATCTTGAATTTTTTGTTTCTATTTTTTATTGATCTGAGTATTTCAGGAGCATAATAATGACCTAAACATTGCCCATCCATCTCTTGATGCACTTGAGCTGAGTGCTGAGTTGCGTTTCTGGTTTTGTTTAAAAATATATTGTATGGTAGTATTTGTTGGTTATTAAAAAATAATAAAATATTGATGTTTCCTTTCGAAACGATCCTTTTGCCTAGACAGTTACAATAAGTGTATTCTGATATAATACTTTGATCACCTTTCTTCTTTGTATAGAGGCTTCTATCTATGCCAATAGCCGTAGATTGTTATGGCTATGATACGATTTAATGCTCAACCAACTGATTGCTCTTTTTGAAATTGGATTTGTCTTCTTGTTTACAGTTTAGTGGTATTCATTTTATGGCTTTTGCATTAGACTTTATAAGAAGGGTTTTTGATACCGAAAGACATCATACATCACAAAATTATGAGGTTCACAAAAAACATATTCATTCTACATAGTCCCAGGTCCATTTTAGGAACAACTTTATTCGAGGTATGTTTCCTCTGGTTGATTACTGTCTATACCCAGAGCTGCTGATAGTGTGAATGTTTGAAAGTAATCATCAATCTTTTCTTTAAAAAATTCATAATCTATAAATTTTTATGATACTTAAACTGATAGGCTAGAAATTTACATGAACATAAATTGAAGGATATTTTGATGGGCAAGGGTGAACATCAAATTCCAGGTACCCCTCGTCCCACTGTCCCATAAAACCATGCAACATAGATATTTTATAGCATTAATTCCATACAAGTTCAATGATATCTCCCCAAGTTAAGAAAAAGTTTAATATGGCAGGTGTCCATATTTCTTCATGGCCATTCCATCAAATTTACCAAAGAGATAAGAATGGCAAATAGTCAATGAGGAAAGGATGTAGATATATTTTCATGCTTCATAGCATAAGTAATGAGGATATTTCCTGGCCTGTGAATTTAAATTGTTTCCAATAGAAGCCTAAAAAGTAAAACATTAGAGTTAGATTCATAGGTGATAGTTCTAGGTGACAGTTTCTAGGGGATAAGAATAATAACAAAGCGTTCTGAAGAATTTAACATCTTCAAATTTCAGGAAAGGCCAAATTGATACCATTGAAGTTTTATTTTCACTTACTTGCAGCTATTTTTCATTAAGGGAAATTACTAACAGGTTTTAGGTACATTTAGGGATACCCCCTATTATGCCACATATTGTATTGGCATACTACTTATTTTTGCTTCACTTCTACTGATGGATCCTAGATTCTTAGTGATCTCCTTTCTTTTTTGCTGTGATATTTCATATGATATGGGTGATGAGTTGATATTTCTATGATGCTATGCCTTGTTGATGATCATGTACTCATGGATGATGTTATATTTCACTGCTATTGCAAGATGTATTTGATTGTTTTGATGAGTATAGCTATTAGTCCATGCTTGTCAAAGGATAGTTATCTCTCAAGAATGCAAGGTTCGAATTTCGAAAATCAATGCAAATTATAATTTCACTGTTCTTATGGACTAGTACAACATTTGCTACCCACTGTGAGTACAAAATAGAACTATGTTAACACTAGATCTATTCAGTCAAGGCAATGGTTTCTGCTGAGACCCGTTATTTATGATTACAAGATTTAGTTCTAGAAGAAAATTTTGTGTGGATTGATACAATTGATGGACTAGTTGAGGCTAGAGGGCATTTTGCTGAAGCTGAGGATGTTGGAATAGATGGGCTGAAACTATTCAGTATTGGCTGGTTAGCTAGTAAGAACACTTCATTGGTAGTAGGGGAAGAGCAATTGTGTTTTCTGCAAGTGGTGAATATATTGAGGTCTTATTAAAAAATTAGATTACAATTTTGAGGAAAGATGACAACTTCATGAAAGCATTCCAAACCCTTACTGCTTTGACTGAATCCAAGGTGTTGTTGCATGGCATTTGGGTGGATCGTTGGAATATTCTTGCAGAATTTGATAGCCTTTATAGTATGTATTTTCTAAAATCAAATGAAGAAGAGTTGAAGAAGATTTTAGAAATTTACAAGTAGCAGGAACAATAGTTGGATTGTTTTTTTAGGAATATAGGAGTGAAGAGATATATGATAGGTCTAGCATCATGGTCATTACATCAGATTGTATTTTCCAGTGGATTGTACTCATTGAGGAAAATAGTGCAGTTAATCTCTTGAACATCAAGGAAACCCAATAGCTGAAACTAAGAAGACAACATCCATTAGATATAGAGTTAATCTGTACCAATTCAGAGTTTAAAGGTGTTATTACCTTTCCAAAGAGGCACTCAGGGCCATTATCTACCCCAAAAGTTGTCATCTCATGTTGTGGCAGGCATCTTGGAATGTTGGATTTGACAGGAATTTTTTGTTTATTAACACTAGAGGGAAAACCACTGTCTGTTTTTGAAATTTCACTCATTGATGTTAACTGTCTGAAATCTCTGTGGAAGGACGAAATACTGTAATTCTAAACGGCATCACAAATTTTACGTGGTGGTCTAAGGGGAGAGTTATGGTTGCAAAAAGTAATGGTATTGTTTATTTGATCAATATCCCTAGGGATAACAATATTTTGGAGGATAGCCCCAGGTATTTCTCACCTATGCATCTCCTTTACTCAAAGGCACCTCACTACTAGGAAAGCAAGCAAAACAACAAGAGTTGTAAACATAACAAGTAATATACAAACAAAAGCCTTAAAAACAGTCAGCAGAAGGCATTTTAGATGCAGTTGAAATGGGTCTTTTAACACCCAAAGTGTATCTGCTAGTGCAACTTATTTTACAGCAGAGGAATGATGAAGAGATGCACTATATTATATTCATCGAAAGAGTGATCGTAGAAGTAGTAATTTCAAGCTTGATGCAGCAGCTTGATTCCCTTTCATTTGTCATGGGTGACTACTTATCTAGAGCAACTTTTGTATGGTGGGGGAATAAGCAGCAAAAATCACTTACATGTTTTTCAACTGGCAAGGTGAATTTCTTGGTTACCATTGATATTGTTGAAGTGGGAATTGATGTGTGTAGTTGTAGCTATGTAATTCATTTTGATTTTCCAAAAAACAGTATAGAGGAGCTTTATTCAGTCTTGTGGATGTGCTCGTCAAAGCAACTCAAACCGTATCCTTCTCCTTGAGGGATAAGGACGGATTATTTAAAACATCAACTTCTGAAAATAGAAGCACATCATATCAATAAATATCTATCAGCTATTGGGGATGTCATATCTACCTTAGCTAACAAAACTGGTCATGTCCCATATCATAACAACAAGTCGACTAAGATTCTTTAGGATTCCCTGGGTAGACATGCAAAAAATATTATGTGCATACAACTTAATCCAGATATTGAATCTTATTCTGAGATAAGAAGCACACTAAAATTTGTAGAATAGGTGACTGGGGTTGAGCTAGGTGCTGTACCAAGAAACAAGGAGACTAAGGAAATTAAAAATCTGAAGGAATTGATTTCGATCACATACGAAGGAGCCTTTAGACACGTCTCCTAAGCAGAGCGGGAGCTGGTACATTTACCTTATAAACATCCAAAATCTGAAAGACTATATTATTTTCCTTCCTAGCATGAGGGATGGTGATATCTATAGATTGTGAGATGGTCCGATGTGAAGATGAATAAGAGGAAGTTGTGAAGGTTTGTGCAGTGGATCAAAATTTAGGGATTGCGATGGATCTACTTGTGAAACCATCAAAACCTATAGTTAACTACCTAACAGAAATAACAAGAGTTACTGCTAAAGATCCCGAGGGAACAACCTAAAATGGCCTAGTCTCTCAAGTAAAGGCATGCAGAAAGGAGTTTGAGTTCTATTTGAAGTAGTCTCCAAGTATAGTGTTCCATGCGTGTACTGTCAAAGCAATGTTCTAAATAGTGTCAAAGAAAATATCGGGGAAAATATTGGAAAATATAAAAAACTTGAAAAAATTAAAATATTTAATTTTTTGTCATTTAAAAAACGTAAAGCAATGCCTCCTTCTAGCCCTTTTTCGGGTAAAGGTAATAGTGAGCAACCCCTCGATGACACCTCTGCCATGTTTGTGCCTTGTTTTTTGAATTTTTCAAGTTACCATATTGTAAGGCCATCAAATCAGCTCTTGTCATTCTGACTATATAGAAGACTATGTTGATTGCTATTCCATACACATTACATACAATGAAACTTGATTGCAGTCTCATTCAAAATACCCTCTCAACAGTCTTCTTTTTTGTAGGGACAAAATATTCTTCCTAAACCTAGTCCAAACCAGAATGACATTTGTAGTTGGAAGTTTATAGCATCTGATTATCCCAGAATTTTGTAATGTGCATGTTAGAAAGTTATCTATGATTCTATACAGGTGTTATCCCAGCTAAGATCATTTTTAGATACAGGCTTGAATCATATCCATCTTGAGGACTATCTCGTCACTTATGATATTTCCTTTATCCTTGGATTTTTTGTAAGAAAATCGAATGTGTGGTTACTATCTGTTGTAAGAAAATTGAAAATCATTTCCATCTGAAACATTTCAAGGCATTTCGCACACATGGTATGCATATCAGTGTTTCGGGGGTATGCATGGTCCAAACCCATGTTTCCTGCAACTTAGTTGTCATGGCTACAAATTAAAATTAGTTAACCCTTCAAACGAAGTCTAATCTACAAAAGCTTACATTAACCAGTTGTTGGGAATCCTTCCCAGTAGAGGAAAATATAGATAATTTGAACATGGATGTTTTTGAGTGTAGTACACAACTATACCCCCCAACTATTCTCTCCATCAAACTATTTGTACGTAGGGCATGTGCATAAATTCCAACATGTCAACTCTAAAACCTATTTCAGCTTGAAAATTTTGCCTCAGCTGCACATATTGCTTCAGCATGATTACTTGAGCAAAATACTCAAAAGTTAAAGGAGAGGTTATATGTTAGTGCGATAGCTTTTTGGGTTAAACTTGCATTCTGGAGCAACAATTGCCCCCAAGATAATTCCAACAATTAAGGGCCAGTTTACAGAGACCCATATTCCCAATTCAATTAGGTGAAAATTGTCCTAGGGAATAAATTATGGTAACCAACTATAAACTTATTAAAGTAGATCGACAGGTAATTTAAAAGTGAAGAAAAGGGGACAGAATTTAGTAAGATTTAATTTGACTTGTCTTAATTGAATGGCTAGCTAGAGGTCTGCAAAAGTGCTACTTAGTCAACTGAACTTCTTGTAATTTGATGAGATATTGGAAATTGCCCTAAATCTAATAAAACTACATAGACAAATAGTGGTGTACTGTCTTTCAGTTGATGGTGCCATATTTTTCAACCAACTCTAACAACGAGACTACTTACGCCATTTGCAAGGAGATTTTCTCTATTAAAAGAGATGATCATCGTTTTCTAAATTCACAGCATTAATTTCCCATCTTAGGTGGAGATCATGGAAAGGATCTTCTGTCTAATGCTTTCCATAACATATGATACCCATCTGTTGCATGTTTATCTTTCTGTTTGCATGCATGTGATTGTTTAATGTCTTTTTCCTCTTTGTGCAATCCTCTCACTCCTAATCAAACTGAGTGACTTTAAAAGCAATTCACAATTCTAACTATAATGCCAACAATGATGTTAAATTGCTTGCAAGAAATAATCATAGTAAAACAAAACCAACAAGAAATAACCAACAAGAAACCAAAAGCTACCAAGCATGCAAATAAATAGATTCATAATTCAGGGAAGACAAAACTAGGTTAGACAATACACACCTACCAATATTTATGTACACATTTTGATAAGCAGAATGTAGAAAGAAAGAAAAAAAGAAGTTTATTAATTTCCACAAATGACTAAAATAGGTCAATGGGACTAGAAAGCAATAGTAATTTCCACATTTAGTGTTGAAGGCAACTCTAAATGCACAAATAACTACAAATAAAGATAAAAAATAGAGAAATGATTAATTGTCCAAATAAAAAAAAAGTCAAATACCAATTACCTTTTTCCAAAGCTGACCCTTTCTCCCATACAAAAATGCAGATAATACTCCCAGCATAGCCCTTGCATATTCTGCTAATACTGTCCTGAAAATTGTGACAATACATTGTTATGTTAAAGTTTTGACAACAAATTGCTAAAGTCTTCTAAAACAACCCATTATATAGAAAAAGGCGTATGTCAAATTTACAATTAGGCAAGAAGAGAGTCACGAGATTTAAAAGCAAAAGTGAGAATAAGATTTGTAAAGACACTTCTTGCACTTGATCAGCAAGGACAAATTTCAAGGATAAAAATTACCGAGTCTTCTGTTAGTAGGATAAGTACACTTTATATGTGTGGTTACTATCTGTTGATGAGGTGATGTTTATATTCATTGTTGGAAAATTCATGAGAATGCATAAATTATCAAACTAATATTTGCAATATAACACAAAATATGCATATTATGTAATGAAATTAATATTAATGTTTTAAATTGATTATTTCTTGTTGTTTGTAGAAAAATGGTGAAGATGACTCAGATGATCTAGATTATGTTGTCATCGATGTACGAGAGAAAGATATTGCCGATAATGGTGCAAATGGATCAGATGAAAATGATGATGATTATGATGTTGGGATAGATGAGGATGAGGATGATGATGATGATGGTAGCCATTGATGCTACTATTGAGATTGTGGATATTTATTGCTTTCTCGATGCTACTAGACACGTATTCTTATTTTTGTGATGATCCAAGTTCATATTAAATTCTGGGTCATTTTGATTTGTCTGGTGGATTTATGTTGACATATAAACTTTGATTATCCTTGATCATTTTGACATTTCTAGATATGGATATTAAAAAAGATATTTCTCGTGATATTGGTATTTTCACTATATATATCGTTCACTTGTTCTTTTAACCTTAATATGATGATATGTATGACAGTTTATTGATGTGATGGTGTTTTATAATTTCACTTTTTGATGAAAGATAATGGTGATGTTATCGTTATTATATTGTAAATTTATCTATATTAGAAATTGTCGATGATCTTTTCATGGAAAATTAATATATATGATGACGTTACTACTTTGTATAAATGTTGTTTGTTTGTGTTAAATTTTCTTCACAAATGCTATGCAATTAATTTCAATAATGGTATCTACAATTAATTTGAATGTTTCATTATGCTATTTCGGAACTATGAAGTAAATGATATATGAGAACTATTGAAACTAATGAAATAATTATACTAATTTGATATAATAAATATATTAGCAGACAATTGGATATAGTTGTAGGTGTTAAATAGCAAGCCTAATGTGGTGCTAATAAGGAAGCAAAACTAGGAGCTAAAATGGAAGCAAAATAGGAAGCAAAACTAGGAGCTAGAATGGAAGCCCAATATGTCATAGATCTAGAAGCAACATTGGATGCAATACCTAGCGCTAAGTTGGAAGTCATTTCTCATGGTATTTTGGATGCTAAAGTAGAAGCCAAACCAGAAGCTAAACTAGTGGCCAACAAAGAAGCAAAATTAGATGCTTAATGGGAAGCTATATGTGGTGTTCATAAGGTAGTAAAACAAGAAGAAATTCAAGGAGCTAAACGGGAAGCAAAATGTGGCGTTAGTGTGCGAGTAAAAATGGACGCTAAATTGGTAGCAAAACATGGTGCTAATGTTGACATAAATAGAGATGCAAAACTAGGCGTTAAAAATGATGCAACACTTGACGAAAAAGAGGAAGCCAAACACGACGTTGATATGGTAGCAAAATAAGATGTTACTTTGGATGCAAAACATGGCGCTATATAGGAAGCAAAATATGGTGCAACAATAGAAGGAAAAATTGGCACCATTTTGGTAGAAAAACACGATGCAAAAAAGGAAGCAAAAATTGGTGCAAAACTAGAAGCGAAAATTGGTGCATATTGGAAGTAAAACGTGGTGCAAATGGGATGCTAAAGTGGTAGCACATATGGATGCAATATTGGATGCTAATTTGGATGCAAATATGGCGCGAATGTAGATGCAGACATAAATGCTAACATGACGCTTTTAAGGATGCAAATAGGCCGCTAATGGGGACATCATTTAGGAAGTGAAAGATGACGATCTCTAGGAAGCAAAATAAGATGTTATTTAGGAAGCGAAACTCGACGTCATTTACGAAGCAAAATTGGACGCTATTCTGGAAGCTACAAAATGAGCTCTATTTTAGACATCAGAAAGGATGCTATTTAGGAAGCAAAACAAGACGTTATTTTAGACTCTTTAAGTTTTGTCCATGACGCGTCCCATTTAGTGTCTACTTCGACCACTCAATGATAAAAAAATTTACACTAAAAAGGGACGCTAAATGGGACGCTAATTCCACGATTTGTTGTAGTGTGCACAGATACATCATTGAAAAGGGTCACATTCTTGCCTCCATGGTGCATAGTGGTATGTGATTCAAAAGTGTGAAACCTATATGATATGGAATGGATTCTCCTCAACCCCAAAATTAATATCAAATGGTACTTTAATATTGTTTACATTTAAGTTACTATATGTTCCCTTGGTATAACACTATTTCATAAGATATTACATAACCTAGTCACCAAATTCAAATGACTTATACTCTCAATGTTCTATGCACTCCATTTATTTTTTCTTTTTTACTTCATCCTATTATGTACCTATCCATAAACCTATTTCAAGTACTCTAAAATGATCAAATCCACAACTCCTTCTAAACAAGCAAATAGAAATAATAATTTCTATCTGATTCCTCCAAATTGTTGGCTTCTCTTATGGAGATTCTAAACTCCATAATCGATTTCATATAGGACTTGGGAAAATCTGATTTCTATTAAATTACAACAGTGAATTCTAATTTATAAACCAAAAATTAAATGAATGATTTTTAATGTTTTGAGGTGGTTGAAAGAGAGGACTAGTGCCTAGATTCCACATTGGGAAAATGGGGTCAATGGGACGGACTTATAGGGAAATTTTCACAATGTTATCATCACAAACCAATCTTATGTGTACTACAACAAACTTAATATCGCTGGAACTTAATGCATAAAATTATCAACGAACATACAAGTTGATGATAATATTTTCCTACTTCAAGTCAAAACATAATAACTATATATTGTTATGAAACCACTTCTTTTTTAACCATGTTTGAATTGTTTTTAGTGATCACACTAACTTTTAGAATAATTTTATAGAAATTTTTTTAAGATGTACATGTTTTCATATAGTTCAGCAACTATTTATGTAATGATCCTAACTAGCATTCACACACTTTTCTTTGCATATTTCTTTTACTCCATTTTCTTGGTGCCTATACGAAATGCCAGACCAGGTATTTCATGAGCTGATTTCATCCTAGCTTTTTGTTTGGTTTTGTTGTTGTTGTTGGATTCTTGATATGTTTTGTTGTTGTTGATGAATTCTTGTTTGTTTTTGATGTTGTTGTTGCTATTTCCTTTGTACATTAAGTTGTTTTTCAATAAAAAATTGCAAACAAAGTTTCTTCAATGAATAGTCATGTTTGTTCAGCATGCTGGAGAATGGGATGATTACTTACATTTTTAATGACATGATTGTATTTTCAGCAAATATAAGTGTGCTGCCTTGGATCGAGAATGGGATGATTACTTACATTTTCAAGGTTGCTTGGAGAATTGTTAAGTTTTGGAAATTGTTTTCTCATTAAGATTAAATGTTCTTAGCTTAAATAAATATTGGAATTTGTTTTTTTCCATAAATAATAGATACTTTAGGTAATTGTTTTGTTCATATAGAATAGAGACTCCAGTTAATTACTCTGAATGTTCTTAGCTTAAATAAATATTGGAATTTGTTTTTTTTCCATAAATAATGGATACTTTAGGTAATTGTTTTGTTCATAAAAAATAGAGACTTCAGTTAATTAATCTTAATGTTTTTCTTTTAGTAGAAATAATTTTAGCAGACTTGGATAAAGTGTTATTTTGCCGAGAAGACTAGAAAATATCAGGTAAAGCAGCAGCTACAGCTAGACTACATTGCCTCTAGGTTGTATCCCATAGGGAATGTGCTTTTCTTGGTCAGAAATTAAGACAGGCTTTCTCTACAAGTCAAATCTGGCCCTGAAATTGAACATGTGTTTTATTGATCTGGAATAAATAGTTATTCTTAGGATGGAGTCACTTTGTTGGTCGATTGATCACATACAAGCATTAGGAGGGAGTCACTTTGTTGGTCGATTGATCACACAGAGTAGAAGTATATCATGGTTTTATATGTTTGTATAAAGTTTCTTTATGAATGAAAAAAGGTGCAAGGTTTCTACCAGTCATTGTGTTAATGTTCTTGGTGTTTATGTATTATTAAATACTTGATATCTTAGTGTTGATTTATTAAATCTGTACATGACCTTGATAGGAATGCAGAGTGACAGCAGCGGATGAGCTCACCAGTCATGTTATCATCAATTACAAAGTCTAGAGTATATTACTCAGTACCATGAGGAGTGGCATGAGGCTACATCAAAAAAGGATGCGCCACCCTCTCAATAGTAAAAGTTAAACTAAATTATTATCCATTTGATAATTATATTTTGTAATTTTGTATTTATGCATATATTTATAAGTTAGAGATGGAGGAAATTTAAAAGTCTCTAGGAGTATTTAAAGGGTGGGTTTCCAGCAGAAGGCTATAAATGTACACTTTGTAAAGAAACGAGGGAACTGGACTCTTATAACTTTTTGTATTATCTATTTTGTGCAAGTAATAAAAAGAAGCCAAATTGTGGCCAGAGTTTTGTGATGCTTATTTCTGTTGCATATTTGTTGAGACTTATCTAAGTTATATCCCAGATTCCCATGTATGGCTGTGGATAATTGTATACTTATATAACTGTGTGTGAGTGACTGCAAGGTATGAATTCTGTGATTTAACCCTGGTAAGCAAAGGTTTGGTTGGCTAGAATTATATTAAGAATTCCACGCAAGAAGGTTGAATTGGAAAGAATTTCAACAGCGAAATTCCAGTAAAGGATGTGGCCAAACAATGGAGGGTTTGTAATTGATTCCTGTTTGTATAAATTCCTTGCATGTTGAATTGCAAGAGGCATGATCATATTTGGAAAGTAATGGAATGTGGTAATTACCCCTGAAAATACGTTGAGGTAAGTGGATCTGAACATCATTTTAATAATTCTTTGAGAATAGGATTTCTTGGAAATCAAGATTCATTGTGGAAATCCATGCTGAAATGCATTGGAAATCATGCAATCTCAATGGATTTATGAAATGGGTGGAGGCAAAGTGTTGACTGTGTAGAGAAGTAGAGAGGGCGTTGTCTAATTTGTTTGAAAAGGGATCACCCAAACCTTAAAAGGTTGCGATAGAAACCCAAGCTCATAGGACATAAATCTCTAACTTCAAACCAATTGTCGGTTTGCTACACTGAGTTGGCAAACAATGGATTAAATCCAGGACAACACTGTTGTGTATACATTGCACTCCCTTTTGAAAATTGAGTGTCTTCATTCAAATTTCTCTGCAATTTGATGAACATAATGATCATCATAGACTAACGCTTGTCACAGATCAATTGGCATCGCATTCAGCATGAATACTTCCATTTTTTATGCCATATATCCTTGCTTCCTGAACAAGAATAAGGCTTCAACAAGTCCATTCTCACAATCCATGACCCAGCGCTTAGTGTGTGCCTCAAACAAATACTTTTCCCTTGGCTACATTGTCGTCAGGGGTGAGTGACCTTAGATTACCATTCTCAAGTACTATGAAAGTGAATAAAAGTATTGGGATCAGAACAGTCGGCTTCCACTCCATAAAAGGCCATACGATGCATATCATGTTTAGACGTGACAACAATATCCTCACTCTCAGCAAAAACTTGAAAATGACATTTTCTATAGGTGGATATGGCATCATAATCATACCTGCAAGAGAGGTACGTAACTTTGGCAATGTCTTGTTGCAAAGCATTGGAAGGAATCGTTCTATGGAGAATAAACTGTAGAATGGTTCCAGCTCTTGACAACTATGGCAAGAATTGTTGATCAATTCCTTTGATGAAAGAAAAATCACCTATGTTAGCAGAGTAATTGTTTCTATAGTTCAATACAAAAGCGTTTGATCAGTCGTCCATCCTGAGTATTTAAGTAGCGTTGCCAATCTCTTGATGACGAATTCTTTGAATTGGGAAAGGTTGATCCTTCCATAGAGTAAGGCATAGAATAGAGGTTAATGTTCTTTGGAAAGGACTACGACGTGTGTGTAAGAGATGGAATCTGGGTTTGAATGCATGGTTGAAGATGTGATAACTAGAACATAGCCATTTGAATTTGCACATCTAAACAATGAAGAGATAAAGTTAGCAGAGTTATTTGGTTTTTATGAGTAACCCTGCATTAATTTCTTTTCTCTGTACATGATCAGAATGGTATGGCTATTGTATCTAAAGAAACAATAATTTGAGACACTGGTTTAAAGACAATATTTAAGACAATATACAAGTTTATTTTTGTCTCAAGTTAAGACAATTTAGTCATAAAATGTCTTAAATACTGTCCTTAAAACCTCCTTTTATGTAGTAGTGAAATTTATTAATAAATTTTGATAACCTCACAATGAAGTCCATAAAAATGTTAGTCCATACTTCTGGTAAAACAAGAAGTGGTTTAATTTCACCTCTATTTTTCACTAACTCTCCCTTATGTCATGGCAAATGTCACACTTTTCTACAGAGATGTGAATTTCCTTCTTCATGCCTTCTAAAAAACTGATCATTTATCCTTTTAAATGTTTTGTGGCATCCTCAATGATTAGTTCGGAAATGAAAGCAGATTATATAACACCCATGATTTCAATGCTAACTTCCTTTTCAAACATAAATTCCCTTTACAGTGAAGCTCCTTAGTTTTCAAATTGTAACTCACATATGCATGCATGGGTTCCATTTGAATTTGAATTTGTTGGATCGTGTTACTTATTTTAGGATTGGTTAACCATTGTTTGTTTGTGGATGCCATTCAGGAAATCTATTTTTGTTATTAGTTTATTCTCTAAACACGTGTTTAGAAGCTCCATGGATTTCCCACCACAAAACCAAGTAATTCTATCACTTCTTCCAAAAAAATTCCAAATTACATGGAAAGACTTATGTAAGTACTTCATATTACTATTGAGCAAATGGAAAAATGAAATGGTTAACAAGGGATATCTTTGTATTTACTTACAAGATAGACACATAAATGACAAAATTGGTTGCATAATGATATAATGACTACGATGTCATTCTTGTCTTTCAATTCTTTCATTGAAATAATAAGTAATATAATAATTAATTACTGCTTTTGTATTCTATAAGAAATATAAACAATTTTTAAGGAAATACAATATATAAAAATTAAGTAGAAACTATTTTTTAAAAATTATATATATTAAAAAATAATTAATTCATTAGATGATTAACACCACTCTTGAATACCATTTTTACTTCCATGTATGGTCTCTATGATATCGTATTCAGATAACCATGAGTTTATCACAACAAAATGTGGTAGATATTTATTAAGAAAATGTAATAAACATAAATATAAATAATGATGTTATCTATATTTAAGAGGATTATACATTCAGACTATTTATCATTGAAAAACATCATTTTTATCATTATTTATATATATTAATTTTGTTTATTATAGTTTTTTTTACAACAGAGAACTAACTTTTTAAAGTACAAGATTGAGTAAAAGGGCAGAGTAGAAGATTACACCGTATTCTTGTGTGCAAGTGTAGTTGTGCAGTTTTGATATTAAAATATTAAAAGTGATTTATAAAAAAGTATTCAAATCTTATTCATCCTTTATCATATTTTCTTTATTATGCTTGGTCATAATTTGTGTTTTGCATGTAACAAGCAATTTATAATTCATAACCATTTTTATTGAAGGATAATATGTTGGATCTGACCTATAATGATTGCAGTAACATAACGTTATAAATGGCCATGCATTCTTCGGAAGGATTCAACGTTTCATTATAATAGCAAGTGAAAAGTGTTTCTCGAAAAAAAAAATCCATTTGAAACATGGATGATAGTTGTATAATATTTATGCATTTTCTATTTTGCTTAGATGTTTATTGCAGCAAGAAAATTTTCAATGAAAACAAGTTCAACATTTTGAACGAAAATAAATTTATAAAAATTTTAATAAACAATAAATAGGTAAAATTTTCTTCAAAATTTCAAAGGCCTTCAAGTTGTGATGTGATGGTAGATAGAATTCAAGCATCCCCATACAATACAAATCACTGTCAAACACCAACTTAGTGTAGGTGTAATTGTTTGACAAACTAGTCCCTTCTGAGCCATTTGATTACGCCTAATAAAAAAAAACACAACAGAACAGGTAAATACGAAATATTTACGATGACAATATTATAGTCTAGAAGTCACCATTCATTGTTTAATTACGCCTTGATGAACCTTCAGATTCGCTCATCATCGTCGTGAACTCGTCGAAACTGATGACCCCATCGTCGTTACGATCAAATCTTTTGATCATGGCTTCACAGTCATCCAAAGTGTATAGCTCTTGCAAACTGCTTAAAACTTCACGAAGTTCATGGGGAGAGATGCTTCCATCACCATCCTTGTCAAACAGTTTGAAGGCATCTTTCAGGTCTTCCAGTCTGCTTGAGCAGTCCACCCGCTCGGTGTTGAGAGCCAAGAACTCTAACAGATCGATGTACCCATCCCCGTCCAAATCCGCCGCCGCAATGATAACCCCAAGATCTTCCTCCGTCCGGTCGCAACCCAGCGATCGCATAAGGTCCCCCAGCTCTGACGAAGATAGTTTCCCGTCGCCATTAGCGTCGAATTTCCTGAATACTTCTTCCAGCTCCACAGAAATACTTAACTGCGTGCCGAAACGGCGGGATGCTTCAACTGCCTTATCATCCTTTCACTCCCTTCTTAGTGACATCTCCCCGGATCGACTGGATGACCTACTCGGGGAGTGGGAAGCTGTTGATCTGGTCGCGGGAGACACCAATCGAGATTTGGGAGGCAATATACACGACAAAAATGGTGACCCTCGATGCGAGGGGTGGGCCTGTGCTTTTTTTCGATTGAGACAACACCGAAGACCCATTACGATATCACGCGTTATGATCCCTCGCTCTTACTGCAATGAATCGCGATTGAATAGCTATGTACGCAAGGCGGAGATAGTACACAGTTTATCCTTGTATTTCTTGCTATGGATTATATACCAGCATAGATCCATCTTAAAGGGATTTACCAAGACCATAGAGCTAGTAAATCTTTTTTTTATGTTTTTTTTATAATATATATTTTTTAATAGGACACTTGTCACCTCCAAAATGATCATCGAAGAAGTTACCCATGCCCCCAACTAGGGAAGAAGTTACACATGCCCCCAACTAGGCTGTGCCTCTTCCACCCAATAAATAAATAAAGGTGTAATTTTTTTTTTTTAAATTTAAACTCAAGAAATTTGATCTTTCCTGGTTTATATAGATAGGTTTAAGTTTTAAGTTTTATTTTATAGATGAACATTGATTTTTTTAATTACTTTTCATATTTTTTTTATTTTATGAGTCAAATGAATTTTTTTAAATATTTTCTATAATTTTTTATTTTATGAACTGAGGTGAATTTTTTTAATCCGATGGCTTGGAGTAGACCACAACAGACAAATGGACTCGAGAAACCCACTCACTTCTTAACATATGCGATATAAATGTAAATACTGATAAACAAAGTAAAGAACATACCTCAACTAGACGTATGATGAAGAATTTCGTTGAGCTTTCGAATCACAACACTTGAACCTGTAGCTTAGCCTCAACAATAAATATAAACAAGTACATATGATATATAAAAGAGGTCAGCATATACAATAGCATAATCCATGACATATACAAGCAAATGTACCCAATGATAATAAATGATCATTCACAATATAAATGGATGAGAAAATGAATATTTCTATTAATATAAACAAGAAGTACAAGATACAACCTCTTGTCGGCAACTCATCTGAACCAAGAACTAGGTCCCTTCGCTTGTGCCTCCACCACTTCAATCCTCCATACAATGGAAAACGCACGAGTAAAAGAACAAATCCTTCACAAGGTATGAAAGAGTTTGGAAGGTGAACATAAATGGTTCACAACAACTAGGATCAATGGATGTAGACTCAAGCGATAGCAATCAAGGAAAAATTTCGGTAAAGTTTTGATGCTCTTCTCTTTCTCCTCCCTCCATGCTTCACAATGGCTCAATATATAACCCTCCAAAGGCAAGTGAAAGGTTGAATCGAGTCGTTTCAAGATACATGGAAGGCCAAAGATCACAATGACCACTTTTTGGAGTGAAAAATAGAGTTTTTACTCTCATTTACCAAAAAAGTCAATGCACGTGGGTTGTAGTGATGCAACCTATGTGTACGCGAGGTGTACTGAAGTAGCTCATGTATAGGAGGAAAAATAGGGAAAAACGGGTTCAAGGAGAACCAAAAATATGGTTTTGAGTTTACAAATGGGAAAGGGGAGCCAAGGAGTGTTAATTCTCTCAAGGTGGCAAAATACGGTGTAACAAATGCCCCCTAATGTGTGAGGTTAGCGAAGGTACTACGATGGCTGAAATACATTACAAATATCAGAAGTGGAGTGATTGAGAAACAAATGGAAGGAGTAGCCCAATCGTCACAATACAATGATATCTTTGAGTACATATCAGTACAATACATAGCAATCTGACACAACGGCCATGAATAGGTAGTACATTGTGAATACATGTCATGAATGGTCATAGCCATGACCCATATACAGTAAGATATGGTCTCCTGTTGAAGAGGAAACATCTGATGCAGACTGATGGTACGAACTGCTGGTGTATGAGAACAATCACAGGTACAATCACGATCACAAGCAGCATATATTGAATGCCACTGAATTCTGAGGTCTTCTACAAAAACCATCTACGGTGCATGCCCCATCAAGTGAATAAGGGTACGGATGTTGAACCTGATGTGACATCGTCTGATTACCGGTCATTGAGGTAGATTGTTAACAGATGCAAGATAACCCACCAATGATGAAAATGGGTACCAAGGCACTAACTACATTCACCAAGTGCAAATAAAGGTGTTGAGGTCAAACACTTGATGAATCCATCGATCAGGGGACATTAATGAATTCCCAACTATCGATGGCAAGAGAACCTACCACTGATGACTGCAAGTCTCAAGGTACTCAAAGGACTCTAAATCTCGATTCCATATAAATGAGCTAGATTCGATGGAATGAGATTCGCTAGAAGGAAGGAATTAATGGATCCCCCATCAACCAGCACGAGGTAGTAGCTAAGATGAAATATTTGGAAGAACTCAGATGAACAGGCTGAACGAGCCAAAAAGCGGGTGTGTCTCTTATGTGTGTACAAGATGCAAGTAGTGCATGGGAGAGACCTCCTTAATAGTAGCCAATGATGAAGACTACTGACAGGAGCGAGGAAACCACCAATAGGGTCTAATGGAAACCAAGGCACAACACAAATCCCAATGTGTCAATAGATGTCTTGTCATCAAACAAAAGGGAAACTACGTAGTCAAGGACTAATGATGAGATGTCACTTGCTAAGTTCAAGGTTATCTACCAATGATGAAAGTAGGCCCAGCGTGCAGGGTGGAACATCATATGTGATCGAACTGGACTCATAAGGGATGGTCGACATGCAATAATCAAGAGATCTAAGGAGTGGCCGACTCTGGCTTAAAGACTTCCTTTGAACAAGAGCATGAGCAGATGGATAGTCTCAAGCAACATAGACTCAACACTGGATACTGACAATACTTTGTGACACATTAGGCATCAACAAAGGCTCCATAATGACTAGAAGCTTAACCAGCCGATGGAGTAAGATCTAAGAAATGAGTACAGCTTCCTAAGGTCATACTGACATCCCGACCCATGATACATGGAGTGGATATGAATTCTCTGTTCAAAGGCGACACGACAGCTGCCAATAGAAGGTAAAATTTTCCTGTCTGACTTTTTAATTTATATCATTTTTTTATCTTTTTCATATTGTGAAGCTTGAAAAAGAATAAAATTGCTTATGATCCAACAGTGAGGGAACAAGTGTCACGGGAAAGCAAACTAGTTCCGAGGAATGGAACCTACCTATGCTTAATGCAAGGAAGCATGTGCAGGATGTGGACACTTGGGGGTTTGTTCCCTCAAGATAAGGTCATCAAGCTACGAAAGATAAATTAAGGCTATGCTTGGATCGGAAGGAAAACTGCTCAGGAAAATGGCTAATAACTGAGAAAGTAGGAGCCGACACAGGGCTAGAAGGAAAGCAGGATAATGCAATGCATTCACAACTCGACATAAATGGGGAGTCCTTATGGGAGATGGCCAGAATAAAGATAAAGTAGAGTATGAGTCTTCATCGCAATGTCATGGAGGGACTACAAAGGAATCCCAATCCTAAGGAGAAACAACTGCATGGGTGCCACAAGACATAAAAAGGATCTAAGTAGGGTACTCATAATCGGATAGGCCCTACCTCCAAATAACGACACTTCTAAACAAGCATGAAGGTTCCGTGTCAGTTAAAAAGCAGGGTCGCACCTAAAGTTTATGAATATGGTCATAAAGTCGATGCAATAATGTAGGCATAATGACATCCTAACCTATATGACGGGTGTATAAAATACCTGTTGAAGGCGTGAAAGGTTCAAAATGCACTCCCGATGCAAAAAATTGCTCAAAAAGATACCTCACAGTGATATACTAGTCAAAAAGGCTCTAAAAATAGTAAAAACCAACATAAAGTATATAAAAGTGGGTAAGGAAAAGTAATAAATAGTAAAAAGAAATATTTTTACCATAACATTTTCATTTTTACCCAACATAGTGCATTTTGGTGGTTTTTACCTTCAATCTTCATGTGACGATTCCAGGAGCTAGGAGCAACAGAATTGCAAGCCGTAAGGACCAGGTAAGAACTATCATCCCTCCCTTCACATATATGGCTTTCAATTTGTTTTTTAGTCATATATTTTTAGTCTTTTTAATTATTTTATTCCCATGGTCCACTGTACACAAACTATGGTTTATCGGGTCACGTGTAGGGTCGGGTATGCATAGGAAAACCAAAAGTAGCCCGCATATACGCATGAATGTCTCTGAAATAGGCCACGGATAGTGCCGTGGGTAAGGTGTTTTACAAGTTTTGACACCAAAAACTTGATTTTTCCACTACATGGTGCTAGAGTGGAGGGAGAGGGAGCACGATGCAATTGTTCATAAAGTTGGAGTCGATTTGGCCGCCCAACAAGCACTACAAGCTTGTTTCTTATAAAATTTTTGGATTATCGGGGGTTTAAGGGCCCAAAAATGATTACTCACTGCATTGGTAAACTATTCGGACTCGGAATCCCAACATTTCGACTTGGATGGACAGCCACTTCCATTGGAAGTGGAGGACATATACTTCATTACCAGCTTATCCCACCGAGGAGAGGTGGCAAGCCTCAGATCTCACAGCGTAGGGGGAGGAGTCACAATAAGTGACTACATTGACAGATATTGCGTTGCAGGAACCCAAAAAGTGGCTAGCCAACTCCCTATAGAGGCTATATCGTGTCTAAGTATGAAGATCATCATCCTCACTCTCGGGAGGATAGCAGGGTCTTCTTCACTTCACCAAGCCTCGAGGCCATTGATATTGTATGCGGCCGAGTGCTTGATGCCTACCGTATATGACTGGTGTACTACACTGCTAGGTACAATGAAACACTAGCTCACAAAGTGCAAGTTGGGGGCCGACCAAAAACTTTGGCTTTGGGAGCATATTATGCAGTTTCTTCTTCAAGAGTGTACCAGGCCTTACTCCGAGGGTGGAAGTCCCTCCTCCCAGTCTCCGATATCCTGCTCAGACCCGATGGGAAGAGATAATGACACGACAGGGGGGTGGTCGACTGGCCTCTCCATATACAGATGAGTTCTTCCACTGGTGGCGAGGACAGGTGATCACCATAGATGACTATCCCTATGAGGGGATCGACTATAGAGGATACCGAGACATGCCACTTCCACTAGGGGCCACGTTTAGAGACATTGGTAAGACACTCTTTTTAAGTTTCGAATATTTAATTTTTTTTTATTTTTATTTTAAGTAAAATCAAAAATATTTTTGGTGTGATATCATGTATTAATGATCGACTGTTTGCTCACAAACTTGGGTCCACGAAGACCACAAGGCCTCCTATGACATCGACACAGAGGCAGGCGTGGAGAGATAGTAGGTGCAGTAGTGGAGCGCACACTAGAGACTGTATGAGTCAACCTGACTCGCATGACCACCAGGGTACCTATGATCAAGGTGGAGCACCTCCCTGAGGTGATGTAGAGGCATGTAGTAGGGATATCAACAACATGGGTGCGGTTGCTCTGGCGTATATCCAATGCCATGCACTACTATGTGCAGGATCATTCTATCGGGGAGGCGAGGCCTCCATGTAGGGCTTAGGTGCCATGGGGTTCTCATTTTTTTGTATTGGATATATGTAAATTTGAGAGCTACGAGCTCCAGTTTTGTACTATGACATCACTTTTTGGACACATAAACTTTATACTGAAAAACCTATGACTTTTTCGACTCTACTATATTATGTGTACAAATGTATGAATGTTAAATGTGTGATTCATTGCTTATTTTATTTATGTGACAAGTGCCAATTTAGGACATAGTTAGCGTATGCATCAACAATATGATTAAAACATCTCGGAACATGAATATAAGTAATAAAATCAAAATGAAGTTCCAAGAGCCTTACTTTTAAGAATCTCCTTAGTAGCGTAGGATCCCTCACACAGTACCGATCGTTCAAATGAGACACAATCAACTGTGAATCTAGGAGGACCTCTAAATACTGGATACCATGTGAAATTGCATCGCGAAGCAACTTAATGATGGCACTATACTCAACCACATTGTTCGATGTAGGACCGAGACAAGCACCTCCTGAAGACACACGCTGGGTGTCGAGCGAGTAAATAACCCAAGCAGCAAAGGCTAACCTCTGCGTATGATGGCTGGTGCCATCCACAAATCCTAAGAACATCAGAGATTCTGTTGACATCTGTCAACCAACAGGAAGTGAATCAACAGAATCGAAAAACCAAAGGAAAGCTAAACTATGTACATAAACTATACAATAGTATACAAATTATCAGCTCAAGCATAATACCGCTTCAGATGGAGCCCATTTATAGGCTCCTTCAGGATGTTCCCCTCATAATATTCTAACAAATAGGATCCTTTCTCAAGGACATGCCTCACAATTTAAGGACCGTGCTACTTCGGGTTAAACTTCCCTGTCCCCAGTGGTTCATTAGCTTGGTCATAAAGAAGAACTAATTCACCTTCAACATAATACCGAGGACAGACAGACCTATCATACTGGTCTTTGACACAACGTTTATTGGCATCTATTGCCACAATGACATCTCGATGCTGCTCGTCAAGTTGCTCAAGGTGGACTAAGCATTTCTCTACATCTGAATTATTAGGAAGTATTTCTATGGATAGCTTCAAAGAATGGATCTTGCATTCAACCGGTAAGATGGACTCCACACCATGAACCAATTGGAAATGTGAGAAACTGGTGGAAGTCTTCACTGCAGTTCGATAAGCCCACAAAGAAGGATACAACATGACATGCCAATTATTCTTTCTTTGTTGGATGATCTTTTGGAGAATGGCCTTAAGGGACTTATTGACTACCTCGACCTGGCTATTTGCTTGGGGATAATACGAAGATGAGTGATCTTGTCTAAACCCAAGCTTAAGCGATAATTCAACCATCATCTTATTTTGAAAGTGACTACCATGGCCAGTGACAATCTCTCTCGGGATACCAAACTGAGCTATGATCTGATTGAACACGAAGTGGGCTGTTGTTGCACAATCGGATTTAACGATCGGCATGGCCTTGGCCCATTTGGTAAAGTAATTTACAGCCACTATGATATGGCGATGCCCCCGAGCCGATGCTGGGAATTTGCAATCCATGAAATCAACCCGCAACTTGGTGAAGGGACTGACAGTGATGACCGAATAGAGGGGTAGGATGCGAATGTACATTCCGAAAAAACACCTGACAACGGTGGCATATTTTTAGGGTGTTAACACAATATTTAAAGATCACAGGCCAATTATAACCCACTCGCAAGATACACTGAGCTGTAGCAAGCCCGGATAAGTGACCACCACATGCCCCACTATGGCAGTCATTCAACACTAACTCCGCCTCTTGTCACTTCCCCTCCCATCGTTCCAACTCGGAGAGGAAACATGACCGCAACATGGGGGGTTTCTAATTATTCCCTAAGCCATATGACTAAATTCACGATTAAAATAAAATGCATAATTAAATTATACATAGCGGAAATAAACATCATATACACACAATCCATCATGCATTCAACATACCAATAACAGTCATCAAATTAAACATTGCAGAACACATAATGAATGTAATTAAACCACAGAGAATATTTATCTTTAACATGAAACTATCCAAACAACTGGCTATGTGAGAGCAACGTTCCACCCAACCATAGGTCCCTGTCCAGCCTATATTATTTCAGCTCAGAGACCACCCCCGAGCTGGGATGTGTATCCACTAAGGATGAACTAAACAGGCTCATTCACAGCCATGGTTTCACACAAACAATCATGCTAAGCCAACTCACAGCTGGGTTTATCAAGAATGCAAGAGAAAAAGGAGGAGGATGCTAATTCAGTGAGCTCAACCACAGAGCTATATGCATCTCAATTAAACTCAAACAGTCATGGCACCCACAATACCTACCACACCCAACACAAGGAAGGTCCCCTTCTCTGCTGCACAGTCCCTCAGGTGTCCCTTCTTTCCAGTTCTCTTCAGGGTGGGCATATAAAGGTCCAAGCTTCTAAATCCTTGAGATTCTATCCTTCATTGATTTTATCAAGAAATCCCAACCTTTGTTCTATCATTCACACTTGGATTCTCACAATTCGGTGACCAAATGACTCAATCCCGTAATTGGATTTTTGGGCTATCAAAATTGGGGTTTCCCATGGATTTTTGGGCATCTAACACTCTGAAATTCTACCAAAGGTTCATGTCTATGGATCCCCCATCGGATTTCACTGTCCACATGAAATTCTGGGCGTTTACGGAACTTCAAAACAAGGGTTAATGCAGAGTTGCGATTTCTGGTTTTTCTCACTGTTGGAAATGTGTAATGGATGAAAATTGGAGCTTAGATGATCAACAATGGAATTGGAATGAGTAAGAGTGAATTCCCGTGAGGTAGAGTGACTTGTGGGTCAAGGAAACAAATCCTATACCTGCCATACAAATTTTTGGGCTTCCCATGCTCCATTGAAGCCATGGACTGATTTCTTCAACTACTTCCTTACAACATAATTAAATGTCAACAAGGAAAGTCAAATGGGTTCTCAAGATGACATTTGGTAGCATATGGTTCAACCCAATAATCCCCCTCACCACTCCCTAGTGGATCCACATGCCCGCCTCTAATTAGTTGTGTCCATAGCCAATTTTTGGTATTTTATTGCAATATTAATATTTACATCATTTTACAATGTTCCATGGCTTAATAGCACATGGATAGAAAAATATCAAATACTTGCCTATTTTAAATAAAATACGAACATACACTAGCGGGGTCTTAGCCTTGAGCTCCACACTAGGAAAACATATATCGCATGTATATAATATTTACATTAAAAGCCAATATTTCATAAGGGTCAAAATGGGGGTATTACACCTCCTCACGAGTCAAACAACGATGCAGGAGAGAGTCCTTTCCTCAGTGATACAAAGTGTCACTGACGATGACACAATCTTTGGCATGATATCTCACACGTCGTCGCTCATCTCGTGAAATATGCGAAGGGAACTTCAGAGTCCCGAGATATACAATGATGTCTCCATACCAAGGGTCTGACGATGAGATAAGGAATAAATTCTCATCAAAAAATGAGTCCTCATGGACCACTTCCTCATCAAGTTTAGGAAAATATGACATCAGCTCCGCGAAAACCAGAGACTTCATAGACTTCACCGAGGAAAAATCGAGATCGAATTCCTGAAGGATGACAATCCATTTATTATACTCCCCCCCAATCAAACATCATGTAAGCACGAACTGAAATGGATTGACATGTGCCACAACCGTTTTTTTCCTAAGCAAAATGTAGTATCGTAATCTCTGGATTGCATGAACAGTTGCAAGGGCCAGTTTCTCCATGTAAGAATACCTTAGTTCAACATCTACTAGGTTTCGACAGAGATAATAGATAACATGCTCTTGAAGCATATTGTCTTCCTGAACCAAGACCATACCAATCGTCTCTTGAGACTCGGCCACATAAATAAAAAAGTCTCTTGCATAGTCGGGTGAACTAAGAAGAGGGGCCATTACCAAGGATTTCTTAAGAGTGTCGAAAGACTGCTGGGCTTCCTCATCCCAGATAAAACGTGTGTCTTTATTCAATAATCGCATGAATCTCTTAGTATCATAGTTCACGATGAAATGATGTAAGAAATTGGCCTTCCCCTGGAGGCTCTGAAGTTGAACCAAAGTACGTGGGGGAGGCAACCGAAGTATTGCCTCAACCTTCAATGGATTGACTCTAATACCCTCCTTCGAGACTATAAACACTAGAAGGCGACCAATTTTCACGCAGAAGATGCACTTGTTTGGATTCAAATGAATATTATAACGACGACATCTCTCGAAAATAAGATGAAGGTGACCTGGGTGATCCACTCTACTACGAGAGTGAGCAGCAAGATCATCTAGGTAAGCATCCACTATACTCTTAAGATCGTGAAAATCATAGGTCATGGCCCGCTGAAATGTAGCTCCGATGTTTTTAAGGCCGAAGGGAATGTTCCAGTATGCAAAAGTACCCTAAGGACATATAAATGTAGTTTTATGTTGATCCTCAGGTTTGATATGGATCTGATTATAGCCCGAAAATCCGTGCATAAATGAGAATACTTCACTTCTTGCACACTTATCCAATATTTGATCTATGAATGGAGTGGGGAAGTTATCTTTAGGACATGATTTATTCAGATCACGAAATTCAGTGCACACACGGATGGTTCCCTACTTTTTATCCATAGGAACGGCGTTGGATACCCATTCGGTAAGGGGAACCAGGTAGATGAAACCAACCTTAAGTAGTTTCTCTACCTCTTCCTTAATGGCGGTTGTCTTTCTAGGATTAATAACACGAAGATGCCCTCGAATAGGCTTAACATGGGGGGAATTCATAATCTTGTGTTCGACAATACTCGGGTCAATACCTGGCATCTCCTTGTATGACCGGGAAAACACATCCCAAAACTCTTTGAATAAATCGTTGTAAATATGGATTTCCTTAGGGGAACAATCAACACCGATGTATACATTTTCGACTTTTTCGGGAGTATGAGAAATGTTGATTGGGATAGTAGGGTAAATATTATCCATATTTCCCTCTGCGTAAATTCCATGTGACTCGAAATAACCACAGGGTGACCAACTTTCTCGGCTAGAGTCGATCGAACCTCATCTTGCTCAATAAGATCAAGGTTGGGAAGGAAATAAGATCTATGATGGAGGTCCTCCCAAGGCTTGTCATTTCCGTTCATGGCTTCTATAATGGCTTCATCCGAAGGTAAAGTGTCATCAAGGAAGTCATGTGAACAAGACGAGTCAACTACCCATGCGGGCAACGTAACGGGATCTTCTTCCTCTATCCTTGAAGAAGAGAGATCAGGCTCTGCAGTGACTTGTTGAGTATCGCGACAAGCAAGCTCAGCTGTAGACAAGGGCATAGCCATTCTAATGTGTGAAGAGTTTCCCGACGAGGAACTCGTGGAAGGTAGAGTCCGTGAATCACTAAAGTACGATGTCCATAATGATATAGGACTCATCGATGAAGGAGCATCATCGGAGATGGTTCCTATAAAGGATATTGGTGTAGGAAAATCAAAAGATCCCTTCAAGGAGGAATATAATCCTACACCAACATTCTCAGTTTCTGGCTGAGAATTCTCGATCTGAGGGACAACAGATCCTGATGATTCTATGGGATTGGAACTAGTAAAGGAAACTGATCGATCGTCACAATCTTGCCTTCGTGGGGAAAGAAGATGACTCTAAAGACAGAGGATACGATCGCTTTCATAGCGTAGATCCAATTCTAACCCAGTAAAAGGTTATAGTCAAGGGGAGCATCGACCACCTCGACCTCTATAGGAATGGACTTCCCACCCAAGTGGACCTCAAGGGAGGGGATAAAACCATGTGGCCTGAAATAATGACCATCGAATGTAGTAAGCATGGTCATAGACTTCGACAACAGAGGAGAGTCGAGAGCCTTCCAACAAGATAAAGACATCACTGAAGTGGAAGCAACTTCGTCAACAATGGTATGCTTAACAATCATCTCTAAACACCTAACATGAACTTGGAAAGCCACATGATAGGGAAATCGAGGCTAAACATCAGTAGTGTCAAACTTGATGACATTCGGGCTATAAGGATCTTGGACTCCCAAAGAAAATAGAAGGGCGTTCCTTTGTGAAGGACAAGCCTGAAGGACCTCAAGAGCTGACATAGCACACAGGGTTCGGCCCAGATCATCCAAAATCGAGTATTTATGGGAAGCTCGGGCATTAGGATTATGTGTCGAGCGCTTGAGGACACCTTTCGGTACCCACAGCATAGGGTTGGGCTTCTCGATACACAATGGAGTCTTAGGTGGAGGAGGCTCATTCCCCAAAGAAGGTTGTGGAGCTCCATAATCACGTGAACGAGTAGCAACACAAACCTCGGATTTGACCATGTTTACACATCCAAAACCGTCGTCATGGGTAAAAGAAGTCGAAGTTTTAGTAGTCCCATGACCGGAGGCAGAAGCACCATAAGCCATATTCTGATGATGAGTTAGGAGATTATTCAACACAGTTGCATTCTGTGCGATGTGCTTCGATGCTTCCTCCATATGAGGACACAAATGTGTAAGGTGATCCTGAGAGAAAAATTTATGAGGAAACTTCACCTTACATTTGGGATTGCAGTCCGCACCATCATTTTCGCCATCCTAGGGAGGGTTAGCATTCCCTTTCTTATTCTTATTGTTCCCACCCCTATGGTTATTTTCCCCCTTTTTTTTCCCACCAGGATGTTGGTTACCGGATGGGTTCACCGATTGTATAGAATGTACATCAGACGACTGGGTGGAAATAGATGAGGTGGAAGCCTATCCAGGAGTATACTGGTTAATAGACATGATTTGCATCTGATTCGTAACCATATCTATGGAACGAGCACTTATGGAACCAATAATTCCATCGGCATGCGGTCCAAGAGAGGGATTCGACTCATGTCTTGATCGCGGTGCGTTGGGTATAGCATCATACAAAATCCCAAACTGAGCATAGACTAGGTCTAACTACTGGGATCTAAAGATGGCTTGTTCCTCAGTTATAATTCCGGACAACAAAACGTCTTTCGAAATATAAGGGAGCAGAGACTTGAGGAACCATTCCAAGAGAAACTCCAGAGGAATGTTGGCTTTTACTAACCTCTTCCATCGGCGCCACTCTTGAATGTGATCAGAAATATGCGTGGCTTTATCCTGGCGGAAGGTAGACAAGATTTTGGTGCCAGTGTCGTAACGAACCGACAACTGAAAGTGGTATAGAAAAACAAAATCCAGATCATTGAATCTCTTATACGTTCCCCCAAGCAACTCGACATACATTTTCGCGGCAGCCCCCGTAAGGGTGCATTGAAATAGCCTCAAACGGATGGAATCATGGTTCAAGGAGTTAGAGGAGCACCATAGATGGAACGTGGTGACGTGATCACCTGGATCCTCACCCTTCTTCTCTTCAAACTTTGGAACATCGGAAGGGATCTTGGTGGGGACTAGGGACCATGTAGAGCCATGACACACCAGATCATTCGTGAGGTTAGAAAGATCAAGCAAGTTAAACCTAGCAAGGAATGGGAGCTGGCGCTGCAAAGCTTGAGTACAAGATCCCTAGAGAGACTAACTTTGCGAAACCAAGGATGAGACCATGGACACCGAGGTCAACACCTGAGTTGCCAACAAACTCTGGTAGAGCCCATGGCCTTGACCAGTAGGATAAGACACTCCTCCCACCTGACCCATATAAGGATACATAGGCATGTGCATAGAAGGGGTTCCATAGGGGGGAACAGGATAAGAGCTAAGACCGGCTAAATAATCATAAAAATTACCTTCATAATAATGCGGTACCATATATCCACTCGACGTGAGAAAACCATCCCAGTGAGGGCCATGAGAAATCGGTACGTTCCCACCCCAGGGAACTGAAGAGTTAGGAGGAGAAGGAGGCTTCAGAATCACATAAGGATTCATAGGCATATGCATAGAGGCATACAGGTTAATGGATGGCATATAGGTTGTAGATCCAATTCCTACCATGAAACCTCCACTAGAGAAAGGATTCACACAAACACTAGAAGCTGGAAAAGGAGGAGGCCATCCTCCAATATTCGAAGAAGAGGGAGGGATGTGACCACTCCCAAACTGATAAGCAGTAAAAGAGGGTATAGTTCCCATAACCCCAACGCTAGAGCTAGCATGACTACCGGACAGGGAGGAAATCGCACTCGACATAACACTGTGCATACCGAATGTAAAAAGGTATGAGTTCATGAAGACGGATGCAGAACCAACACCTTCCACACCCGTAGATGAACTATACGACTGACCTGATGAACATGTATCATCAAATGGGTTCCTACTAATGGGATGGGATTCCCCAAACCCATGAGGACTGGTGTGTGATGAATCTCCCTCCCGTCTAGTCCTTGGATAGTACGTGTAAGGAGAGGAAGTTCTCTTCATGCCAATGGATGGAGTCACTAGGACTCCTGACATGTCAGATGCAGAACTCACAGTGGTAGCTCTCTAAAGCTCATGTGATGTGAATAAAGGACCAGCGATAGTCCTTCGACGTCTCTTGTGAAGAGACTGTGACAGATCGCTAGCTGGTAAACTAGCCAACTGACGAGATCGATGGAGATCCAGATCTCGATCCACAATGACCTCAAAGAGTCAACAAATAAGTGTCTCCTAATGGCTTGTTAAATCGTCACTGAACACACACTTAAAAGAAGCTACAACCAAAATGCACACAACAGGGGACTGTCTCAAGTGACCTCCTAACACTACAGTTGGTGTGTCTTGCCTAGGAGAGGCATGAGACTCCCAAACTATAACCAGAGATAATGGAATCATTTATAAGGGCCCTCAGACTTCAATGTATAACCACAATGTGTTGTCCGACCCCTATCTTTCTCAGAACACTCACAGAATAACCATTGCAAATTCCCTATGCGATACCTAGGTAAGGCAACTAAGGTCACCACGTCTAACCAATTCTTAGGCGAATAGTCGTACGTGAGATTCGTCGTATGGGAAGGGTAGCTAAGCCCGAAACTCAAAAGGGTCAAATCCCTCAAGAGTCCCCATATATGAATAAACCCTGGATATATCTCCCACGTTCAACAAGTATTGGAGGGCTATCTTTGCAACCAACCTCCCATGACCTCATACTTAAATCTGGTGTGAGTAGAGCCTCCTGAGAACACCGATGTATACCATGGGTTTCACTGCTCCCTGGTCAGACACATAATGTTTGTTTGATAGTCTTGGATTGTTTACTCCCACAAGTTCTATTCCAAGACTCTACAACCTATACTTGTTGGTGCACCCTAGAAAAGAAAAAGCGTTCTAATCAATTTTAATTGAGTGTTAATTTTATTGGCTATGTGTTAAATTTTGAGCATTAATTCACAATACTCTAGGATCTTTACTGAGAGAATAACATGTATAGTATATCAATGCATAACAATCATAATAAGCATCACAAGCATCACAAGAATCAAAAGCATGAGAGACAAGGGACACAGAGTTTTCGTGGGGAAAACCGTAAGGTGAAAAACCCCACAACTTCCTCAGAGATAGAGAGAGCAATGGCTCAACCAAAGTACAACCAAAATACACTGAGATAGTCTCCTAGTAGAAGATGATCCTCCTCCTCACCAGTGCACCACTTTCTGAGTGAGAGAAGTGTCAATTTCCGAGTGATCAAAATAGAGATCTCCCAATCTCTATTTATACTAGTCTGTTTTCCCAGTGACCTTATGGGGCCGACTTGTCTAGATAGGTACATCAACCATATAATATATATTTCAGGCCCGACCCCACACATGGTGGTCTAATAACCCTTCGCCAAGTACACACACTTGCGACACTTGTCAATACACATGACGACACTTTCTTATAGAGGAATAACACATCTCTTATAAGGGTACAATAAATATATATGAAATACATAGATGAAATACATTCTGAAGTTACATATACATCAACACTCCCTCTTAACTAGGAAGGTATTTCTCGACATAGATCTGCTAGACAAGTCTTCTTCTCGGGATCATCGTCATCATCATCGTCACTGCTGCTGCTATCTCAACCAATCTCTGACTCTACTCGTCATAAGAAGTTCTACAGAGCCAATCCTTTTTCATACTGGATGTAGGCCCACCACTTGCAGGTCTTCATCATCACTAGCCATACTGTGGAATCCTCAGGACTTATTACGTGAGTCAACAAAACCTCGAAAGAGAATCCCAGGACTGATTACGAGCACACAGCTCAACCTATCAGATCTCCCAGGATATTTTACATGTTACTGCACAACCTGTCCATGGCCACAGAGTATCACGAAGCACAACCCAGATGCACACACACAACACTTAAACTCACCGGTATGGGAGGACCAACATACCACCATCCGTGAAAGGCTCACAGCACTTACATCAACGACCATGGGAGAACACATCTGCCACCATGTCGGAAAGGCTCTACACTTACATCAACGCACATGGGATAACACATCTACCACCATGTCGGAAAGGCTCTGCACTTACATCAACGCACATGGGAGAACACATCTACAACCATGTCAGAAAGGCTCTGCACTTACATCAATGCACATGGGAGAACACATCTACCACCATGTCGGAAAGGCTCTGCACTTACATCAATGCACATGGGAGAACACATCTACCACCATGTCGGAAAGGAACTGTGCATCTGTATCTTCGGAACTCATCACACATAATCCAACTGATTATGTAATGTATCCACCTGATACATATGATCATCCTGATCATCATCACTGTACCATCCTCGTACATATCATCTGGAGCAACATCCTGAAGCTCGTCATCATGATCATCCTGATCATACAATGCATCCACCTTATGCATACCAAGTATCTACCTGATACATATCATCATACATGATCCACCTGATCATACAGTGTATCCACCTGATACAAATACAAATACATGGTCCAAGCATCCAACATGATGCATATAATAAATACATACAAATGATCCAACTGATCATATCCAGCATCCAACATGATGCATACATACATATACATGTAAATGATCCAAGTGATCATACAAAGCAGAAACTAGAACATCATCCTAATGCTTATCATCCAGCGCTTACATCCACAACCATGTGAAGGATCCTCCTTCCAACATGCTTGGAATGGCTTCAGCAAATGTGTCCATCACTTCTTCCTCAAAGTGTCTTCGATCTGAAGAACACCAAGTCTCTCCCTAAAGTATTCGAACTTCACTCTGGCTAGCGGATTCATCAGTATATCTGCAATCTTCTCGTCCGTCGCAACATACAGGAGCTTCACAGCTCCTCTCTGCACCATATCCCTAATATAGTGATATTTGATCTCTATGTGTTTCGACCTGTCATGAAACACTGGGTTCTCAGACAGCTTCACACAACTCTGGTTATCACAGTAGATACCAGTAGCATCCAATGGGAGATCAAATAACTCAGACAGTATCTTCCATAGCCATACTACCTCACAACTAGTTGAACAGGCTACAACATACTCTACCTCAGCTGTACTCAGTGCTACGCATGACTGCTTCCTGCTAAACCAAGAGATCACACCTGATCCCATACTGAAGCAGCACCCAGATGTTCTCTTCCTATCTGCAGCACTGCCTGCCCAATATAAATCAACATAACCCTGCAGGTTAAACTTTTGATTCACTTCATACTTGAGCCCATAATCCACTATACCCTTCAGGTACCTTAGAACATTCTTTACAGGAACCAGGTGAACACTCCTCGGATCCGTCAGGAACTGGCTCAATTTGTTCACCGCAAAGCAAATATATGGTCTCGTGTTCGTCAAGTACATCAAGGACCCAATCATCTGACGATACATAGAGATATCAACTGGCTCAATTGAAGTATCACATAGAAGCTTCAGGTTCGATGCCATAGGTGTGGCCATGGCCTTGCAATCCATCATCCCGAATCTCTTCAAGATATCTACTGTGTACTTCCCTTGACCAAGGAAGATCCCACGTGCATTCTTCCACACCTCCATACCTAGGAAATAATGCATCATTCCCAAATATTTCATATCGAACTTAGCAGCAAGCTTCCTCTTAGTATCTGCAATCAATATGTCATCTCCTGTTACAAATAAGTCATCCACGTACAGAAGTAGAATCACAGGATTCCCTTCCTCAACCTTGTAGTAAAGGTTGGAATCCGCTTTACTCTTTGTAAAGCCCAAACTAGATAGGAAACTATCCATCCTACCATACCAAGTTCTGGCAGCTTGCTTCAAGCCATACAAGGCTTTCTTCAATCTGCACACATATGACTCCCTGTCATGTATTTCAAAACCGAGTGGCTGCTCCACATATACTTCCTCTTCAACTACACCATTCAAGAAAGCAGTCTTGACATCCATCTAGTGTATTTTCCATTTCATTGCTGCAACTAGGGCAAGTACTGTTCTGATGGAAGTATACCTGACTACAGGTGCAAAAGTTTCTTCATAATCTATTCCCTCTTTCTGAGAGAAGCCACGAGCTACGAATCTTGCCTTGTATTTCTCTACACTTCCATCTGCAGCATGCTTGATTTTGTAGATCCATTTGGAAGTCACAACAGACTTCTCTTTATGTCTTAGGACAACATCCCAAACATCATTCTTCATTATTGATTAGTATTCCTCAACCATTGCATCCTTCCATTCTTTCTTTTCTGCTGCTTCTTCATAACTGGAAGGTTCTTTGTTCATAATGTCATAGAGTAAAGCAACATAGCTGGTATGTGATCTGGTTCTCTTCTTTGCTCTGTGTTCTTCTTCTGGAATGCCAAATCTTTTTGCATCTTGAATGAGCTCTCTATCCCATGCAGGTTTCCTCTTGTGAAAGTTATCCTTATGGGGTGGATCTACAGGTTCTTGCGGATCTTCAAACTCATGAACAACTTCTGGAATTGCTTTAGTCACGGTAGTGTCTTGAAATCTAGTTTCCTTAGGTTCTTCATAAACTTCGATAGGTGCCTTCCTTGATTTGATGAATGTTGAGTTTTCATCAAATGTTACATCCCTGCTGACATCAATCTTCTTGAACCCTGGAAAGTATATTTTGTAAGCCTTCGAGCTTTCACTGTAACCCACAAAGATACCCTTCTTTCCTGAAGGATCTAGCTTGGTCCTCTTTTCCTTTGGGACATGTGTGTATACTAGACAACCAAATATTCTGAGATGGCTGACTTCAGGTTTCTTACCAGAAAAGACCTCTTCTGGTGTCTTGTTGTCCAATATCTTGTGGGGTGTTTTGTTCTGTACATATACAGCTGTTCTAGCTGCTTCTGCCCATAGATGCATAGGTAGATCCTGGTCATGCAGCATTGCCCTTGCTGCTTCCATGATTGTTCTGTTCTTTCTTTCTGCAACTCCATTTTGTTGTGGATTGTAAGGAGTAGTCAACTCACTCTTAATCCTTGAATCATTGCAAAGCTTCTTGAAGTCACCTGAGGTGAATTCTCCACCATTGTCAGATCTGAATGTTTTGATCTTCTTGTCAGTTTGATTCTCCATCAAGGTTTTGAATTCCTTGAACTTATCAAACACCTCATCTTTGTTCTTCAAGAAGTATACCCAAGTCTTCCTGGAGAAGTCATCAATAAATGAGACATAGTAAACATACCCACTCAGAGAACTGGATGACATAGGACCACATACATCTGAGTAGATGATTTCCAGGATACCTTTTGCCTTGCTTTCACTGCTTGGGAAATACTTCTTAATGTTCTTACCTTTTGCACATCCTTTGCAAACACCTTCATGTTTGGTCTTGATTTCAGGAAGACCCTCTATAGCCTTGCTTGCAATTGGAAGTGCCCTATAGTGCATATGAGCAAGTCTTCTATGCCAAAGTTCACTTGGCTCCATGGATTCATGCACCATGGCATGTTCAGGTTGTCCCTTCAATTTATACAGACCTCCCTCTTGTTCTCCAATCACTACTGCATCATCTATGGTCTTTTCCTTTGGCGACATTAGGACTTGGCCATCCACAAATGCAACCCTCATACATTTTGCATCCAATGCAGAGATGGAGAGTAAGTTCTTCTTGAGCCTAGGTACATAAAGGACTTCTTTCATCTTCAAAGATTTTCCAGAATCTAGGTTGTAGGAGGCTTCACCACTTCCTTTGATTGGGTATTGATAATCATCCCCAAGTTTCACCTTATGGGGTGATTCATGTTCAGATAGGTTTACAAAAGATTCCTTAAACCCAGTCATGTGTTTGGAATCCCCACTATCAATTAACCAATCATTAAAACCATGGGAGATAGTACCTGTGAGAGTAGAGATTAGAACATACTCTTCTTCACTTGATGAATCATCATCACTATCATCACTTTCTGCCCTAGCCTTCTTCTTGGGTGGTTCATCATCTTCAGCAGCATGAGCATGATATCTTTTCCTACTGCCCTTCTTCTTGATGTTGTTGTTCCTTTTGTTCTTGGGACATTATGAAGCAAAATGACCTTTCTCATTACATGTGAAGCATCTGAGATCTTTCTTATCTTTATGTTGATGATAGTGTGAAGATTTCTTGGCATGAGAGTGCTCTCTCTTTGACCTTCCTTTCTTGGTGTGTACTGTGAGAGCTTGATCTTCACTTCCCATATTTTCTTCTCGGGCCACAAGCCTTGCTTCTTCTTGAGAACATTCTTCCCGCAATCTGTTGAAGGAGATCAACTTCTTCCTTGCACAAATTCCTTGAATAAATGAATCCCATGACCTAGGTAGGCCATTTAGAGTGGTCATGACAAATTCACCATTCTCCACCATTTCATCTACCACTTCCAGTTGTTCCTTAATCTGGGAGACCCTAGAAAAATAAGATTGAATGGTTTCTCCATTATGAAACTTTACTCCTTTCAATTGGTTCTGCAGGGTCATCTTCCGATTTATGTTCTTCCCTTCAAATAGCTTGGTCAAAGAATCATACATTTCTTTGGGTGTCTTTAGAGATGACACACGTGGGATAAGATGATCCTTGATAGAATCAACAATGATTATCTTTGCCTTGACCAAGTTCTTCTTAAGCAATATCTTAGCCTCTTCATCCTCTGGGATAGGGATGTCTTCTTTTATGTATGAGTCCAACTCATTCTCTTCCAGGATTAACCCAATCCTATACTTCCAAGCTCGGAATTTATCAGTACCTTCAAGCGTATCCTCAAGCTTGGTGTGGTGAGACATCTTAAAGAGTACTTCAAATGGAAATAGAAAAGATTAAGGTCTTACCACTTGAAATGCTGAAAACTGGATCTAGACCGGATTAGGGTTTGTCGAAAAAACCCTAAAAATTCAAAAAGTGAATTTCAACTTTCTGAAAGGATAGAAAGATGCGCCTTGATGAGTTGATCAGCCTGGTGTATCTAGAATTTGAGATCAGCAAAGCTTTACCCTTAATATTTGCCTTTTTGTCCTCCCGGGTTCACTAGGGAGAGCCCTAAATTAGGGTTTGAGTTTCCCGGAGATCTACCTGGCCAAAAATATCGATCCAAAACTCTAAACTTTGATTTTTGCAAGGAGCTTCCAGCTATGTCTTCAGATTTTAGAAATGCATATTTTTGTGGAAACCCTAATTTTTAGGGCCAAATCTGAAAATGCTCAGAATTGAACTCTGATTGGACAGATAGATTCTCCTTGATGAGTAGAGTCAATCTACTATACTGCGTTTCCAAAAACTATGGAGAGAAACCCAATAAACAAGAAACTCAAGTTTCCATCTCTGCAAAATGTCTTCTTCTCAGGTTAGCTTTGATACCATGTTAAATTTTGAGCATTAATTCACAATACGCTAGGATCTTTACTAAGAGAATAACATGTACAGTATATCAATGCATAACAATCATAATAAGCATGAAAAACATCACAAGAATCAAAAGCATGAGAGACAAGAGACACAGAGTTTCTGTGGGGAAAAGCCTAAGGTGAAAAACCCCACAACTTCCTCAGAGATAGAGAGAGCAATGGCTCAACCAAAGTACAACCAAAATACACTAAGATAGTCTCCTTGTAGCAGATGATACTCCTCCTCACTATTGCACCACTTTCTGAGTGAGAGAAGTGTGAGTTTTCGAGTGATCAAAATAGAGATCTCCCGATCTCTATTTATACTAATCTGTTTGCCCAGTGACCTTATGGGGTCGACGTGTCTAGCTAGGTACATCAACCATATAATATATATTTCAGGGCTGACCCCACACATGGTGGTCTAATAACCCTTCTCCAAGTACACACACTTGCGACACTTGTCAATACACATGATGACACTTCCTTATAGAGGAATAACACATCTCTTATAAGGGTACAATAAATATAGATGAAATACATTCCGAAGTTACATTTGTTTGATAGTCTTGGATTGTTTACTCCCACAGGTTCTATTCCAAGACTCTACAACCTATACTTGTTGGTGCACCCTAGAAGAGAAAAAGCGTTCTAATCAATTTTAATTAAGCGTTAATTTTATTGGCTATGCTTACTCAAAGGAATATGGCTGTGAAACTAGTGATATGAAATGACTCAATAATATGCACACCTGAAAACACTAGACTCGTCTACCAATAAAAATATGTATGCCACTAAATGAAATCCAAACCAAAGTCTCTTCTTCAGAAATAAAATGCAATCTCTCTACAATATTTCATGCCCAATCAAACCCTAATGAAGTCACAAGCACTCAAATGCAAAATGCAAGTACAAAAAGTTTTTTTTTGTGTTTTCAATATAAATAAATGAAAATGCAACTAGAATCAATAATTTCCAGAAAATGAATGCAGAGAATGCAGTGCAGATAATCCAACAAACCCAAAAAGAAAGACTCAACTAAGCAAATGATCTATATAAAAAAGAAAAATGGCTAAAAAACAAATTTCTCAAAAAAAAAAAGAGGAGCTTCCAGTCACTAAAAAGGCAAGAAATAGTTAGGATATAGGCCCAACAAGACTCAAGAACAACCAGAACTCACCCAGCATCAACCAAACACCATAAACAAGGCTAAAATGGAGTTGTACGTGACTGTTGAGTGAACAATAGCGTATGTACACGCGTTTGCTAAATAACAGTAGACCGTATACACGAATAAACCATAACAAATATTCATACAGGGAAGGATAGGTGAACAAAATTGATTAACAAGGCCAAGAAACTTAGGATTTTTTCTATAAAGAGCCTGAAAACCTACCAGCGACACAGAAACCCAAAAGAACAACGAACCAAAACAAGGAAAAATTGCCCAAAATACCCCAAACAGAGGCTTCTCCCCAGTGGAGTCGCCAATTCTGTTAAAGAGAAAAACTTCCTATGCCTTGGGGTAGACCACAACAGACACATGGACTCGAGAAATCAAATCACTTCCCAACATATGCTATATAAATGTAAATACTTATAAACAAAGTAAAGGACCTGCCTCAACCAGACATCTGATGAAGAATTCCGTTGAGCTTTCGAATCACAACACTTGAACTTGCAGCTTAGCCTCAACAATAAATGCAAACAAGTGCATATGATATATAAAAGAGGTCAGCATATACAATAGCATAATCCATGACATATGTAAGCAAATGTACCCAACGATAATAAATGATCATTCACAATATAGATGGACGAGAAAATGAGTATTTCTATTAATAAAAACAAGTAGTACAAGATACAACCTCCTGTCGGCAATTCATTTGAACCAAGAACTAGGTCCCTCCGCTTGTGCCTCCACCACTTCAATCCTCCATACAATCGAAAAATCACGAGTAAAAGAACAAATCCTTTACAAGGTATGAAAGAGTTTGGAAGGTGAACATAAATGGTTCACAACAACTAGGATCAATGGATGTAGACTCAAGCAATAGCAATCAAGGAAAAATTTCGGTAAAGTTTCGATGCTCTTCTCTTTCTCCTCCCTCCATGCATCAAAATAGCTCAATATATAACCCTCCAAAGGAAAGTGAAAGGTCGAATAGAGTCGTTTCAAGATACATGGAAGGCCAAAGATCACAATGGCCACTTTTTGGACTGAAAAATAGAGTTTTTACTCTCATTTACCAAAAAAGTCGATGTACGCGGGCTGTAGTGATGCAGCCTGCGCGCATGCGAGGTGTACTGAAGTAGCTCATGTATAGGAGGAAAAATAGGGGAAAATGGGTTCAAGGAGAACCAAAAATATGGTTTTGAGTCTACAAATGGGTAAGGGAGGCCAAGGAGTGTTAATGCTCTCAAGGTGGCAAAATACGGTGTAACAACATCTCCCTCATACATACTAGGCTGTAGAGCACCTCACTCTTCTCGGTGCAATTAAATATAATACCAGCATAGATCCATCTTAAACTCGGATCTATCAAGCACCCAAAGGGATCCAATTTCTTGAGGTGTAATATTTAAAAAAAAAATTAAACTCAAGAAATTTCATCTCTCTTGATTGATAGATCCCATCTTATTATTAGTTTGTTAGGCACGAATGTTACAACATCTACCCCATACTGGGTTGTAGAGCACCTCGCTCCTCTCAGTGCAAAGATCTGTGTTTAAGTTTTTAGTTTTAAGTTTATATTTTTTAATTACTTTTCATAATATTTTATTTTATGAGCCAACATGGATTTTTTTTAAATACCTTCCATAATTTTTTATTTTATGAGCTGACATGAATATTTTTAATTATTTTGTTATCATTTTGTTAAGCACGAACGTTACAACATCTACCCCATATTGAGCTGTAGAGCACCTCGCTTCTCTTGCCATCACGTAAACTCACACCTAATAATATACTTTGGACATCCACTCTTAACTCTAATTAAGTGAAAATGCTGACTTTTATATTATTCCAGCTTCACAGATCTAAGTTTGAATAAAAACTAAAAGGTGTGCATGAGCTAAAACATTCAACACAAATAATAATATGATATATTCTATTAATCTATGATAGCCAATTTAGTGATTTTATAATTATCAAGTATATCTTTATTTTTAACTCATATTTCAGTGATTGTATATTTTCTTTTAAAAAGTGATTTGTTTTTCCAAATATTTAATAAAAAATTTAAGTTAATATTATTTTATTTTATTATATATATATATAATTTGTATTATAGTAAGCTAATCTCATTTTGATTGATTGTATATTTTTTCTTTTTGAAAGAATTCCTTTAAATTATTGGAATACTTGCCATTTTATTATATATATATATAATTTGTATTATAGTAAGCTAATCTCATTTTGATTGATTGTATATTTTTTCTTTTTGAAAGAATTCCTTTAAATTATTGGAATACTTGCCATTTATGTGGCCTACCCATAAATTGGCTAAGTATATTAATTAAATATGCAAGTTTGATTTTCTTATGGTAAGTAGTTCAAAAATATTGTCTCTCGCTGTTACCATCTACATAAAGTTCCCTTAACTTATTTTATACCATTATCTATATAAAGTTTGATATTTTATTCCATTGGAGTAGAAATTGGTTTACATTCATGTATGTTGTATTTTTTAATAATTTCATGTGCATGCTTTCCTTAAGTTATCCAACCTCGTATCCAACCTCGGCCATATTTCAATGCCTAGCTATAATGCTTTTAACCAAGATTCGTCGTATGAAACTCTTGAGATAGATGAAGTTTGACTTTAACTTTTAAACCGCATTTACGTAAAAAAAAATTAATGCAATATTCCCTTCATCATCTTTCTTAATGTACATATTTGGATAACTTTGAATTTTAACTAATGATCTTGTTTAAGACTGTATAATGTTTTTTTTAACATGCATACAAGATGTTTGATTTAACATCCATTTGGTATATGTCACAATTATATTGTTGCAAATGCAATTAGCAATCTAATGATTTTAGTTATAGGTGTAAAGGTTTCTTAGACATGTTTGTCTTATTTGTGTGAGAAACATTTTAAAAGTATCATTGCTTTGAATTTGTTTATAGTCCAATGCAAAGTAATGCTTCCATCTAATGACACTTTTTCAATGGCAATGGAAAAAGTAATAGGTTTTGTTTTTTTAAAGAAATTATTAGAGTTATATGCATATCATATTAAAACATTGTGTAAAAAGATGAACCATAGGAAATTACATTATCTTTGTGAATATATAAATTCTTTTATGAGGAATTGATATAATTAAAAAAATTCATGTTATTTTAATATAGGTATGTTACTTTATTATAAAATATAATGCATGTGTTTTGTTTAAGATATATTTAAATGATAGAATTTTATATAATTTTTAAATTAATAAAGTCATTGAAGCTTTAAAATTATTAGGTTAAACATTATGACTAACGATCTCAACATAATCAATAAATTTTATTTATGTGTAGATATTCATCATTACTTTTGTACCACACACACACACACACATACATATGCGAGATGCAATAAATAAAAGGCCAATGCATTTTAGAATTATGGTATGTGTACTTATAAAACTAAATAAAAAATAGATTTGTTTCCTTATAAGTGTGTGCAGGTGTGTGGTTTTACTAGCAAAAAATATGTTGATCATATTTGAAACCTTGGCAACAAATGGAGACAAGAATAGGAAGATGAAAAAATGGATGTGTTTTTGTTTATGCAACCCAAACCATTGGGTTTGTCAATCCATGATAGTTAAAACTAAATAAACCAACTCATCCAACATGTACATGAAAAGAAGTAATCCCCATATTTTTCTCTAAATTTACAAGTACATGCACACATTAATAACTCACACATGGTTTTATTACATAAATTCATAACTTTATAAAACCCCTCCATCTTTAGCATTAAAACCTATTTTTAAAGAAAACATTTAGCATTATCACTTATTTTCCTTTCCTAGGCATAGTTTAAATCCCTTGAACCCATCCTCTTTGTGAAAAACCACCTAATGGAACATGGAAAGCCACTTGGGAGACAGAAACCATCGAGAGGACATTTTTCATGGTTGAGGGCCTTACTCAAAATGCTTGAGGCCTAGAAGGTTCATTTTCCTATGCAAGGACATTGTTTTCCTTTTTAACCAAGGTCTAGGCCCCTAGACCCATAACTAATTTCCAAAATGAATTAGTCGCACCCAATCCCACTTAGAGGACAAAGACTCCATAGAAAGGTCTTATGTAGTGTTTCAATGCATATTTCACAACAATTGAGCCCAAGAATATTTGTTAAATTCCTAAGGATCTTATTATACTTTCGTGACCATTATCAAGATGGGAAGACCCATTAGTGTTACTATAAACATTATTATGTTCTTTTGTAAACTAATCATAATTTAAATATGCCAATGAGATGTAATTATTTATGATGGGGTATGCTATCTAGCTCGAAACATCGAGTTTTTTAAAAATATACACAGGGTTTTCAATCCTCTCCAGAGATGTAATTATTAATGGATTTTATGTGTCTTTTATGGCAATTGAGTCTAAGAAGCATTAGTTTTGGAATAAGGTGAATGTCTTTGTCTCATGACCTTGGTTAGACCTATTGACCCATTTCTGGCACACAAGTAACCTATTTGATGTGGTGGTACGAGGACTTGTCCATGATTTTTGATCTTAAGAAGAAAGATTTAGGGACATAGGTTCTTGTTTCCTTTCTATGACTATGGTCATGAACCTAAGACCCATTCATGATTCCCATAGCCTCATAATTGTACAAATACTCAAATTGTATGTGAACGAATCCTTGCACAAGGATCATGTCATTGTTTGTAAGTATTTTTCTTGGTGATTGAGCTTAATAAGGTTTAATTAGAGCTTCAGGTTTCTAATTCATTGATGACCATCTTCATGCCTCATCACACATTTTCGGTGCAAACCTAAGTCATAGTTCCTACATCCCACTTGAAGACCACAAAACCCTTGCAAAGTTTGAAAGTGTTGGTTCGAGTACTTATTCAAGTCGATTAATCTTAAGAAGCTTAAATAAGATCCCAAGATATTTTTTTTTAGTCTTTGATGATGGTGAAGGCACCACAAACCATACATGCTCTTGTGTGGTGGTATGAGGATGTGTTCATGGTTCTTGAACCAAATTATAATCTATTTTTAAGGCCCAAGGTTATTCCCCCCCACCTTCAACAATATTAAGGGCATGTGGATGTTGCTTCCCTACCACAACTATGGTTAAGTCATCGATACCCAAGTCTAGTGCATAAAACATATTAATGGTACACATATCTAACTCCTAGGACAAAGAGTCCTTAGTTAGGGTTTATGTTGCTATGACATCTAGGTTTTATTCTTTGTGCATAAGCTCGAGAATAGGGAAAATTTTAAGGATCCATACTTCTTTAAAAATGTATAAACCTTGGAGAATATTACCAATTCTTAAAATGTCAACTATAAAATATTTGGCGATATTTTTCTAAAAATATTTCAATTTCTAAGGATTTTATATAGTTTATATAATAATTTGGCAATTTTTAGATAGCAAAAAATTTTCCCCATCAAAATTAGGGGAAACAAGTGTTAGAATCGGTTTAATACTGAGAGGGGGGTGAATCAGTATTAGCGGAGTTATCATCAATTTTTACCTTCTTTAACACATTATTCTTTTACTTAATCTTGATATTTAACTATGCATCAAACATAAATAAAACATCCATCCACATATGCACACATAACACACAGGATTTTGACGTGGAAACCGAAATGGGAGAAAAAACATTGAATGCTCTTTTGTAATGAAAATAATACATTCATGGAAGCACTGAATTCCTATGTTTACCAACACCAACTGGAAGGAAGCACCAACCCCCCGGTTTTACAGGTAGCGACCTAAAGGAAGCACCAACTCCATGGGTTCTCCAACACCAATTGGAAGGAGGCTACAACCTTCTACTCCTTCCCTCGTCTTGCCACCCAGATATCCAAAATAATATTATGTCTTACTGAATTTTAAACTCGCGCACACTTTTGACCTTCTGTAGTTCATTATGTTCTGCGCCACCTTCATATGCAGATGATTCGCTGTCACTGTGATACATATATCACTTGACTTCTCATTCCACTCAATTATTCACTTCTTTTGATGACTTACATCATATGTCATGTGAAACTTCATTTTCTATAGTCTGCACCACTGATTAGCTATAATGTCCTGCTTCTATGCACCTACAATTCACTGATTAATATCATTCTTCAATTGATATCTTGTTGTTATGAAATTACACACCAATATCAGATGGAACTATGGACTAACTTGGATGTGTCCATTCTATTTAAGTGAAATATTCCTTTAGATAATTTGCGACATTTTTTGCATCGTATGATTCATCATTTTTGTTTAACACACCGTTAAGTTTAAACCAAATAGACAAGCAAGATCACTGAAAGAAACACAATCACAAGATAGACACACAATATACCCTGGGAAACCCTCATGGGGTAGAAAACCCAGCAAAGATTTCCTCAATAAGATGATCAACCAAAATACAAGATGTGCTCCTTCCTTCTTTGTCTCCTTAGCAGATCTCCCAGACAAGTGCGCACTCTTCCACAAGTGAGTGAATGTGTATAATGAGGAACACACCTCCTCTATTTATACACTACTTTGACATATATTTTACACAGGTACATGTAGGATCGTATTTAACCATTAGGTTAAATACCCTATTATAACTGACTGGGCCGACCCCCACATGGTGGGTCTAATAACCCTAGTTACCACAACTTCTCGGAGGAATAAACATCTCCGAATTCATAGTATAATCACATCGGAGGTATGGAACATCTCCGGAATAAATAATATACAAATATAATATTCTTTGAAGTTACAATATTCAACACTCCCCCTTAACGAGAAGGATATTATAACAGCATCTGCAGGAGCAAGGAGTCACTATACATGATACATCTATAAATCATCGGAATCTTTCTTCAATTTGTCTTCATCAGTAACTGAAACAGTTACTGGTACATCAATGTCAACATCATCATCAACATCACGATCCTCAGCATCGTCTTCACATGATCAGCAGCATCGTCATCACACGATTAGTAGCATCGTCATCACACGATCAGCAGCATCGTCATCACACGATCAGCAGCATCGTCATCACACTATCAGCAGTACAAGTATTCATGCCAATACAAGTAACCATATCAACAATACGAGTATCCTACCGATACAAGTAGCCACATCATCAATACAAGTATCCATACCGATACAAGTAATCACATCATCAATACAAGTATCCTACCGATAAAAGTAACCATATCATCAATACAAGTATCCTACCGATACAAGTAACCACATCATCAATACAAGTATCCTACCGATACAAGTAACCACATCATCAATACAAGTATCCTACCGATACAAGTAATTATATCATCAATACAAGTATCCTACCGATACAAGTAATTATATCATCAATACAAGTATCCTACCGATACAAGTAACCACATCATCAATAAAATCACTTTTTCGGAGACCATTCGTCTACGGATCAATTCAGGGACCGAAGTCCGGGGATGATACAATCCCCTACTTCTCGGAGACCACACGTCTACGGATCAATTCAGGGACCTAAGTCCGGGGATGATACAATCCCCACTTCTCGGAGACCGCACATCTACGGATCAATTCAGGGACCTTAGTCCGGGGATGATACAATCCCCACTTCTCGGAGACCGCACGTCTACGGATCAATTCAGGGACCTAAGTCCGGGGATGATACAATCCCCACTTCTCGGAGACCACACGTCTACGGATCAATTCAGGGACCTAAGTCCGGGGATGATACAATCCCCACTTCTCGGAGACCACACGTCTACGGATCAATTCAGGGACCTAAGTCCGGGGATGATACAATCCCCACTTCTCGGAGACCGCACGTCTACGGATCAATTCAGGGACCTAAGTCCGGGGATGATACAATCCCCACTTCTCGGAGACCACACGTCTGCGGATCAATTCAGGGACCTAAGTCCGGGGATGATACAATCCCCACTTCTCGGAGACCACACGTCTACGGATCAATTCAGGGACCTAAGTCCGGGGATGATACAATCCCCACTTTTCGGAGACCACACGTCTACGGCTCTCTTTTAGGACTGAAAGTCCAGGGATGATCCAATCCCCTCAACTGTCCACCAAGGACTTCATTCTCGGAGACCTCATGTCTACGGCTCTCTTTAGGACTGAAAGTCCAGGGATGATCCAATCCCCTCAACTGTCCACTAAGGACTTCATTCTCGGAGACCTCACATCTACGGCTCTCTTTAGGACTGAAAGTCCAGGGATGATCCAATCCCCTCAACTGTCCACTAAGGACTTCATTCTCGGAGACCTCACGTCTACGGCTCTCTTTAGGACTGAAAGTCCAGGGATGATCCAATCCCCTTAACTGTCCACTAAGGACTTCATTCTCGGAGACCTCACGTCTACGGCTCTCTTTAGGACTGAAAGTCCAGGGATGATCCAATCCCCTTCTGTATTCTCATCTATACAGGTACAAATATCCAAGAGCATGTATCACATGTAGCATGTATTCTTACTAATACATCTAATCATCAGAACATGTATACATCACAACTAGCATGTATTCTTACTAATACATCTAACATCAAAACATGTATACATCACACCAAAACATGTATACATCTAGCATGTATTCTCACTAATACATCTAACATCAAAACATGTATACATCACACCAAAACATGTATACATCTAGCATGTATTCTTACTAATACATCTAATATCAAAACATGTATACATCACACCAAAACATGTATACATCTAGCATGTATTCTTACTAATACATCTAATATCAAAATATTTATCCATAGAAATAAAAGATATAAAAGAGTTCTAAATCTAAATAATTGTAAGTGCTAAGTGCAACAAAACAAAATTGTTATCAAATACTATACTACTCCCCCTTTCGAGGAGGGTCCTTCTGGATTATGCCAAGCATGTCTCGGAAGTGTTCAAACTTGACTCGAGACAAGGGTTTAGTAAGGATATCAGCAATCTGATCCTCAGTGCTTATGTACTCGAGCTTGATGGCTCCTCTCTGCACCATGTCTCGTATATAGAAGTAACGGATCTCAATGTGTTTTGACTTATCATGGAACACAGGATTTTCAGTCATCTTAATGCAGCTTTGATTATCACACATAATCACAGTGGGATCCATTTCTAAGTCAAAAATTCCAGATAAGAGTTTCCGAAGCCACACTGCTTCACAGCTGGCAGAGCAAGCAGCTATATATTCTGCTTCAGCAGTACTGAGGGCCACACTAGATTGTTTCTTGCTGAACCAGGAGATCATGGCAGATCCAAGGCCATAACATCCGCCTGAAGTACTTTTTCTGTCTGGGACACTACCTGCCCAATCAGAATCTGAGTAACCACGTAACTTGAGTTCATTACCTCCAAGATAGTATAGGCCAAAGTCCACTGTACCTTTTAGGTACCTCATTATATGCTTTGCAGCTATAAGGTGAACCTTTCTAGGTTCTACTAGATACTGACTTAGGGTATTTACAGCAAAGCATATATCCGGCCTAGTATTTGTCAAATACATCAATGATCCAATGATTTGTCTATATAGGGTTATGTCCACTAGTTCTGATGAATCATTAACTAATAGTTTCAGGTTGGAGTCCATGGGAGTGGCCATGGCTTTACACTCCAACATATCAAATCTTTTGAGAATCTCCACAGTATACTTACCTTCATTTAGAAAGATTCCTTTTGGCTCTTGCCACACTTCTAGGCCTAAGAAGTAGTGCATTAATCTGAGATCTTTCATTTCGAATTCTGAAGAAAGCTTCTTCTTGCTTTCAATGATTTGATTCTCATTTCCGGTTAGAAAAAGATCATCTACATATAACAGCAATATAACAGGTTCATCATCCATCACTTTAAGATAAAGATTGGGGTCAGCTTTACTTTTGGTAAAGCCCATGCTTGTTAAGAAACTGTCAATCCTTCCGTACCAAGCCCTGGGAGCTTGCTTCAATCCATATAATGCCTTTTTCAGTTTGCATACATGGGTCCTTCCGTCTTTGACCTCAAAACCTTGAGGTTGTTCTATGTATACTTCTTCTTCAATTACACCATTCAGAAAAGCTGTCTTAACATCCATTTGATGTAATTTCCATTTCATCATGGATGCAAGTGCCATGATAGTTCTAATTGAAGTATACCTAGCAACAGGTGCAAATGTTTCTTCATAGTCAATTCCTTCCTTTTGAGAGAATCCTCTGGCTACAAACCTTGCCTTGTATTTTTCAATGCTACCATCTGCAACATGTTTTATCTTGAAAATCCATTTGGAAGAAACCACACTTTTATCTCTTGGTTTGGGGACTATATCCCAAACATCATTTTTCATTATCGACTGATATTCTTCTGTCATTGCTTCTACCCATTCTTTCTTTTGAGCTGCTTCTTCATAGCTAGTAGGTAGTTGATCCACAAGATCACACATCAAGGCCATATAGTTGGACACTAGCTTTGGTTTCTTTCTTTCTCTAATGGAGCCTTCAGGAGCACCATATTTTTCAGCCCCTTGGATAATATCTCTAGCCCATGATGGCCTTCTTTTCTTTGATAAATCTGAGATAGGGGGTTCTTGTGGCTCCAACATGTCATGATCCTCTGGTGGATTATCTTCAGGGATGTGAACAGCCTCTGAGTTTCTAGAAGAAGGATCTTCTTCATAGATTTCTTCAAGTTGGCATTTTCTTGATTTCTTGAGAGCTGCTTCTTCATCAAAAGTTACATCTCTACTGATTTCTATATGATGAAAGCCTGGTATGTAAATCCTAAAGGCTTTGGATGATTCACAATAACCAACAAATATTCCTTTCTTACCAGAAGGATCCAACTTGGTTCTCTTTTCTTTTGGAATGTGGATGTACACAGGACACCCAAATATTTTAAGATGGCTTACCTCGGGCTTCTTTCCAGTAAACACTTCTTCTGGAGTTTTGAAATCAAGAGCACTGTGAGATAATCTATTTTGAACATATACTGCTGTTCTGGCTGCTTCAGCCCATAGATACATGGGAAGATCCTGGTCATGTATCATAGTCTTCACAGCTTCCATGATGGTTCTATTTTTCCTTTCTGCAACCCCATTTTGTTGGGGATTGTAGGGAGTGGTTAGTTCTCTCTTGATTCCAGCTTCTTTACAGAATTCTTCAAACTCTTTTGAAGTATATTCTCCACCATTGTTTGTTCTGAGAATCTTGATTTTCTTTTCTGAGAGATTTTCTATTAGAGCCTTGAACTCTTTGAACTTTCCAAAAACTTCATTCTTACCCTTTAGAAAGTATATCCAAGTCTTCCTTGAATGATCATCAATGAATGAAATATAGTATTCAAATCCACTTAGAGAGGTGGTGGGAATTGGACCACATACATCTGAGTGTATTAACTCCAAGATACCCTTAGTCTTTGTTTCACTCTTTGGAAAGGGGTTCTTGACATTCTTCCCTTTCTTACATCCTTTACATGAGCCATCATGATCAACCTTCAAATTTGGTAGTCCTATAACCACCTTGCTTACATAGGGTAAGGCTTTGTAGTTAATGTGAGCTAGTCTTCTATGCCATAGATCACTGGGGCTAGAGGTTTCATGAATAAGAGCAGCTTCTGGATGACCCTTGAGTTTATATAAACCTCCTTCCTCTTCACCAATAACAATTGCATCCTTAATAGATTTGCCTTTGGACCACATTAACACTTGTCCATCAATGAATGCCACTCTATAGCCTTTCTTGTCTAAAGCTGAGATTGAAAGCAAATTCTTCTTCAATCCTGGAACATATAAAACTTCCTTCATCTTCATGGGAGTTCCAGAATCGAGTTTGTAATTTGCTTCACCAATTCCCTTAATGGGATATTGATAGTCATCTCCTAGAGATACCTTTTGGGGAGAAGTCTTTTCTTCAAGATTTGAGAGAGTCCTTTTCTGTCCTGTCATGTGCTTTGAAGCACCACTGTCAATAAGCCATGTACCTTCTCCAGGGGTTATAGATCCAGAGAGTGCGGAGAAGAGAACATATTCTTCTGTATCTTCTTCTGCATTTCTCCTTGACCTTCTTTTGAAGAAGGTCCTTTCTTCTTCTTCCTCTTCATTTCTAGGTCTTTTATTGTGAGACCTTTCTTCCTCTACTTCTTCTTCTTCACTATCATCTTCTGCAAGATGTGCTTGGTGCCTTTTGTAGTGAGTACCTTTTTTCTTCTGTAGAGGGCAATCTCTAGCAATGTGTCCTATTTTGTGACAAGAAAAGCACTGAAAAGAAGAGTAATCTCTTCTTTGAGTAGATCCTCTTTTCTTATGAAATCTGTGTGGAGGATGAGACTCCTTGTGACTACCCTTTTTGGAGTAGGATTGACTCCTTCTTTTGGTGTGGGTGGCCAAGGCTTGGTCATCCTCTTTGAGCAAGGCTTCTCGATTTGCAACCCTAGCCTCCTCTTGTACACAATCCTCCCAAACTACATCAAACTTCATACTTTCTTTTCTGGCACACATAGTTTGAATGAATGACTCCCAAGGTCTAGTGAGACCATTTAGAGCTGTCATCACAAGTTCATCTTCATCAAGAGTATCACCAATGGCATCTAGTTGCTCTTTGATTAGAGAGACTCTTGAGAAGTAGTCTTGAATGGATTCTCCTTTGTGCATCTTGGTACTCTTCAACTGAGTCCTTAGATTCATTTTCCTATTGATGTTCTTTCCTTCATACATTCTTCCTAGGGCATCATACATTTCCTTTGGAGTCTTCTTGGAAGCCACTTGGGGAATCAGGTGGTCTTTAATAGAATCAGCTATGATTCTCTTTTCCCTAATCAAATCCTTCCTGTGTTTTTCTTTGGCTTCATCTTCTTCTGGTTCTGCAACTTCCTCCTTGATATAATGAGCAAGATCATTCTCCTCAAGAATGAGACCAATTCTGTATTTCCATGCCCGGAAATTCTCTATGCCTTCTAGCTTGTATTCAAGCTTAGTGTTTGGAGCCATCTTCTCTTGGGGGAGTCCAAGAGACAGAGTAGACTTACCTGGGAAGTTACTTTTCACTTTTCCGGAATCTGGAACAGAATTTTATCGCACTTTTGGTAGAATTAGGGTTTGACTTTCCCGGAGTTCTACCCAACCAAAAAGTTCGATATATAGCTCAAAAGAATGCTCTTGAGAAGGGCTATCCAGCCATGTAATCAGAATTCAAAAATTACAACTTTTTTCTGAAACCAAAATTTGACGTATCGCACTTTTGGTAGAATTAGGGTTTGGATTTCCCAGAGTTCTACCCAACCAAAAAGTTCGATCTATAGCTCAAAAGAAAGGTATTGAAAAGATCTATTCATCCATGCAACCAAAAATCAATAATACCAACTTTGGGATGAAACCCTAACTTCACCAAAGAGAGAGAGAGAGGTATTCTTACCTTGTGAAAGATGTCCTATTCAGTCTAGCTCTGATACCATGTTAAGTTTAAACCAAATAGATAAGCAAGATCACTGAAAGAAACACAATCACAAGATAGACACACAATATACCCTGGGAAACCCTCATGGGGTAGAAAACCCAGCAAAGCTTTCCTCAATAAGACGATCAACCAAAATACAAGATGTGCTCCTTCCTTCTTTGTCTCCTTAGCAGATCTCCCAGACAAGTGCGCACTCTTCCACAAGTGAGTGAATGTGTATAATGAGGAACACACCTCCTCTATTTATACACTACTTTGACATATATTTTACACAGGTACATGTAGGCTCGTATTTAACCATTAGGTTAAATACCCTATTATAACTGACTGGGCCGACCCCCACATGGTGGGTCTAATAACCCTAGTTACCACAACTTCTCGGAGGAATAAACATCTCCGGATTCATAGTATAATCACATCGGAGGTATGGAACATCTCCGGAATAAATAATATACAAATATAATATTCTTTGAAGTTACAATATTCAACACTCCCCCTTAACGAGAAGGATATTATAACAGCATCTGCAGGAGCAAGGAGTCACTATACATGATACATCTATAAATCATCGGACGCTTTCTTCAATTTGTCTTCATCAGTAACTCAAACAGTTACTGGTACATCAATGTCAACATCATCATCAACATCACGATCCTTAGCATCGTCTTCACATGATCAGCAGCATCGTCATCACACGATCAGTAGCATCGTCATCACACGATCAGCAGCATCGTCATCACACGATCAGCAGCATCGTCATCACACTATCAGCAGTACAAGTATTCATGCCAATACAAGTAACCATATCAACAATACGAGTATCCTACCGATACAAGTAGCCACATCATCAATACAAGTATCCATACCGATACAAGTAATCACATCATCAATACAAGTATCCTACCGATAAAAGTAACCATATCATCAATACAAGTATCCTACCGATACAAGTAACCACATCATCAATACAAGTATCCTACCGATACAAGTAACCACATCATCAATACAAGTATCCTACCGATACAAGTAATTATATCATCAATACAAGTATCCTACCGATACAAGTAATTATATCATCAATACAAGTATCCTACCGATACAAGTAACCACATCATCAATAAAATCATTTTTTCAGAGACCATTCGTCTACGGATCAATTCAGGGACCGAAGTCCGGGGATGATACAATCCCCTACTTCTCGGAGACCACACGTCTACGGATCAATTCAGGGACCTAAGTCCGGGGATGATACAATCCCCACTTCTCGGAGACCGCACATCTACGGATCAATTCAGGGACCTTAGTCCGGGGATGATACAATCCCCACTTCTCGGAGACCGCACGTCTACGGATCAATTCAAGGACCTAAGTACGGGGATGATACAGTCCCCACTTCTCGGAGACCACACGTCTACGGATCAATTCAGGGACCTAAGTCCGGGGATGATACAATCCCCACTTCTCGGAGACCACACGTCTACGGATCAATTCAGGGACCTAAGTCCGGGGATGATACAATCCCCACTTCTCGGAGACCGCACGTCTACGGATCAATTCAGGGACCTAAGTCCGGGGATGATACGATCCCCACTTCTCGGAGACCACACGTCTACGGATCAATTCAGGGACCTAAGCTTGGGAAGACTAAGCAATATGTATCTTTCCTTACTCGATCATGTTCAAGAGCCTACAAACTATCCTTGATGCAAAAAATATCATAATTTCATCCAGATTGAATTTTGATGCAAAAAACACCATAGCGAGGGTTTGCGTTGTGGATTGTAGGCATTGTTCATGGAAATTCAGCCTGATAAGCATCATTTACAGCTTATGTCCAAGGTTTTTTCATGCCCTAACCATAAAGTTTCTTTTCTAAAAGGTTCATTTAGTTCTTAACCCCCTTGTCATCTCTCCTAATCATATTTATACGTCAAAACCCATTTCCAATGCACAAAACCTACTCATGGCACTTGTATCCCACTTAGGTTCTAAAGAAACCTAACCATGATCCCAAGATTGATTCATGGTGTGTACCTAATATACATGATCACTTCGGTAACATGTTGTTGTTTAATCATGGAACTTATATCACTCGAGTAGACTAAAGATACCGTACAAGGGTCTTGTGTGGTCATTCGAGGATGCATTCAACACTATAGCTATATAATTTTTGTGGGTAGTAAGTGTTGTGCATGGAATTGAGATTGAAAACTATAATTTAGGGCACGGGACCCATTATTCTCTTCATGTGACCTAGTATTGACCTCTAAACACATTCCTAGTGCACAACTAACCTAATGATGACATCCATACCACCCTTTTAGGTGAATGATAACTAACGGAGGTCAAAAGTGGAGGTTCTAGGGATCATCCATGGTGCTTGAGGTTGATAAGAAAGGTTTAGGGATAAAATATTATTTTGTGCCCCCCCAAAAAATTGTCATAGACTTGCGACCCACTCATAATGCCCAAGATCTCATAATGACACCCATAATGAACTTAGATATTAGGGAATCCCTAGAGAGGGCTCAACATATCCAACACTTAAGACAAAGTCTTTGAAGTGAGGGATCATGTTGTTCTGTATAGGTTTTGTACTATAGTCGTAGAAGCCTTGTGGGTAGTAGGTGTTGTTCATGGTAATTAATCCTTAAAATCATTATTTCAAGAATAAGGCCCATTATTCTCTTCATGTGACCTTGATTACACCTACACAAACATTCTTAGTGCACAACAAAATATTTGGTGTGAATAATCACCTAAAAATGAAAAAAGAACATACCAAGGGGTTGTGCGACCTTGGTATATATTAAAATGAGGGAAAATAAAAACAACAAAAATAAACTAACAGAAAGTCATCATCCTTCAATCACACTACACATAGACAGTACCAAGACAATCCATAATGAATCAACGAATGTTTTTTCTATTATCACAAAGAAATGGTATAAAGGTGGGAACCTTGGTATAGTGAAGAGGAAATGGGGCCTCTTCATTTGTTGAAGGGAAGGTCCATTTTTATCCTTTGCAACCTCGCAATTTCCATCCAACCATCACAATAGTAATATCCTTTAGGTGAAGTAGAAAATAAGATATGGATTTCTTCTAGTTCTGGGAAAATGTTGGCATAATGACATCGTGAGTGTGATATGGAAATTGTGTGTGTGGAATGGTGACCTTGAGGTATTTTTTATAGGCACAAGAGTGGTCATGACAAGGATCTAGAGCAATGTGAACATTCTCCATTTCCTTTGATTGCTTAGTGGGAAAATTAGGTTTTTGATCCCTAGATCTATAATTAACTTAGACCAATCCAAGGTTTGTGTCCACGTTTGGCCCATTTTTCATTGGGTTAGTGGGAAATAACAAACTATTGACAAAAATCATGTTTTGGGACTAGGTCTCACTTTTTGAGGGAAAAGACATGACCTAAGTTGTTGTTTTCGAAGGAGAAGTAGCGACCCCATTCTAGGTAGGTCACTTGAGGTTTGAATTTCATTTTTTGGAATTTGATTACTTCCTTTGGTCATATGGATGGAATGAAATGGGAAAATTATGCTAATGATGTGGAATGATTATGCATAAGGATGACTAAGATGATTAATGACAGGTGAGAAAATTTTACTATTAACACTAACCTAATGATTGCTCCCATATAATCCCAGTAGGTGGTTGTTAACCAACATAAAATCGACATGGAGATTCAAGGATCTCATCCATGGTGCTTGAGCTTGAGAATAAATGTTTAGTTCTAGAGGCTCTTTCTTACCTCCCCAACTATGGTGACATACCCAAGACCCATTCACGATTACCAAAACCTCATAATGGTACCCATGTTCAAATCAAATCTCAAGGACTCCCTGTAGATCTAGACCATGCTGTAGTTTCTATTTTTTATTCATGGTTCTCAATCTCAAGAAGATTCAATAGGTCTTGAGGTTGTTGTGTCACCCCTAACCATGTTTATTCCTAAAAACTAATTTTAAGTTTCCAAAACCTATTCATGGTGTGTGTATCCCATTTGTAAGCTAAATACCCCCTATAAAGTTATTGCATGTTTGTTGGAGCACTTTTTCATGCCTCTTAACCTCGAGAAGATTCAATAATATATTTTTACAATTGTTTTCATATTTGATGATGGTGAAGGGCCATCAAATCATCCATTGTCCTATGTGGTGGTTTGAGGATGTGTTCATGGCCTTGAGTTTAAGAATCTATGCTTAGGAATTGAGGTTCTTATCCCCTCCCCTAACTAATGACCATGGATTAAGGATGTTGTTTCCCTACCATGAATATGGCCAAGGGATTGAGATGAATTCGTAGTGCATGAAACATCTTAATGGTTCCCATATCCAATTCCTATGGTAAATATCTTCTAGTTAGAGTTCTGATCAATGTCTAGGTTTTTTTTGTAACTTGATCTTAATAAACATAAATTAGGGATTGAGGACCTTTTTTAATCCATTGTACATGTTTAGGTTTCCATACCCATTTCTAGTGCACAAAAGCTACTCATGAAACTCATATCCCACTTGAATACTTGCAACGAATCCATACAAAGAACCCATGGGTTGGTTTAAGGAATCGTTGAAGGATCTTGAAATAAATAATATATTAAATATGTTCTTCTTCATCATATTCATTTAGAAAATGGTAGTATCTCACATCTTTCAATGTATATTGGAATTTCTCTTAATTATGGTCTAATTAAAGGACACATATAATTCATGTAAGTTACATTGACCCATTTTGTCGTCAATAGACTAATGGTCGCAAGTCCTTGCACCAAAATGAATTAGCCTCTCAATATCCAACTATCACCCTACATACTTGGCATCAATATGAGTTCAATTACCTTTTCAAGTTACCAAAAATAGGATACTAAGGCCCAACACTACTGTACAATAGAGTTATAATAATGACATTTCAATATGTAGTCATTTTTACATGTTCATGCTCATTTATAGTATTTATTTTCTTTGCATGCATTGTGTTTATGTTTTCCCATATTTAGATAGTAATTTGTAGATTTGATTACAAATACTATTGTATAGATCATCCATATGAAATTCTATTATGTTTTCATATGTGAATGGTTTGTGGTGATCATGGTAGCCTAATTGGTTACACTCATTTTATTTTTCATTTAAATGATATCTACAAATCAACAACATTGTTAGTGACCAATTGTTATGCATGTGTGTGTGTGTGTGTGTGCAAGGTGACCTAGGCCTAATCTAAACTATGGGACATATATTCTATAATTAGCAAGGCATATATTGGGCACAAGGTATATTCTATAATTATAGTATACCTTGAAAATTATAGCATGGTGATTTAGTGTTAATAGTTAATAGGTGGTGCATGGGTGTACCCATGAAGATGGGTAACACTTTTTTGCAAGACGGGGTGTAGATTGTCTAAAACATGTGCTTGGTCGAGGTTTATTTAAGTTATCAATCAAGATTTCAAAAGCTTGATCGAGGGTTTAAATAATCCCTCGATTAAGCTATTGTAAAAAAGCTTGATCTAGATATCAAACAACCGGATCTAGATATTTAAATAGCTAGATCGATCTTTTTGAAATAGCTAGATAGAGCTATTGAACTATATGAATATTATATTCTCATAATAGGAATTATATTATTATTGTTTAATTTCAAAGAAGTGTAGAAAATAAATCGATTGAGATATTTTAAATAGCTCAATCGAGCCATTTTATTAACCGTGGTTAAACCCTTGATTGAGGTATTTTTTTTTCAAATCCTCAATTTCTCATAATAGGAATTATAGTATTATTGTTTAATTTCAAAATAGTGTAGAAAATAACCCGATTGAGATTTTTTAAATAGCTCAATCGAGCCATTTTATTAACCATGGTTAAACTCTTGATTGAGGTATTTTTTTTTCAAATCCTCAATTGAGGTTTTTTAAGTCCTCGATTGAGCTAATAGCTCGATTGAGGGCTTTAAAATAGGATTCTAGGCCCCTTTTCTACAAATTTAATTTTATTGGCCTCTTTGCTAGTCTTAAACCCTATACTAGGATGCACCTTATGTGGTGGAATTCATATCGATGGATTCGTCAAGCAATCGTCTATCCATTGGCATATAATTTATAGGTTTATGAGTTTATATGATAATTATTTTTTCTTTTCAAACTTACACTTAGAAAACCATGGCCACAACTTCGAATCAACACAAATAAAAATAAACAACATAAAAAGTACACAAACAACAAATTTCAAAAAATATATATGCCTCGCGTCCTCTTCAAAAGGGTATTTTTTTCTTTCATATTCTTGTGACTAGTAAAAAAAAAGTTTACGTGCACACACGTGTATGAAGTGCGATTAAAATTTTCAATTGCTTGTTTCAAAAATTAATAAAAAAATATAATTTTCTAACATAAATTCAATAAAAATGTATGCCCCATTGTATTTTGTGTAGATTATGTCCACATAGTTTTTTCAAAAAGTATGCATTTATCACTAAATTATTTTAGGTGCACACAAGCCACTTGTTAAATTTTCCTGAAATTTACAAGAACAAGCCTACTATTAAATAAAATTTTGGCCTATTAAATAATACAATTATTTTTTTAAAAATATAGGTGGAAAGAAAACATAATTACCTACAATTTATTTTTTTGTTGCATGTAGTAATTCACTAGGCATATATGAGTTTTGAGGGCTTCAATTTAATAAATGAGTAAAAAATCAAATTTCCACTATCACTTTTGGCCAAAAGGTGTTACCCATCTTCATGGATTCAATCACATACATTATAATGTTATAATAATTAAAAATATGCCATTAAAACTCCACCTCATTCAATGTGGTAACCAAGTTTGGGCATTAGTCTGTAAGTTGGGTGGTATAATTGTCAACCTACTCATAGATCTCCTCAAGTTTGGCATATATAAACACATGGAGGAGATAATTCCACATGGAAAGGGCCAATTCAATATTTATTTATTTTTCTAATATGATATTCATGCATCATCCTTTCGACCCATCTATACCATTGATATTCATCTAGAGCATGAGGTGAATTTGCATCTACCTAACCCAAATATTATTTAGATATTTTCTTAGCTCCATCATTGGCCTTGTGTCTTATTCTTGAGATAGGTGAGGATTGGTTATGTCCATACTTATGATAAATGGTTTCATTTCCATGTTGGTTATGTGATTCATGGTTTATTGTAAAATGCATGAATTATTATCTCATTGGTTCCCCCTCCTACCACCCTACCCTTGTCATTTTATATATGAAGTGCTATCACACGTCAAGTTAAGGGTGATCTTCAGATAATTAAATTGAACCTCCACCTAGTTGAGTGTGTAATTGAGAAGTAGTGGCATTATATATATTCATGATGATTATGTATTGGTTAGATGCAAATGATCATCACCATGGGAACTACACCAATCAATTTGATAGGTTCCAATGGCAAGTTATGATCTCATTTGGAAATTACTCAAGTTCCTTTGATGTTTTTGTTTGCATAGAATGACTTTTTTCATGGTGTTGGGTGTCCATTGTGAATTATATAGTTTTTTTCAAATTCATTTTGGTTTCAACTCTCATTTCTTGATTGCATGTTATTGTTTATCTTCAACTTGGTTAATATAGCATGCAAAGCCTAGGCATTGATTGGCCATTTGAATTGAAGACTATGTCCTTGTTTGTTGATATAGATTCATTATTCTTATGAGTCGAGTATAGTAGGTGATTTGTATCTCAAACTAGTCACTATCGTTTACTTGGAGTTTTGACTAGTGTTAGCACATGAGTGTCCTCTAGTCCCTAAGTCTATCCTCTTCATATAAAATTTTGGTAGCGTTCCCTCACAAGTAGAATTTTCATTCACTCTCCTGCTACTATTTGATAAGGATGCTTGGATAACTAGCTTTGGTATGAAACTAGGATGTACAAGTTACCTATGGGTATTACTATGTAGACCTTAAATTTTTATTAAATTCCCATAATGTTTTAAAAATTGGTCTTCCAACAATTGTTATTAATATTATTAATGGTCAGAAATATGCATGTAATAAGGAAATAAAGATCCTAAGTTTTTTTAGTGAAACCATAAATACCATCTTCATCCAGGTTCTTTTATTAAAAATAAAATGTAAAATGAGGCTACATTAAACTTAAAGCTAAAGTTAAAACATGCAACTTTTATTTATTATCCTACTATACCTAAAAAGAAAGAAAAATATTTATTCAAGTGTAAGGAATTTTCCAATGTAACCATGTGCAAAGCACAGTAAGGAACTTACCCATATCCATATACGAAACAATTACCTGGATATGAGGAACCAAACGACCTACTTTTTTTGGCAGCAAGAAGTGTTGAATGAAAGACCAGTACTGTCGCTTGGTTACCTCTTGGAACCAAATTTCAATATAATCTCTATGTAAATACTCCTCTTCTGAATGATTAATTTTGGTAGCACATGAAGGATATGTTGATATGCATGTTGAAAAATCATCCATCTCAGGTTTCTCTACATCGAATGTAGTTCCGAATTTTTTAGTATCCTCTACAAATTGGCATGGAGAATATTTTTTTTTCTCATGGAACTTTAGTTCTTCTATCATGTCAAGAGATGTAGGTAAGTTCTTGAATGCTATCAAGATGTGTTCTTCGTGAGAAGAAGAGATCACAACTTTCGCTAGAATTTGAGAGAGTTCTTCCAAGCTTATCATCTTTGAAATGATTTTTTTGGTTGATAAGTCTTGCTTCAAACAAGGATTAGTGTCCAGGGTTCTTACAACACCCACCATTTTCTATTGATTATATTTTTTTAATTTTTAATTATTTTTGTGAAAAATGAAATCAAAACTATATAAAACGCACTCGAGTAATTTTTTGGAAACCAAAAGAAAACTAAATCTTAAAAAATAATTGGGAAATTCAAAAACACACCACACCGATATAAAATAAAACATACTTGCGAAAAAGAAATCAAAGTCACACTTGCAAAAGTAAACACTAACACACTTGCGGAAAAGTAAACACACTAAATAAATTCATAGGAATGTAAACAAACTTGTGTAAAAATAAGAACACTACCTTAAAGCAAACTTGAAATCCTCATGCTACCTTAGACCTCGCTATCACCGAGTTATTTGTTTACATGAGTTAGTTCTTCAAAAAGCACACTTGCAGGAAATTAAATTGTGAGAAGGTAAACAAACTCAAACTTGCAGAAAGAAAAGCACACTTGCTGCATTTAAAGAAGCAACAAGGATTTGGGCAAACCCACTAAAGTGGATGCATCAAGCTATTACACTACAGAAAATCCGTAGTGAGGTCGTCTTTGCGTCTTGTCATCCCCCCCTCCCCCCTTGCTGTGTAATGTAAAGGAAACCTATCTACCTACACTTCAACCTATTTAGCACCTCCCCGACAACAATGCCAAAAATGTCGGGAAAATATATGTTAATTAATTTGACATTAAAATTGTCAATAGGGGCTTGTAAGCTTCGAGGTGCAAAAACAATATGTGTAGGATTGAAGCCCAAAATAGCCTAGCCTAACCTAAACTAATGTCGACAAATAGATACTATGAATGAAAATAAAGCAAATAAATGATAACTCAACACCTAGTAAAGACGCTCATCATAGAATGACCATATCTCACGAGTTAGGTCATTAATTTATCTCTCAATAACTAAAGCTATTGAAAAATTTTAAATACAAAAAATATAAAACTAAGTGTAGAAATTCAAATTGTGGAAATAAAAGGAAATTTAACTTACAAGAAAGCCAAATTAAAACTATCAATCAAATAAGCAAGAAATAAAATCTAAATTTAAACTATGTAAAAATGCCCCTGAAAGGATATGCTCAAGAAGATCATGAAAATAAAAGAGTTGATGTGGTAACAATATTAGTATTCAATATCAATCCAATTAAGTTCATATGACAACACCAATAACAACATAATACAACTCGACAATAATAAGCTAAGAACCCAAATTATACAATAAGATTATAACAAGCTATTATAGTAATATGATTTACACAACAACAAATAACATTATTTACATCACATCCAAACATTATACAACAATTTTGTAACAAGCTGTTATAGTAAAATAATATTATTTGCATCACAGTGAGCAATAATGATTGATATATGACAATATGGATATGCCAGGCAATTACTATAATGCAAGCGACATATGAACTTATAGAAAATGAATAACATAATGTGAAACTAACAATTCCACTATTATATAAAATAAACAAAGAGTGAAACTAATCACAGGAGATGGTGCATACGATATTAGATATGGAAATCAAAACATTCATGTGTAGATTCCAATACAAGAGAATGAATAATTGTATAATTTCCACATTGTGAAGTAAACACATAAAGCTGGTTCAATATTTGTCAAATTTGGAGCTTAGGTGCAATATTGACATGCCCAACAACGGTGAAGGACAACACATAAATATTACTCAAAATAATAACCAATCCTTCGTTTTTCACCAGAGAACACACGATGCGGTGTGAGTAATTCTCAATACAACATTAAGATATTTTCAATTAAAACCAAAATAATATATAATTTAAACAAAGTTGGATGGGCACGATATTATGATGTAATGAACTCATTCTACAGGCATATCAATTTGGGTAGGCGATCTATGAATTTTAAAACGGTTTCAAGTCTAAGTGCTACTTACGTTTGTAGAAATTGGAACATACAAACATAATCCAGGACAAAAAGAAAAAAAAATGAAATAAGAATAAATAGTCACACAAAACATGAATAAACTTAAAGCTGAAATAAAAATAACACTAGCACACAGATCTTTACAACCTTGGTACAGTGGGCCCTTACTGACCAAGATTGTAAGCTAAGTTTCACACCAGAAGAAACTTACGAGTTATATTGTCACCACAATACTCTGGAAGTAGGGTTCATTGGAATGCAGGAAGGTTGATTACAACATCAATGAGAAAAATTAGCGACACAATGATAATATTTTTTCGGGAAATGAACGACACAATGATAATATTTTTTCGGGAAATGAGCGACACAATGATAAACTGTTTTATTCTATTTGTCTATGTTAATGAATTTACATACGGAGGGTGATCATATGTATATCCCAGACCTAGCGTGTGTCTTTGAATGCAGCTTAACAATTGTAATTACAACACAACAGTGTTGAATAAATTCACTAACCAATTTAGTTCCACGACAACTAAATAAGGAAGAATCCCTTTAGTTTTGTGAACAATGCGATCTGGTATGAGGAGGTTTGCTTGATTCAGTGGAGTGATAATAAAAACTGAGTGATGAATGATCATGGTGTTAGATTATTGGGCGTTCAGTCCCATGTTGGAAAACCGGCCACAAACGAAATCTGAGAAAATTACGTCTGATCGAGCAAGTATTTATCCTGATCTATTAAAAAATTCTGAAAACTATATACAAATGAAGTAAATGAGCCCATTTTGGAAGTGGGTTTTCAACAGTTTGGCGATATTCTTCATGGTTTTCTTATTAAGTGATCCCGAAAATTGCTTCCTGGTTACTCTTTCATAACAGTGCTGGATCAAGTGCCGGAACATCAACGATCAAATCTTCGAGCTGGAACCCTACGAGATGATTGTTTTCACTCTTCCTTTTATTGAATTTAGGAAAAACGTCCACATGTGAAATGGAAACACAAATTATAACTTTACATATATTTATAATCTAAGGAATTGGCTATCTATAATTTAGAACCTTTGGTACATATGGAAACCAAACTTATGATATGATTGGATAATTTGAAATCTCAATAATGTTCCACTTCAAAGTATCATGAATATTATTTGAATATTAATCCATGGGAAGCAATACAAAACCATATATGATACATTAAAATAATAATTTAAGCATCTTTTACTTTTCATTGTTTTTAATTAATAAATTAAAGTATAAGATTATATTTTTAAAAATAAATGTATTAAATTATGGTAAAATGTGATGCCAAATAGTAAAATATAATGAAAGAAAGAGGAAATTTTAGGTGCCCATGATCCCTCTAGACCAAATATATGGCACATCACCCCCTATTGTTAACAACAATCTTCATGAGAACTAAGCCAACATTATTTATTCTAAGAAAAACTAGAACTAGGAAAAGGAGTACTAATGACCAAAACTTATGTTTACATGATGTTTGCAAATTTTAGAATTCAAATCTCTTAATACATACCATTTCATTGATAATATGAAGACCACATAAGTAAAGATGAGGAAAAACATAAGGGCATAGATGATCTTTAAAAATCCCATAGGAAACCAGTCATCCCTGTACCATTTTTCAAAGGTTTAATGTCATCCAAGTAATATGGATAAGGTTCGCATTTGATTTTATTAGACTCCTACACTTATGGGTCCCACTTCTAGGACAGTGACATCCTAGATATACTATGAATTATATTCCATGGTCTTAAGTTCAACTTATGCCCATTCTCAAATGACAAATAAACAAATCATTGGATTAATTATGCATATATGCACTCATGGTATTTATTTGATTGAACTATGTGCATAACAATGTGTTTATCATATCTCTTTTACCTGCCATAGCCCCGCTGCTAGTGAGCCTATTCAGTACCTTGACAGGTTTACGTTGGTACCATACAGGCATGGCCCTACTTCCAGCGTTCCTGTTCAGTACCTGACGGGTTTACTTGTATTTACCGAACTTCCTTATTTATGATTTTAGTCGGCATGGACTCGCTATTAGCAAGCACATTCAGTACCCCGAAGGATTTTTCTTGTAACTATATAATTATTTCAAAATATATGAAAGTATATTGAATTCCGTTGGTACTAGGGTATATTAAGTTTTCTAAGCACATAACTCAAAAGTTAAATTCAACCCATGAGTAACATTATTTATGATAGCCTGAAATTAGAGTTCATACCAAAAGAGAATGGCCTAAAGTTATGCTCTAGTCCCTAAGTCTATCCTCTTCATATAAAATTTTGGTAGCGTTCCCTCACAAGTAGAAGTTTCTTTCACTCTCCTACTACTATTTGATAATGACTCTTGAATAACTAGATTTGGTATGAAACTAGGATGTACTTGTTACCTATGGGTATTACTATGTAGACCTTAAAGTTTTATTAAATTCCCATAATGTTTTGAAAATTGGGCTTCCAGCAATTGTTATTATTAATGATCATAAATATGCATGTAATAAGGAAATAAAGTTCTTAATTTGTTTTATTGAAACCATCAATACTTTCTTCATCTTAGTTCTTTTATTAAAAATAAAATGTAAAATGAGGCTACATTAAACTTAAAGCTAAACTAATAACATGCAACTTTATTTTATTATCCTACTCAACCTAAAAGTAAAGAAAATTATTTATTCAAGTGTAAGAACTTTTCCAATGTAACCATGTGTGAAGAAAAGTAAGGAACTTATCCATATCCACATATGAAATAGTTACCTTAATAATTACCTGGATATGAGGAACCAACCGACCTACTTGTTTTGGCCACAAGAAGTGTTGAGGAAAGACCATTATTGTGGCCTGGATACCTCTTGGAACCAAATTGAACAATATAATCTCTATGTATATCCTTCTCTTCTGAATGATTTATTTTTGTAGCACATGAAGGATCTATTGATATGCATGTTGAAAACTCCCCGATCTGAGATTTCTCTCCATCGAATGTAGTTCCTAATTTTTCACTATCCTCTGCAAATTGGAAAGAAAAATATTTTTGTTTCTTGCACAACTTTAGTTCTTCTATCATGTCACGAGAGGTAGGTAAGTTCTTGAATGCTGTCAAGATGTGTTCTTCCTGAGAAGAAGAGATCCCAGATGTCACTAGAATTTGAGAGAGTTCTTCCAATCTTATCATCTTTGAAATTATTTAGTTGGTAAGTCTTGCTTCACACAAGGATTAGTGTCTAGGGTTCTTACAACACCCATCATTTTCTATTGATTATATTTTTTATTTTTTTATTATTTTTATGAAAAATGAAATCAAAACTATCTAAAACACACTCGACTCTAACTTTGCACAAACGAAAATAAAACTAAATCTTCAAAACTAATTGGGAAATTGAAAAACACACCACATTGATATAAACTAAAACATACTTGTGAAAAAAAATCAAACTCACACTTTCAAAAGTTAACACACTTGCAAAAAAGTAAACACACTAGCAGAAAGGTAAATAAACTCGCAGGAAATTAAACAGGCTTGTGTAAAAATAAGCATACTAATTTTAAAGCAACCTTGAATTCCTCGTGCTACTTTAGATCTTGTTGTCATCAAGTCATCTGTTCACATGAGTTAGTTCTTCAAAAAGAACACTTGTAGGAAATTAAATTGCGAGAAGGTAAACAAACTCTAACTTGCAGAAAGAAAATCACACTTGCTGGTGAAACCCACTAAAGTGGATGCGTGAGGCTATTACACTACGGAAAATCCGTAGTAAGTTCGTCTTTGTGTCCTACGGGTTCCCCTCCCCATTGTTGTGTAATGTAAAGGAAACCTATCTACCTACACTTCAACCCCTTTAGCACCTCCACGGAAATGGCGCCACAAATGTCGGGAAAAATATATGTTAATTAATTTGACATTAAAATTGTCAATCAATGCTCATAAGCTTCGAGGTGCAAACACATTATGTGTAGGTTTGAATCCTAAACTAGCCTAGTCTAACCTAAACTAATACTGACAAACACACACTAAGAAAGAAAACAAAAGCAAATAAATGATAACTCAACACCTAAGGGAGAATCCCGTCATAGAGTAACCACATATCAAGAGTTAGGTCATTAATATATCCATTGGTGACCTAAGCTATTGGAAAATTTAAAATGCAAAAATCTAAAACTAAGTGTAGAAATTCAAAGTGTGGAAATAAAAGGAAATTTAACTTACACGAAAGCCAAATTAAAACTATCAACCAAATAAACAAGAAATAAAATCTAAATTTAAACTATGTAAAAATGCCCGCAAAAAGATATCCTCAAGAAGATCATGAAAATATAAGAGTTGATGTGGTAATAATATTAGTCTTCAATATCAATCCAATTAAGTTCATATGACAACACCAATAACAACATAATAAAACTCGACAATAATAAGTTAAGCACCCAAATTATACACTAAGATTATAACAAGCTATTATAGTAATATTATTAACACGCCAACAAATAATATTATTTACAGCATATCTAAACATTATACAACAATTTTGTAACAAGTTGTTATAGTAAAATAATATTATTTATAAAATAGTAAGCAATAATGATTGATATATGACCAGAATAGATCCATCTTAAATCGGTATTTTATAAACTAACATCTATTTTTTAATTACTTTTCATAATATTTTATTTTATGAACCAACATGAATTTTTTTTTAAATACTTTCCATAATTTTTTATTGTATGAGCAGGCATGAATTTTTTTAATTATTTTTATCATTTTTTAAGTTTTATCTACATGTAAGGTTACATCCACGTTAAAACATCTCCCCCATACTGGGCTGTAAAACACCTAGTTTCACTGGGTGCAACAATATGTATATGCCACTCAATTACCATAATGCAAGCAACATGTGAACTTATAGCAAATGAATAACATAATGTGAAACTGGCATGTGTTAGTAACAATTCCACTATTATATACAATAAACTCATAGTAAAACTAATCACAAGAGATGGTGCATATGATATTATCTATGGAAATCAAAACAGCCATGTGCAGATTGCAATACAAGAGAATCAAGAATTATATAACTTCCGCATTGTGAAGTAAACACACAAAGCTGGTTCAATATTTGTCAGATTTGGAGCTTAGGCGCACAATTGATATGCCCAACAATGCTGAAGTACAATGCATAAATATTACCGAAAATAATAACCAATCCTTCGTTTTTCACCAGAGAATACACGATGAAGTGTGAGTAATTATCAATACAACATTCAGATATATTCAATTAAAACCAAAATAATATATAATTTACACAAGAGATGGATTGGCACGATGTTATGATGTAATGAAATCATTCTACAAGCGTATCAATTTGGGAAGGCGATCTATGGAGTTTAAAACCGTTGCAAATCTAAGTGCTAGTTATGTTTGTAGAAATTGGAGCATACAAATATAAACCAGGACAAAAAGAAAAAGAAAAATGAAATAAGAATAAATGGTCACACAAAACATGAGTAAACTTAAAGCCGAAATAAAAATTACACTAACACACAAACTAATCTATTGAACTGGAATGAGAAAGCTTTACAACCTTGGTATAGTAGGCCCTTAATGAACAAGATTGCAAGCTAAGTTTCACACCAGAAGAGACTTATGAGTTATATTTTCACCACAATACTCTGTAAGTAGGGTTCATTGGAATGCAAGAAGGTTGATCACGGCATCAATGATAAGAAATACAAATGTAGGAAATGAGCGATGCAATGATAAAAATGAGCGATGTCAATGAATTTACATACGGAGGGTGATCATATGTGTATCCCAGACCTAGTGTGTGTCTTTGAATGCAGTTCAATAGTTGTAATGAATAAATTCACTAACCAATTTAGTTCCAGAATAGCTAAATAAGGAAGAATCCTGATAGTTTTGTGAACAACGCAATTTGGTATGAGGAGGTTCGCTTGATTCACTGGAGTGATAATAACAACTGAGTGATGAATGATGAATGGGCATTGAGTCCCATGTTGGCAAACCAACAACAAATGAAATCTGAGAAAATTACATCTGATCGGGAAAGGATGTCTCCTAGTGTGTTCATAAATTCTGAAAACTGGCCGCTGGTGAAGTAAATGAGGACATATTTGAACTGGGTTTTCAACGGTTGGACGAGATTCTTCACGTTTTGCTCAGGAAGGGATCCTGAAAATTGATTCATGGTTCCTCTTTCATAACAATGTCGGATCAAGTGTCGGAACATCAACGATCAAATCTTCGAGCTGGAACCCTACGAGCTGATTGTTTTCACTCTTCCTTTTGTTGCGTTTATGCAAAACGTCCTGTCAAATGGAACCACAAATTATAACTTTGCATATCTTTATAATATAAGTGGCTATCTATAATTTAGAAACTTTGGTACATATGGCAGCCAAAATTATGATATGATGGGATAGTGTGAAATCTCAATAATGTTCCACTTCAAACTATCATGAATATTATTTGAATATCAATCCATGGGAAGCAACACAAAACGATATATAATACATTAAAACAATAATTTAAGTATCCTTTACTTTTCATTGTTTTTAATTAATAAATTAAAGTATAATATTATCTTTTAAAAAATAAATGTATTAAATTATGGTAAAATGTGATTCCAAATAGTAAAATATAATGAAGGAAAGAGACAATTTTTTCACTTGTCTCTTTGAAATGGGAAAGCTTCAACTTAGTAGATGTAATATCTCGATTTTGACCCATTGCATTAAATATGTACATGATGTAATTTCGTTATAAAATCATGGTGAGGAGCTCAAGGCCAAGTCCCCGCCATCGATTTACTGTTCGTGTATCGGAAATTAAAATTCGTTGCAAATGGATCACATGCTAGCCTAGCAAGATGGAAATCGTAAGTACTATGTCAACAAGAGTATGGGGGCATGATTTTACAAGGAATAGGGAGGGAAATATGAAAACCCTTAAAGCCAATAATGTCAAGACAAGTGTCAATGAGAGAACCCATGAACCATTAAATACCCATGTTGACTTATGCACCCAATCATTTAAATATTCCAAGAAGTGGTTGAAGTAGTTCTTGTTTTGGGAAATGGAGAGCATGGCTGTCCAATTTCGTGTATCGGCAAGTCACCATTTTCGAAAATCTGGTTTTTCTTCCTAGGAAAGAAAAGACCCATGAAATTTTATCCATTCATTTAATACATGGAAGAGTTTTGTTCCCTCACGTACCTCTTTCTTGTTAGAAAAACAGGATCGCAGAGCAATAACAGTAAATAGAAATGAAAATATAATCACACATACACATTACAAGAGAGACACAGATATATCGTGGTTCACCCAACTTGCGCTACATCCACACTGAAGTTGCCAGTCCTTATTATTATTCCTTCGAGCAAAATGAAGGGATACAACCCGCAGCACAATCACTGCACTTCCTCTTCACTGTCTCACACAGTCTCTCTTCAGATCTCAGAGATCTTTACAATTCATAAAACCTAATACATCATTGCCCTAGCCGTGTTACAATGTCTTTCTTTTATAGGGGAAATACAATGGGAAAATACCATGGGATACCCAAAACCATGGGCCCGCAAAAAAGATGGCGAAAACAGCCCCAAATTTTTTTCTCGAGGGCTAAGCCCCCGAACCCCCGTCGGGGGACCACTGGCCCCCGGACCCCCCAGCCAGGGGGCAATGCCCCCCCACACACCCCCACTGGGGTGAGTGTACAGTCCACCTACATATCATATAAAACAGGGGTACAAACACGGCTAAATAATAATATCTCTGGATCTGGAGATTAGGCTCCACAATCAACATTTCTTGCTGGGCATTTTCCTCCATGAATTTACTGAGTTTTCCTCCAATTTTCTAGTTGGGAAAGTCATTTTTGGGCTTGTAGAATGACTGAGAGAAAGGTAAAATTGTGTTGGAGGTCCATAGAGGCCGTTTTTTCCATTTGAATGCTTGCATTCCTGTGGGAAATATCGTTTCATTCCCCAATGCTTGATTTCCCCTCTCCAATTTCCTTTTGTTATGCCCAATGTTTGGATGAGTGTGTAATTGTTCAATTGATTTCTAACTACTATGAAATTACCTTGCTATTGTTGTGGTTTGGGGTTAGATGCATCCCTTGTTTTGGCTTGAACTTTTGTGTAAGAAACCGGGACTAAACAAGGATTTGGAATTGGCTTGATAAACCTAGTGAAAGATGTAACCTCACCGAGGATGATAGGGGTTTGACTACTTTTCTATGCACACCCTAAAGAGCACTAGAAGCGAAGGTATGGCCTACGTGACTGCGGAGCAGTGAAGGGGATACTTCGTTGTGTTGTGTGTGTCTAAGTATTGTGGGTGCCAAGATAGATAACTCTTGTAGAAGTACTGATAGCTCTGTGGTTGAACTCACTAGCTTCGCAATTCCTTCCTTTCCATTTCCTTGACAGCCTGATAAACCCAGTTGTGGATTGGCTTGGCTAATATGTGGTATATACTTGGCTATGTGTGAGTTTGTAGGTTCCATTTCCTTGTGGAAATCATGCCTAGCTAGGGGGTGGAAGTTTTGTTGAGAGATTGATGAGCACAACTGGCCTATGGTTGGGTGGAACGTTGCACTTGCATAGCTAGTTGTCGGGGACATCTTCATTTCAAGATAATTATTCAAGGAAAGCTTTGTTGTTTTCAATTCAATAGTTATTCAAGTGTTGAATGGAATGAATACTTACATTAGTTGTTTATAAATTATGCCTGTGATTATTAATCTTGTTTATGGATGCTATGTGTGGTGGATGGAGTTCATTTTCGTTGTGTTTATTTGTATTATGCATCTGCACACATAATTTATTTGTTATGAAATTGTAATACCGTTATGGGGTGAAATTTGGGAAGTAGTATGTAGCTCATGTTCCCTCCGTGAAGTCGAAATGATGGAAGGGGGTGTGACAGTGTGGTAACGGAGCTACATGTTGTAATTACATCAGGCTTGAATGGGATAAATAAGATAACTTGTATCATTAAGTTCATTCCCTGATTGCTGCAAAAATGATGATTTTTTCTAATGTTATACCTCAAAGTCCCACTTTGAGCACCGTTTCACCTCATTATGGTTTATCCCTATGTGAAAACTAACGACACTTCCTCCTAATGAACGTCAGAACTTACTCCCACCTAGTTGTTCCTCTCTTTGACCGCCCTTGGAATCCCTAGAGCCAAATAGAACTTGTTTGAGACGAGGTCCACATCATCAGATCACATGGCCACCTCATTTGGCCCACTTTACTAGAATTTGCGTTCCTAGCTAGTAGTGCAGAACAAAAAACTCCCCTTTTTGTGCCCTGCATAGCTGCAGGGGCACAAAAATATCAACTTCATCACACTTTCCTCAGTGTTGGGGGTGTGAAAATTCCCTCAACCACCTTACTCTTTGAAGTTAGGATCTTGGATTCGATGGAGAAAATTTAGGGATGATGATTCCCCTCGAATCCCATCTCCTCTTTCTTCCTTGTTGTGAGCCATCTCCTCTTTCTTCCTTGTTGTGAGACATCTCCTTGATCCACTTTACACTCCTTGAGATCCATCATTATATCCTAGTGGTTGGCCTCCCAAACCCTATAAGAAGGAACCCATCAACAAGCTAGGCGGAGAACACTTGAGGTATCAAACCTGTGGTCTTAAGAGTTTTGCAGAGGTGGCAAGGAGGAAGTCTTTGGAGCTAAAGTTGTTGCTTGGACATCAAGAAGTGGCTTTGTAAGATTCTTTTAGCTTTCATCAATATAACTTGTCTTATTTTCCCATATTGTGCTTATTTCTCCAATCAATAGCATAATGTATTTCTAGTTTGATTTAGATCCTAACTATTATACATAGTATTTGGATATTGTGTTGCTTGTTGTTTGCTTTGACTTAGACAGGTTCTACTCGCAAGCTTCAAGGTTAGAGCTGAAGTTGAGACACACATGAGATTTGAAGCAAGTCATACTAATTCCTCTCTTCAAGGACATTAAGAATTTGTATGCCCAGTTAGATCTAGGAATTTAAGGTTGCATTTGTTTGTTTATTATCTTAGATTAGACTTAGTTGATCTTAGCTTAATCTCTGGATAAATCTAACTACCCATAGGACGGATTTATTAACACACCTAAGTATGTGTCGGCGATTTTTGGTGAGTTGCGCCGAAGTTTTTCAATGAACTTAGACAAGTTTGTCGATGTGCAGTTTCGACAAGTTTTGTGAAAATATGTCGACGCGTTTTGGCATGTTTTGGAAAACTTCGCCGAAAAGAGTTTTGAAGTTTTTAAGAAAACTTTGACGACAAGAATTTCGGTGCATTTCAAAAAACTTCATCAACAAGTGATTGGACACATTTTGGAAAACTTCACCGAAAAATGTTTCGTCGAAGTTTGAGAAATTTGTTGATGAAGTGTTTCGATGAAAAATTAAGTATTCACCGATAAAGTGTTTCGGTGATTTTCGATGAGTTTTGAAAAGTTTGTCGATGTGTTTGAATGGAGTTGGAGAAAATTCTCCGATGAGTTTCGGTGGAGTTGGAGAAAATTCTCCGACGAGTTTCGGTGGAGTTGGAGAAAATTCTCCGACAAGTTTCGGTGGAGTTGGAGAAACTCCACCAACACGTTTCGGTGAAATTGGAGAAAGTTGTCAATGGAGTATTTCAGAAAGTTTTTGAAAAGTTCGCCGATGTGTTTCTGTGAGGTTTTGAGAAATCCACCAATGTGTTTCAACGTATTTGGGAAAAATTCGCCAATGAAGGGTTTCAACGAGTTTTGGAGAGTTTTTCGATGCAATGTATCGGTGAGTTTTTGAAAAATCAGTCGATGTGTTTCGGAAAAGTTGGAGAAAGTTCACTAAGAAAGTGTATCGGCAAGTTTTGAGAAGGCCGCCGAAATGGAGAAATTGGGCAGTTTTGCACGTGAATTTCCACGGATATTTTTTCGGTGCCAGAAATCGAAAAAATGAAATTGATCTTATGTGTTAGATTGTGCGAAATCAAAATATTTACATAAGAAAAAAGAACAAGGGAACTGCCCTTGACCCACCTTGCAATGGCGCTGGGAGGCCGCAAGGGAGTGTTACACCAAAATGTCGTCACCCTTGTGCAAGTGTCGCAAGTGTTTCAAGTGTCGTCATCGTGACCTAGTGTCATCGTCATGACCGTTGCAAGTACCGTCATTATGACCAAGTGTTGTCATCATGACCGTTGTGATAATGTCGTCATCATGACCGTTGTGATAATGTCGTCATCTTGACCATTGTGTATGCACCCCTAAAGATACCTGGACTAAGTAATCATCCTGGGAGGATTTGCACTCAGTTCTGCAATCTTTTGAGAGGTCGTCGCAGGTTTCACACTAGCAACATGCGACGTCGCATCTTGCTCCACTGTAGGGTGCGATGAGGTCATTTAATGGGAAAAAATAGCTTATTCGAGATCCTTCTTGCAACTTGCTCATTTAGGGTCTTATCCCTAACCTCTAGGGGAGCTGGTACTCGGCCCTTAACTCTTTGGGAGGATCCCCTATCTCTCTCCTACCATCTCTCAACCTATCCTATCCATACCTTATCCACTTAGTCCGATATAAGTGAGGTTCACTCCCATCCCAAAATGGGGGAGGTCTATGGTACCCTTATGCTGATAGGATCCATATTGGTGATTGGGAAGCTTGTACCATCTTGGAGGCTTGGCTTGGACATGTTGGATGGAGGATGCGACGTTGAGGATTTGGTTGTAGCTTCACCCTTTCTGTTGTATTCCCACTTTTTATACAGTTAATATAATCTCTTTCCATAAATGTTGTCTCATTGAGAATGTTTAGAACTTTCTTCCTCAACTGTTAGTTTAGATTAGTTATTGTTTAGATATCTTGTACTGCTTGTGTCGTTTCCATATTGTATTGATAGGTCTTGTAGCTGGAGATTTGATGACCACGAGACTTGGAGCAACAACAAGGAGAAGGAGCCGCGATCTAAAAGGTATGATATCTAAGTACTCGATCTGTAACTAGATCTAGGAAATGAGTTTTATGTTCTGTACTATTTGTTCTAGATTCACTTGAACTAGGAAGATTCGGCTCATGTCCGCCCGAGTGGATTGTCCGTTAATAAGGAGAAATCCCCCTTGACCTCCATTTTTTTTCTACAAAGTTAAATTTTGGGTTCAACCACAACAGTTAAAGTAGTGTAAAAATCGAGTGGGTTGTGTATTTTGAAGGGTGATTGGTTGTCCCTAGGAAGCAAGAAAATAATTTCTAACAATGTAAAATACAACTAACAAATGTTCCTTATGTGAACACATTTTGTAGGTTTATAGTCATATCAGAGAAAGTTAAGGTTCGACATTCCATATAGTTCAGGATGAAAAAATTTGGTCTTGGTTGTACTAAGAAGATCACCATCATGGATGATGCACACGATCCATATGATCCTAAGAAAGATGCCATGGGAGAGAACATACATGTTGAGAATGTTGAGACTAAATCCAATGGTAGAAGGAATCAGGAGACTCCCCTAGACATTGCAGCCACCATGAGGATCCGAAGCTTGTGGAGTTGTAGATTTGTAGAGAATACAATGAGAGTGATTAAAGATCAAGAAGAACAAAATTAACTGAATGCATCTATGCTGCAAATTTTGACAGACATTCAAAGAAGCATTAACTTTGGGCATTGTAGCTGGGGTTTTCACACCAGCTCGTGCTAAAGAGAACCTTGAGGATTTAGGAACCCTTAGTAGAAGTTCAATAATGGATAAAAAATAATAATATGTGAGATGTGACATGTGCAAGTGATAACATAAAAATAAACCTAACAATAACCATAAAAATAAACAATCATAACGAACTCATTAGTGGAATTTGAAATTTTTTGTATTAATGGGCAAACAAGTGTTTGCAATGGTGTTTACCTCAAATGGTGAGGTTGTTGGAGTCCTTGCAGCTGTATAAAGAGTAGTGCACCGGATATCTAGAGCTCCTTTCCCTTCTCTCAATGCTCAATAGGTGGCTAAGACTCAATTGAAATGAGGAACATAAGCTCAAGGTGATAGGCTAGACTTCAATAGGAATTTCGGTAGCATAAGGGTATGAAGAGTGATTGATGGACATGAAATGGGGGGCCTCCATCACCTTTTATAGAGGTTTTGGGTGGTGGAGTATTGAACTATGATTTTGGGAAACCAAGAGTATTGGAAAATGGTTTTAGGGTTTTTCCCTCTTTTTGAATTTATTTTTGACTTTTTTCCCTTTTTTCTTTTATTTTGGGAATTTTGGACCCTTTTTTAGGGTTTTTTACCTTTTTTGAAGGAATCTCATTAATTGAGGAGGGAAATAATGATTTTTTTCCCTTTTGGTAACCATTTGAGGGTTTTTTAGGGGTTTGGAGGCCAAAAATGTAGAAAAAGTGGACAAATGGGTTATGTGACTAGGGAGATGAGCTAGTGAACAATTTTTGGGTGTTAGCAGGAATTACTCAACAAATCCATAAAATAGTGGGATTAGTTCAAAGAGAAATTCCTACAATAGGTCCAATAGCTAAAGAAGAGTTTCTAGAAACGGGACATATATTCCATAAATCCCTTCTAGTGGATCATCTAACTATGAAGAATCCATTAAAGGTTCAATCTCTTCATCTCACAAGAATAAGAGGAAGAGGCAATACAAGAAAAATTCACATGGGGAATTTAAGAAGGCCAAACCTCCTACATTTGATGGTGAGGTAAAATATGGTCAAGAAGTTGAAGCTTAGCTTCTTGGGATGAGGAAGCATTTCCAATTCCAAGACTACTCTAGAAATATGAAGGAAAGGGTGGCAATACTTAATCTAAATGGAAGAGTATCTATATGGTGGGATCACATTAGGAAAGTGAAGACGATAAATTAAAGGAAGATTATATGGAAGCAGCTCAAGAAGTAATTCAAGTATAAGTACCTCTCTAATAGGTATTACGATTATAAAATCAAAGAATTCCATGAACTGAAATTGGGGAAAATGACCCTATAATAATATGCAAACAAATTCTTGGAGTTGCTGAGATATCTCAAGTATACCAGAGATGATAAGGTGAAAATTTAGCATTTTCTATGTGGACTACCTCAATCATATAAAGACATAATTTAATTTGATGAACCTCGAACTCTAGTGGAGGTCAAGAGAAAGGTGAAGTATTGTTATGATAAAAACAAAAGAAATAATGATTTCCATAAGGCATGGAAGGACATGAAAAATGAGAAGTTTGACCAAAGGAGGAAGTGGTTCAAACCTCCTCATCTCAAAAATCAGCAAAGACAGCCACCGCAGGGTGTGATGAAGCCAACTAGAATGATGGGAGACAAGCCATGCCATCCAAAGGCGACAAGAGAGCCACTTCAATGTTGGGGATGTGCAGAGGACCACATGGTTAGGAACTATCCACATCAGAATGAGAGTGTAAATCAAGTTCACAACATCCAAGGAGTTGAAACTGTGGGTCAAGTGGAAAGGACCGTCCCTAGAACCTATGCAGCACTAGAGGACCACCAAGCATACTATCAATCAACCATGGTTGAATTTGAAGGTAATATTTCTAAGCAATCTGTTTCTATTTTGATTGAACCTAGATCTACTCATAGTTATATCACTCCTAAAATTGTTGAGATTTGTGCTTTTAAGAAATTAAAACATAGTGGTTAGTTCAACTAGCCACTAGAACCAAGAGAAAATTTAGTGAAATGGTAGAGAAATGTCCTTTAGAGATGGACGGGGTATTCAGTTGTGCAAATCTGAATACCCTGCCACTTGGTTCCTATGATATTCTGACTGGAATGGACTGGTTAGAAGCACACAACGTTAAACTTGACTACTACATCAGTACTTTTGAATGCATGGATGAAGAAGGAAACCCAAGGGTTGTAAAAGGGATTCCAAAGGTGATTTATATAGGCAAATTTCTGCCATGCAGTTGAAAAAGTTATGTAGGGAGGGTTGTCAATTGTATGTTGCCCATGTTTTGGAGGAAACATAAAATGAAATTTCCAAGTTGGAAGACTATCGTGTGTTGGAAGAATTCAAGGATGTGTTTCATGACAAGATTCGAGGACTTCCTCCAAAGAGGGACATTAATTTTACAATTGACCTCATGCCGAGAGCTGCACTAGTGTCTAAGACACCCTATAGGATGAGTACACTGGAATCTCTAGAATCGAAAATCTAGTTACAAGGGCTGTTGGAAAATAAATATATTAGGCCAAGTGTGTCCCCATGGGGAGCACCTATTCTATTTGTAAAAAAGAAAGATGGAACACTCAGGTTATGCATTGACTAAATGCAGTTGAACAAAGTCACTATGATGAAAAAATACCCATTACCTCAAATTGATGACATTTTTTATCAAATGATAGGGGCAAAGGTATTTTCAAAGATTGAATTGAGGTATGGTTACCATCAGGTAAGAATCAAAGAGGAATATATTCATAAGACAACCTTTAGAACAAGGTATGGTCACTATGAGTTTTTGTTGGTACCATTTGATCTCACAAATGTACTAGCTACATTCATGTGCCTCATAAACAGTGTTTTTAGCAAGTATTTGGACAATATTGTTCTTGTTTTTCTATATGGCATTCTTATCTATTCTAAGAATCAAGAAGAGCGTGAAGAACATTTGAGAATGGCCTTGCAATTGCTAAGGGACAATAAGTTATATGAAAACCAAAGAAAATATGACTTTTACAAAAATAAAATTTATTATTTGGGTCACATTATCTCAGAGGAAGGAATATATGTGAACCCTGAGAAGGTTGAAGCCATTATGAATTGGCCAACTCCAAGGAACATGACAGATGTGAGATCCTTTATGGGACTTGCTGGTTACTACATGAGGTTCATTGAAGGATTTTACAAGGTTGCTAATCCAATTACTTCCTTACAGAAGAAGGGAATGAAATTTGAGTGGACACCAAGATGTGAGGAGAGCTTTCAGCGGTTGAAGAATCTTCTCATGAGTGCACCAATTTTGAAAATTATAGAACTAGAAAAAGATGATGCATGCAATCAAGGACTTGGAGGAGTTCTTATGCAAGACAACCATGTGGTATGCTATGAGTCAAGAAAGTTGAAGGAGCATGAGAAGAAATATGCTACCCATGATTTAGAACTGACATCCATAGTGCATGATTTAAAGATGTGGAGGCACTATTTGATGGAAAGAAAATTTGAGCTAAGGAAAGACCATTGTCGTCTAAAATACTTGTTTGAGAAGCTGACATTAAATGCTAGGAAAACTAGATGGCTGGAATTTCTATGTGAATCTGATTTTGAGATCAAACACATAAAGGGGAAATAAAATAAGGTGGTTCATGCACTAAGAAGAAAAGTAAATGAAAAGCATGTGGAAATCGTTAGTACCTACCAATCAGATTTGAGGTAGCAAATTGTTAATTGTATTGTTGAAGACGAAATGTATGTGTAGATCAAGGACAAATTGAAATAGAAAAACTTTGAAAACAGGTATGATAGTTATAATTTGGAAGGTGACATAATTCTTAATTATAGGAATAAAAATTATATTCCAAATGTGGAAAACTTGAGGAACATTTTTATGGATGAAATCCATAAAGCTTCATATTCTATTCAGCCAGGATATTAGAAAACAATTGCTACAACCAGAAAACAATATTCCTGGCCAGAGATGAAGAAGGACATCATCCAATACATTTCTAAGTGCATGAAATGTCAGCAGGTGCAGGTTGAACACCAACATCTGACATATTTATTGAGTCCATTTGCACTTCCAGAATGGAAATGTGAGAAAATTTCCATGGATTTTATTACAGTTTTTCCGATGACAATAAATTAGCATGATTCCATCATGGTGGTGGTGGACAAGTTAACAAAGGCAACGCATTTTATACCAATTAAGTCCACATATAAAATTGATGCCATTGCAAAAAGTTTCATGAAAGAAATTTTCAAATTGCGTGGATTTCCTAAGGCAATAATTTATGATAGGGATACCAAGTTCACTTCAAATTTTTGGAAAGGTCTTTTTGCAGATTTGGGTATGCAGCTGAACTTTAGCACATCATACCATTCTCAAATAGATGGGAAAATAGAAAGAGTAAATTAGGTGCTTGAAAACATGCTTTGCATGTATGTAATGGACAAACCATCCAAGTAGGAGGATTATCTAAACTTGGTAGAGTTTGCATATAATAACGGGTAGCAAGCATCATTGGGCATGAGTCCATTTGAGGCTTTGTTTGGATGGAAGTGTAGGACACTATTGACTTGGGATAATCCAATGAACATAATTGTACTTGGGCCAGAATTGCTTAAGGAAATTGCACAAGAGGTTGCAAAGATCAGGCAAAATTTAAAGGCAGCCCAAGATAGATGGAAAATCTATGCAGATAAGAACAGGGTGCATAGGGATTTTAGTGTTGGGGATCATGTTTACCTTAGAGTGAGGGCAAGGAAGAGTTCCTTGAAGCTTGGGAGTTATTCAAAGATATCACCCAGATATTGTGGGTCATTTGAAATGCTTGAAAGAATAGGGCCAGTTACATATAGAATTGCATTTCCTTCTAACACTAGAAGTCATAATGTTTTTCATGTTTATTTGCTTAAGAAATATGTACGTGATGCTAACCATGTGATTAATTGGGATGTGATCTAGGTGGAACCTGAGGGAGAGTTCCAAACTGAGCCATTGCACATCCTATACAAGAAGCTAACTTTGTTACAGAACCGAGCAATTGAACAAGTAAAGGGTCAATGGAAGAAGTACGGTCTCGATGAGGCTACATGGGAGCTAGAGGATGCCATGAGAGTGGCATATCCATATTTTATCAATTTGAAGAGCACTGAGGACAGTGCTAATTTAAGTGGGAGGGGAATGTAATATCTCGATTTTGCCCCATTTCATTAAACATGTACATGATGTAATATCGTTATAAAATCATGGTGAGGAGCTCAAGGCCAAGGCCCCACAATCGATTTATTATTCTTGTATTAGAAATTAAAAATTGTTGCAAGTGGATTGCGTGCTATCATGGCAGGATGGAAATCGTAAATATGATGTAAATGTATTTTAATAAAAATATCCATAACTAGCTATGCAAGGAAATAAGAGTATGGGGGCATGATTTTTACAAGGAATAGGGAGGGAAATATTCAAACCCTTGAAACCAATCATTTCAAGCCAAGTTCCAATGGGAGAACTCATGAACCATTAACTACCCATGTTGAATTATGCACCTAATCATTTAATTCTTCCAAGAGATGGTTGAAGTAGTTATTGTTTTGGGAAATGGAGAGTATGGTTGTCCAATTTTGTGTATGGGAAAGCCACCATTTTGGAAAATCATGTTTTTATTCCTAGGAAATAAAATACCCACGAAATTGTTTCCATTCCATTCATACATGGAGGAGTTTTGTTCCCTCGCATCCCTCTTTCTTGTTGGGCGTTTTCCTTCACTAATTTACTGAGGTTTCCTCCATTTTTCTAGCTAGGAAAGTTGATTTTGGGGTTGTAGAATGATTGGGATGAAGGGAAAATCATGTTCAGGATCCATAGAGGCCATTTTTTCCATTTAAATGTTTGTATTCTCATGGGAAAAATCATTTTGTTCCCTAGTGTTCGATTTCCCCTCTCCAATTTCCTTTTGTTATTCCCGGTGATTGGATGACTGTGTAATTGTTAAATTGATTTCCAACTGCTAGGAACTTACCTTGATATTGTTGTCGTTTGGGGTTAGATGCCTCCCTTGTTTTTGCTTGAACTTGTGTGTAAGCAAGCAAGAGTAGAAAATAATTTGGAATTGGCTTTATAAACCTAGTGAAAGGTGTAATCTCACCGTAGATGATAGGGAGTTGGCTACTTTTCTATGCACACCCTAAAGAGCACTAGAAGGGAAGGTATGGCCTGGGGGACTATGCAGCAATGAAGAGGATACTTCCTTGTGGTGGGTATGTAGGTATTGTGGGTTCAAATCTAGATAAATATTGTAGAGGTATTGATAGCTCTTTGGTTGAGCTCACTATCTTAGAAATTCCTTTATTTCTACTACCTTGACAGCCTGATAAACCCAACTGTGGACTAGCTTGGATGAGATGTTGTATATACTTGGCTATGTGTGAGTTTGTAGGTTCCCTTTCCTCGTGGAAATCATACCCAGCTTGGTGGTGGAAGCTGTGTTGATACATTGATGAGAACAACTGGCTTATGGTTGGGTGGAACATTCCACTTGAAAACAAGTTGCTCGGGACAACTTCATTCCAAGATAAGTACTCATTGAAAGCTTCGTTGTTTTCAACTCATTAGTTATTCAAGTGTTGAATGGAATGAATTCTTATATTGATTGTTTATAAATGATGCATGCGATAATTAAGATTGTTTATGCATTCTATGTGTGGTGGATGGAGTTCACTTTCATTGTGTTTATTTGTATTATGCATATTCACACATAATTTATTTGTTATGACATTGTAATACCATTGTGGGGCGAAATTTGGAAGGCCGGATTTAGTTCATGTTCCCTCCCTTAAGCCAGATTGATCAAAGGGGATGTGACAATAGATATCTAACTACACTTCATAGAAACCTATATATCTACTTAAGGGAGTTAGGGTAGGACCCTAACATAATATCTCCCTTAAAAGGAAACATTGGCATTAAGGCTATAGATGTAGAAATTGTTGAAGTATATATGATGGTTCCCATGTAGTATCCTTCAGTTGCATGTATTTCCACTATATTAGGACCTCTTGGATGGTGTGGTGGAAAATGTGACATTCCAGTTTTTAATTACTTTTCATAATTTTTTATTTTATGAGCCAACATGAATTTTTTATTATTATTTTTTTTATGTAGGAATGTTACCACATATCCCCCATACTGGGATGTAGAGCACCTCGCTCCTCTTAGTGTGCATGGAAGGTCGTATTTATTTCATGTTCCCTCCCTTAGGTCAGAAATTACCTTGATATTATTGTGGTTTGGGGTTAGATTCATCCCTTGTTTTGGCTTGAACTTGTGTGTAAGCAACAAAGATAAGACAAGGATTTGGAATTGGCCTAACAAACCTAGTGAAAGGTGTAACCTCACCGAAGATGATAGGGCTTTGGCTACTTTTGTTTGCACATCCTGAAGAGCACTAGAAGGGAATGTATGGCCCAAGGGACTGTGGAGCAATCAAGGGGATACTTACTTGTGTTGGGTATGTAGGTATTGTGGGTTCCAAGCTAGCTAAATATTGTAAAGGTACTGATCGCTCTGTGGTTGAGCTCACTATCTTAGCAATTCCTTCCTTGATACTACCTTGACAACTTGATAAACCCAATTGTGGACTAGCTTGGCTGAGATGTGGTATACATTTCTATATGTGTGAGTTTGTAGGTTCCCTTTCCTTGTTAAAATCATGCCTAGTTCAAGGGTGGAAGCTGTGTTGATAGATCGATGAGCACATCTGACCTATGGTTGGGTGGAACGTTGCACTTGCATACCAAGTTGCTTGGGACACGTTCATTTCAAGATAAGTATCGAATGGAAGCTTCATTGTTTTCAATTAATTAGTTATTCAAGTGTTGAATGGAATGAATTCTTACATTAGTTGTTTATAAATGATGCATGTGATAATTAAGCTTGTTTATTTATACTATGTGTGGTGGGTGGAGTTCACTTCCACTCTATTTATTTGTATTATGCATATGCACACATCATTTATTTGTTATGAAATTGTAATACCATGATGGGGTGAAATCTAGAAGGCCAGATTTAGTTCATGTTCCCTCCCTTAATCCGCATTGATGGAAGGGAATGTGAGAGTAGAGATCTAACTACACTTCATAGAAACCTATATATCTACTTAAGGGAGTTAGGGTAGGACCCTAGCATAATGTATCCCTTAAAATGAAACATTGTGATTAAGGCTAGAGATGTAGAAATTGTTGAAGAATCTATGTTGGTTTCCATGTAGTATCCTTGGGTTGCATAGCTTTCCACTATATTAGGACCTCTTGGATAGTGTGCTGGAAAAGAAGACTTTCCAATTTTTAATTACTTTTCATAAAAATTTATTTTTTGAGCCAACATGGACTTTCTAAAAATACTTTCCATAATTTTTTATTTCACGAGTAGACATGATTTTTTTAATTATTTTGTTAGGTAGGAATGTTACAACATATCTCCCATACTAGTTTGTAGAGCACCTCGCTCCTCTCGGTGTGCATGGAAGGCAAGATTTAGTTCCTTTTCCCTCCCTTAAGACGGAAATTTACTTGATATTGCTTTGGTTTGGGGTTAGATGCATCCCTTGTTTTGGCTTGAACTTGTGTGTAAGAAACCAGGAGTAGACAAGGATTTGGAATTGTCTTGATAAACCTAGTGAAAGGTGTAACCTCAACAAAGATGATAGGGCTTTGGCTACTTTTCTATGAACACCCTGAAGAGCACTAGAAGTGAAGGTATGGCTTGAGGGACTGTAAAGCAGTGAAGGTGATACTTCCTTATGTTGGTTATCTAGGTATTGTGGGCTCCAAGCTAGATAAATCTTGTAGAGGTACTGATAAATCTATTGTTGAGCTCACTATCTTAGCAATTCATTCCTTTATACTATACTGACAACATGATAAACCAAACTGTGGACTAGCTTGGATGAGATGTGGTATATACTTGGCTATGTGTGAGTTTCTAGGTTTTGTTTCCTTGTGGAAAGAATTCCCAAATCGGGGATGGAAGTTCTTTTGATAGACTCATGAGAACAACTGGACTATGGTTGGATGGAATGATGCACTTGCATAGCAACTTGCTTGGGACAACTTCATTTCAAGATAAGTAATCAATGACAGCTTCATTGTTTTCAATTCATTTTTTATTGAAGTGTTGAATGGAATGAATTCTTACGTTCATTGTTTATAAATGGTGCTTGTGATAATTATGCTTGTTTATGCATGCTATGTGTGGTGGATGGAATTCACTTCCGTTATGTTTATTTGTATTATGCATTTGCACATGTAATTTTTTTTTTTTTTCTGAAATTGTAATACCATTACGGGGTGAAATTTGGAAGGCCGGATTTAGTTCATGTTCCCTCCCTTAAGCTGGATTGATGGAAGGGGATGTGATAGTAGATATCTAAATACACTTCATAGAAACCTATATATATAATTAATGGAGTTAGGGTAGGACCCTAGCATAATGTCTCCCTTAAAAGGAAACATTGCCATTAAGGCTAGAGATGTAGAAATTGTTGAAGTGGTGCAAGGTCAGTCCCAACAAGGGGCCTCTTGCTTAACTATGACACACAAAAACACATGGGTGCTCACACAGAATGGATGTGAACTGAATTCCAGAATGTGGCTTCTATTAACTAATCAAATTACAATGTGCAAATACAACGTAAACTATCAAACTAGTCGGCCTTAGCCTTTTACAATATACAGAATGAAAATCTACCTCTAAGTGTGTTTTTGACTGTGTGCGATATTATCCCTCTCCTAGTTCTCTGTTGAATGATGAGCTATGGATCGGATCCCATGTTCTGTGACTTTACACTGCTCTTCCACTCTATTTTTTCTCCTCCCGAGGTCACTCCGTTCCCCGAGACACTCTTCGTCTGTCCGTCAAATCCTCCATATCTTGTTGACCTGCAGTTGTTAGTGCCCTCTGGTCGTGCTGCACAACCCCTGCCTATGGTGACATTTGTCATGATCCAAAACACCTTCATAACTGCTCATAAATTCCTCAACAACCTCCAATGGCTACTAAGTACTCCTCCTTGATTTCTGCACAATTCTGACTCTACTGCAGTTGTCAGCCCCATGTCTTGACCATACTGCACTTCATCATCCTTCGACATTACTTGTTGCCTTCAATTCACTTCTATGGCTTCCAGTTCACCTGTCCTCCACGCTTGGTTTTATCTGCAACCTGTCGATGTTTTTGTTAAACAACTCGTCAACACCCGACCTCTTTCGTTGCAACCTTGTCGTCTGTCAACATAAGACTTGTCGAGTCCCGACCTTCTCCTCTCGTTGACTTCATATCGACAACTTATGCTCGATTACTTGGATTCAACAAATAATATTCCTTCGTAATAGTGGTCATCGGAAATCCCCCTGGTCGACTTCTCTTGTCAATCAACTTCGACTGTTTTTCCTAGGAATTGATGCTCTTGCATCAGACTCCCTGGGTGAAAAATAACTCGACTGCTCTGTAATTTTCCTGTATTCTTCTTCGGAAATACATGTTGCCTCCTACAACTCATCATCCTTCCAACAGAATAAGTATTCTTTCTTTTGCGAACTCTATGTCCATCTGACTTCGCGTTCCTATAACATTTCGACGATTTCCTCCTTGTCGTGTCTACCTGGAATCTACATTGTCCTATCGATGTTCGACACTCCCACGATGCTGCTGGTTGAGCCTTCTTCAAACTTGTATAGATATGAGATATCAAACGTAGGTGATATGCTCAAGTCCTTCGGCAACTCCAACACATAAGCATTGTCTGAAATATTCTTCAGAATCTTACATCGTCCAATCTTCTTCAGCTTCATCTTGTTATATGTTCCTATCGAAAATCTCTCCTTCCGTAAGTGTGTATAGACTAAGTCTCCTTCATTGAATGACTGTAGCCTCTTATTCTCGTGGGCCCTCAACTTTTATCTCGCGTTGCTCTTTTCAATGCGCTTCCGCACATCTTCATGCACTTCCTTCATATTCTCTACGAATTTTTCTGCGTCCGCACTTTTCCTGGTTTTTGTCAGTATCTCGACCAAATCCACCACTCCATGTGGGATTCTTCCTTGAACAATCTGCAATGGGCTCGTACATTTCGACCGATTCAAGGAGTTGTTATACACAAATTGTTCTTCCGCCAATGCGTTCTCCTACTGCTTGGGTCTGTTGGTCATCAAACATCTCAGAAGGTTTCCCAAAATTCTGTTCACCACCTTGATCTGTCCATCTGTCTTTGGATGATATGCCAAGCTAAACTGCAACGTCGTGTCCAGTTTCTTCCATAGGGTTCTCCCGAAATGACCCATAAACTTGTTATCTTTGTTCGACGTTATACTCTTCGGAAACCCATGCAATCTAACTATCTCCGTGAATAATAGTACAACAGTGCTTGTGACATCACTTGTCTTTCAAAAAGGAATAAAGTGTGCCATCTTTGAAAATCTGTCGACTACAGCAAAGATTGAGTCGTTCCCTTGCTATGTCTTCGAAAATCCTACCACAAAATCCATGCTCAGGTGCTACCATGGGGTATTCGGCACTGTTAATGGTGCATATAGCCCCGTATTCTGACTTCTTTCCTTAGCTAACTAGAAAAATCAACACTGTCGAACCCACTTTCTGACATCTGTCGTCATTCCTGGCCAATAATACCTTTCTTCGACCAATGCCTTGGTCTTGCCGATGCCAAAATTACCTACTAATCCACTACTATGCAGTTCTCGGATTAGGTTCTCTCTTATGGATCCTTTGGGAATACATAATTGTTTTGCCTTGAATAGGTATCCCTCTTGGATAAAATAATCCAAGTATGGAGTTTTGTTGACACTCCACGGTTCGCTACTCGCCTTCCATGGTTTCGCAAAATCCTCGTCGGTCTCATACTATATCTTCACCAACTCTATTCCTATTTCCTGAATTGTCGTCGTGTTCAACAATGCAACTCTTTGACTCAGTGCATCGACAACCTTGTTCAACTTTCCTGACTTATGTCACAACATGAAGGTATATCCTTGTAGGAATTCGACCCACTTCATGTGCCGCTGATTCAACTTTGACTGAGTATTCAAGTACCTCAATGCTTGGTGATCTGTGTACAACACAAATTATTTGGGAAACAAATAATGCCTCCACTTATTCAACGTTGGACAATAGCATAGAACTCCTAGTTGTAGACCAAATATTTCTGCTTCACTTCATCCAACTTATCGCTGAAGAATGAAATTGGCCGGCCCTCCTGGCTCAATACTACTCCAATTTCCATCCCACTCATGTTGAAATCAACTTGGAAAACTTTGTCGAAAACTGGGAGCGCTAACACTAGGCTCTCAATTTCCTTTTCCTTCAACTTGTCGAAATCTCTCTGGGAAACTTTTGTCCACTTGAACTCCCCTTTCTTCATGTACTCCGTCAAAGTTGCACATATCTGACTTAATTCTCTAATGAACTTCCTGTAGAAACTAGCAATTCCATGGAAACTTTGTACTCCCGTCATGCTTATCGGTTCTTTCCAATCCAATATTGCCTTCACCTTTTCCAGATTCATCACTAACCCTTTACCTAAGATTACAGATCCCAAGTATATCAGTTCTTCCTTTATGAAGAAACAGTTTTGCAGGTTCATCATCAACTTCTCTTCCTACAACTTCTGCAATACGTGTCGAATGTTCCCCAAATGTTCGACCTTGGTTCGACTAAATATCAGGATGTTGTCTAGATACATTATGATGAACTTTCCCAAGAATGGATTCATTACATCATTCATCAACTGCATGAATTTACTAGGTGCATTAGTCAATCCGAATGGCATGACTAACCACTCATACAACCCTTCCTTTGTCTTAAATGTTGTCTTCCATTCATCTCCCTCTCTAAACTTGATCTAGTGGTATCCACTCTTCAGGTCGATCTTGGTGAAGTACCTCAGAAATGGAAAATGGTACTTGATTGTGATTTTGTTGATGGTTCTGGAGTCTGTACACGTCCTCCATTCTCCACCCTTCTTCGGTGCTAGTACTGTTGGTACCATACATGGGCTCAGACTCTCTCTAATCAATCCCTTGTCCAACAACTCCTGGAATTTGTGGTTGAGTTCCTAACCCTCTGTCAGAGTCATTCTATGTGGTTCCTTGTTTGGTAAAATCGATCCTGGAATTCTCTTCGACTTCAACCAGAATTCTGTCAAAACCCAAAAATATCAAAAAAATTTAAAATTTTTAAGATAGCAAATAATGTTATTAAATGTAGTCATTTAACTGTTTGTTTAACTTACGTGATTGTAAATGTGTCTGAAAGATCTTTTGTTATACTAAAATCTTATTATGGGTTTCTCTTTTCCGTTACTGATTGTTTTACTGTTTTGCAACCTCAAGGGGGAGTTGCTATAGCAGGCTGGGCTTACTTAGCTTTCGAGCTAATGCATCAATCTGTCTTTCTCTTACGGGCATACAAGTAAAGTACGGGTCGCTGCAAATAATTTTTAAAGCATTATAATTCATTTCACTGTACCAAAATGTTCAGTAAAAATCCAAACATGCTAGACAGGTTGTCAAGTGTTTAAAGGTAGAAATCCCCTCCTGTAAAATTCATGTAATCTTACTGATAGAGAGTTGGAATTTGCATGAGAGTATGATAGCTATTGTTCTTGATCAAAATGACTTAAGTATCCCTATGGAGTATTGTTTCTTTGGTATTATTATTGTGTTGCAATATTATCTCTTATCTAGCACTGTATAATGTCACTGGATTATGATATTCAGACCACCTTTACTTATCTGTTGTTACTGTATGATGCCAAGTTAATAGACTTGAATTATAATTTCGATTTACAGCTTGAATACACAGGAGGCATCTGATACAAGTCTTCTCCTATCATGTCATATTTAAAGTTAGACTTTGTTTAGACTCTTCAGCTTCAACAGTAAAAGACATGGAGTTACCAATATCTATTTTTCTTATTCCTAACAGTTATAAGGCGTACTGTCAGTTACAAGTAAATTACTACACCCAATCACTACTATACTATAATAGAGTCTTAAATGAGATGCAATATCTGTTGTCATTTCATGAAGCTAGGGTATAAGGAATATTGGTGATAGGTTATTGAGAACCACTTATAGTTAAATATTACGCCATTGTCCTTATAATTTTTTTATGATGCGAATCCATCTCCTCTATATATTGAGTGCTTAAAACTGAATTTGATCGACATCTATAATTCATGGTTTAAATGAATATATGGCAACATTCTCCTTGTATAACAATCCAGACTCCAAGTATTATCTTAATGTTTTTGATTGTTAAAAGGATTACAAGAGAACTGGGGTAATACAACCATTAACAATAGCCATGTGATGATTTTGTTCACCCATACTATAATTTTTAATAGTTCAAAGGATGGTAATCTCTTCGAAGTTTTGAACACTAAAGACAATACATGCTTTTGATGATAGTAGGGCAAAGGTGAAAGTTCACATTACAAGTTTCGAGGGCATTGTTCTCATCATGAAAATATTGGCAAGTTTACATATGGTATTACGACCCAAATGGAATATCCATGTTATCATTTTAATGGACAAACAATTGATGAAGTTTTCGTCGTAAAAACTATGAAAGGTTGACCCACTGCATGGGAAATATTAAATGGGGTACATGGCTGTTTCAGATCCAAGAGTTCACGATATAAAAGATTGACCAACCCTAATCCTATCATTTCTTCCCTCGCCTTCGGGCTCGGCCGTTCTGTGCATTCTCCTGTCCAAAATTCGCTGAAACCATGGTGGTAACAGCTCCCACGCTGTTACAGCTCTTCGTGTTGTCCAATTGTATGGTTTGTGAGTCTGTATACCCTGCTGTTGGCATTTTATAAGTTTGTTAAGCATCTCGGGTTACCTTTGCTGCTGTTACTGTTTGCTATCAGTTTCTATGCTACTCCCAGCCTTCGTACTTATCCCTTGTATCGTTGGGAGTCGTTTTATTCTTGCTGTTGGCAGCTAAGAAATGGTTATGACCTAGGTTTTATCTTCGTGCTTGCATTACTGGTCTAGCCATGGCGTGAGGGTATCGTTCTACTTGTTCTCTGTCCCGGCTTCCATCGTGGAAGGTAACCTTGGAGTTTCCTAGCCCATTTCTTCTGGTGACCAGGGTGGGGGTTTTCCACTTAACGCAACTCGTGGCTACTGGGTCATTCACTGTGTTTGCAATTTCCTCCAAAATCGCTGGTAAGTTATAGCAATTGCTTCATTGTTTTCAATTTAAAAGAAATTGTTTATTTTTAAGAATTAATGGTAACTGATACGTTGTTTCTGTCATAAGCAGGTACAGTCTACTCCAGAAGGTGTACGAGACACAACTCTCGACGTTGGCTCTTACCGGGTAAGCCTGGTCCTTACCATGGCATTTTCCTCCTTGGGGTTTGTTTGGGACGGTTAGGGTTTGGACTTTGAAGGATGAGTCTATGACTGTCACCGTTCTGTTGAGTCTTTTAATCTGCTTGATACCGCCAGATCTAGACAGGTTTAACCCTGTTATGATGATAGGGATGTTATGGCTTCAGCCGACTGTAATTTATTCGTCTTTCTTTAAGTGTTTAGGGTTTTCTTCAGACGATTTATTGTATATTTAAGAATAGAGAACAAAGGCTATCGGCATGTTCTGTGGATGGGGTTACGGCCTCGTGATTTTACTTTTGTTACTACACTCTCGAAGGATTCAGGTGTATCACAGTGGTGAACTCTGCTGTAATAGAATAATGTTTTAACTAAATAGTGTTGGTTTTGCTCCTACATTTTTCCTGTATAATTTAAGCTTTATTAAAAATGACTTGTTACAGTTATTCTTTATAATGGAGCTGGTGTGTGGCGTGTGTTTTAACTTCCTATGTTTATTTAAATTGCTTCTATTAATAGATAAGTTGAGGCCGTAGGTAAAATCGTTGTAATGATTTTCAGTGTTTGAAACCTGTAAAGTTTGAATGATAAGGGTTTTTAAATTAATTTTGACAGTTATGAAATTGTTTAAGTGATTATTAAGTCATTAGGAAAATGACTCTGTCGATTTATGAATCAAATGAAGGATATAATTTATAAGTTTTGAACTCGATGTTTTATACTGTTCTGTAGTTTTGATTATGGTTCTTTTGGTACATGAAAGTTTTGAAGGAAGGATAATACCATAATACTTAAGCTCGATACTGAGCTAGCTATGGTTCTGTTAATTCTATTATTCCTAAAACACATACTAGTTTATTTATTAGTGAGTCTTGTGTGATGTAGTTCTGTTAGGGTTTTTGTACATGGGTTTGATTGATAAGGAAATACTGAATAATCTTTAGCTAGTGTTTAAATTTGATTTAAATAACAGATTTAAAACTAGACAGACTTTGACTAGGGTTTGCACTCTACATACGTAACCTAACTGTGACTACAAAAGTTCTGCAATGACACTGAAATGTTATCGATACTGTAATATATATCTGGTTATACTTACTCCTATTCCTATGATTGTTTAAACAAGTTATGTTCTAGAAAATAATTACTGTATACATAACCCTACTTATCTATTTAACTATTACAATTAAACTAGACTAAAACAAGATTACAATAATAAACTATTTCTTGCGATATTACTATTGTATAGCATGCATTGAAATACCTTATTAGTAAGATAATAGTGATATTTAAGGAATACTGAAACACAATAATTCTCAATAATTCTACTGCTGATAATTTAGAAATGCTAACTTTTACTAAACAATTACTATTCAGACATATAGAAGATAAATATAACATACATTCATTTGTACCTAATACACAACAGGAGTAGGGTAGCAGAACCTGTTTCAAACTGTGGACAACAATAGCAATGGGAGGCTGTTCCTCCCTACCAACTCCTGAAGAGTGCCCAGACAGCACTTCTCAGGACCCCCGAGCTTGCTCTGGGTCTCCCTGGTTGGAACTAGGTGCAGCAGAATAATTCACTTAGCCCAAACAACTGTACTGGAACCAAGTTGCTGTAGCAATCCTCTCAAACAACTCCCTTACAGTATATTTCCCTCTTCCTCAATGGGACTCCTGAATAACATTCACCTGAATGTATTCTCCCTCCAGAACAATGTTGAACCCTCACCTCAGTTCATTGAGTACTATTTAAAAGATTGCCTAGGTCTTTGTTGGGTTAACTGTCATTAATGAGCCACTTGCTCAGATTCCACTTTCTTGGGGAATCATGACCCCAAAATATAGAGAAGTTGCCACCTGCAACTTAGGAAGTGTTTGAGGATGCTGCCACTTGTCATTTTCCTTTCCACCTAGTTCCATCCACCAGTTTGACCAGTAACCTCTTTTTAACAGCTCTCCCATGCTGTTGTCTCCATAATTTATTTATTAATAATAAAATATTCTGAATTACATTCCATTTCTAGTGACTCTGCTGAGTCATCAATTCCTACTTAGCATTAAATTTAACATAATGTCTCAGGAATATAATGAAATAATTACATAATTATTACAAAATTGGGGTATGTGACATACACACCCCCCTTAAAATGTAACATCGTCCTCGATGTTACTTATTCCTCATCCTCAGCCACCTGCTGGAATAGATTTGGGTATGCCTCCCACATATTACTTTCCAGTTCGCAGGTAGCTTCTTCAAGACTAAGGTGCTTCCATTGCACCTTCAGTTGTCCAATTGTGCGGTTCCGCAGAGTAATTTCCCTCCTCCCGAGGATACAATCCGGTTCCACCAGAACTTCCCCTTCTGGTTCTACCTGTACAACGTTCCAATCAATCACATGAGTAGCATCATGAACATACTTTTTCAGAACAGAAATATGAAAAACATTGTGCACTTTTAAATTAGGTGGTAATGCTAGCTGATAAGCAACTTGACCAATTCTAGATAAAATTTCAAATGGACCACAGTAACGTGGTGCTAATTTTGCACAACTCCCTAATATTAGGGAGCTCTTCTTTGGTCTTACCTTTATGAACACATGTTCACCCACCTGGAACTCTTTAGGAGTTCTTTTCAAATCTGCTTGGCTCTTTTGCCGATCCTGGGCAATCTTCAAATTTTCCTGCACTTGTTTCACAATCTGTTCCATTTCTTTCAATAATTCTGGACCTAACACTAATCTATCTACTGGGTTATTCCAAGAGATAGGAGTGCTACATTTACGTCCATACAGAATTTCAAAAGGACTGAACTTAGCTGACGATTGATAGTTGTTATTGTATGCAAATTCTGCTAAATGTAAATAATCCTCCCACTTACCTGGTTGATCCTTAACATACATTCTTAGCAGATCTTCTAATACCTGATTAACTCTTTCAGTTTGTCCGTCCGTTTGAGGATGGAAAGAAGTGCTGAAATTCAGTGTTGTATTTAATCCTTTAAACAAGGATTTCCAGAAATTTCCTGTGAATTTAGGATCCCTGTCTGAAATAATAACTTTTGGGACCCCATGTAACCTAAAAATCTGTTTCAGAAATATATCAGCTATATTTGCAGCCTTGTAAGTGGTTTTAACAGGAATAAAGTGTGTTGATTTACTCAATTTATCTACTACCACCATAATGGAATCATTCTGATTTTGATTTCTGGGTAATCCAGTAATGAAATCTAAGCTGATTATTTCCCACTTCCAACTGGGAATAGGTAAAGGTTGCAGTAGCCCAGCTGGATGTTGGTGTTCTGTTTTCACTTGTTGGCAGTCCAAACATCTAGCTATGTACTCAACTGCTTCAGATTTCATATTAGGCCAAAAATAATCTTTTCTCAACATGGTGACAGTCTTCTAGTAGCCTGGATGCCCTTAGTAAGGGGTTTTGTGAACCTCATCCAGAATTAACAGTTTAACTTTGGATACATTTGGAACATACAGCCTGTCTTTAAACAATAAAAATCCATCTTTATTTAGACTGTAACCCTTTATCAAACTTCCTGTAGGATCTTCTTTAGCTGTAGCTTGTAAATGTTGATAAATTTTATCTGATTTTATCCCTTCAGACAACTGTTCATTCAAATCAGAGGTATAAGTGCTGCTAGCTGATATAAAATTCAGCCTTGCATTTCTGCTCAAAGCATCAGCCACCTTATTTTCCTTTCCTTTTATGTGCTGAATTTTGAAATCGTATTCACTTAAGAAGGCCAACCATCTTGCTTGCCTTGCATTTAAGTTAGGCTGATCTAAAAGATATTTCAGACCCTTATTATCAGTCATTAAAGTAAACTTTCTGCCCATTAAGTGGTGTCGCCACATCTTTAAAGCATGAATAACAGCAGCTAATTCTAAGTCATAAGTGGCATAATTCTTTTCATGAATTTTCAGCTTCCTGGACTCATAGGCAATGACATGCCCATCCTGAGTCAACACTCCACCTAGACCGTCATTACAAGCGTCGGTGCAAACCACGAAATCCTTATTAGGATCTGCTATTCTCAGAATAGGCGCGGTCGTCAATAAGGTCTTTAACTTCTTAAAGCTTTCTTCACACTTCAAGTTCCAATCAAACTTCTTGCCTTTCTTTTGCAAGGAAGTGATTGGGTTGGCTATTTTTGAAAAGCCTTCTATGAATCTCCGGTAATAACCGGTAATTCCCATGAAGGACCTAACATCCGTTACGTCTTTTGGTACTGGCCATTCTTCGATTGCCCGGATCTTTTCAGGATCAACTGAAATCCCTTCCTTAGTCACTACGTGACCTAAGTACTGAATTTCATCCTTGAAGAAGTCACACTTACTGAACTTCGCAAAGAGCTGCTGCTCTTGTAGTTCTTGTAAGACTATCCGTAAATGTTCTTTATGCTCCTCTTCATTCTTAGAATAAATTAAAATGTCATCGATGAATACGACAACAAATTTATCTAAGTATTTATGCATTATGTTATTCATTAGGCACATAAAGACGGCTGGGGCGTTAGTAAGCCCAAATGGCATTACGACAAATTCGTAATGTCCATACCTCGTTCTGAAAGCTGTCTTAAATATGTCCTCTTCTTTAATCCTCACCTGATGATAACCCGATCTCAGGTCTATCTTAGAGAACACCGTAGCTCCACGTAGCTGATCAAACAGATCATCTATGCGAGGCAACGGATATCTATTTTTAATTGTCATCTTGTTCAGTTGACTGTAATCTATGCAAAGTCGCATAGTTCCGTCCTTCTTTTTAACAAAAATTACTGGTGCTCCCAAAGGGGACACACTGGGTCGAATGTAATTCTTATCTATTAACTCCTTTAACTGAGTTTTTAATTCGTTAAGCTCCAGAATGTTCATACGATACGGAGCTTTTGAGCTGGGTACAGCACCTGGCACCAGTTCAATTGTGAAATCCAGTTCTCTCTTGGGAGGTAATCCTGGAATTTCCTCCGGAAAAACATCAGTGAATTCATTCACTACCGGAATATCCTCTACTGTTAGCTTGCTTAAATCAGACTTAACTGCCTCATCTGTAATAGTTACAGCATAGGCTTTGCACCCTTTTCTGACTGCTCGTTTAAGTTGTAAAGCAGAAATCTGCCTGATTACAGTTTTCCTAGGAATACCCCTAACTGTTACAGGCTGTTCATTTTGATTCATACAAGTAAAGGTTTTATCAAAACAGTTTAAAACTACCTTATGATGTTCTAGCCAATCCATACCAATAAGTATGTCATATGAACCAAGTGGCAGAATATTTAATTTAACAGTAGTTTTGAAATCATTCATATCTAAGGCACATTCCTTAACATAACAGTTCACCTTCCTTTTTGCCCCAGTAGCTAGTTGTACTAACCAAGAATTATCAAACCTTTCAACAGTCAGATTACATTTTTCTACTATCTGCGGTGAAATATAGCTAAGGCTAGCACCTAGATATATTAAAATAGTTACAGGGGTTTTGTTAACCATACCTCCTACTTCCACCATGGAAGTTTGATAGTCAGCTTGGCGGTTCTCCAACGCTGCATTGATTCGGGGCATAGTCCCTGCAAAGTCTCAAACAGTCATTTAATCTTGTATGGTATGAATATTGTTGTTTGTTTTCTTTCGATTTGGGCAAACTGAAGCATAGTGTGGGCCATTGCACTCCCAGCACTTAACAGGATCCTTTCGTTCAAAATTCTTTGTGTAATTTCCATGATTGTTAGAAGCCTCCTTGCTTCCCTTGAAGTTGTTGGAATGATTAGCAGCTCCATTTTTGTTTCCCTGAAAGCTTTTACCATTAAAATGGTTTCCGTTCTTGTTATTCTTGAAATTTTTCTGGGGTACAAACTCCTTTTTCCTGTACTCCGGCTGATTACTGTTCTTTTTAGCCTTCCAGTTGGCTATTCCTTCTTTCTTTTTATTCTGTTCAAAACAGAAATTAGCCTTTCGCATAGCTTCTTCCAGAGTCTTGGGGTTATCATATTCAATTCTGTCTTTGATATGATATGGCAGGCAGCTAAGGAACCGCTGTACTTTAGGTTTCTCTTCAACAAAATACGGCACATATCTCAATAGACTTAAGAACTTACTGTTTAAGTCCTTCATCGTCATAGATCCTAGCTTTAATTCATAAAATTCCTTGGCCCTCTCCTCATAGTACTGTTCGGACAGAAATTTCTTTTTGAAGTATCTTTTAAAAGTACTCCAATTGACCTCTCTTTCTTTGATCCCTTTGACCCTTTTCAAGTCTTGCCACCATATATCTGCCTTTCCAGAAAGGTTATAGATGGCCATTCTCGCCTTCAGCTGATTTGAATAATTATAGATCTGAAAATATTTTCTCATCCCAGATAACCAGGATTCTACCTCTTCTCCTGTTTCAGATTCTCCGTTGAAAGTTGGGGGTTTTATTTTCTTAAACTCCCCGGAAATCTCTTCGTAAGGCCTGAATTTCTTCTTTCTGCAATACAACTCAGCCTCACTGCTGTCACTAGTAGTGTGATAACTGTGTTGTTCCCTTCTTCCTTCAGATGATGAACTGCTGTCAGATTTAGCTAGTTTCACCCTTTTAGACCCTTTTTGATGACTAGCTTCTTCAGATTCAGATCTTTTGCTTCTTCCTTCAGTCTGAAATTTTTCCATCAAAATTTGGTTTAACTGCTCTTGAGTTTTCAGAATCCTTTCATTATCCTTCTTGACTGTTTCTATCTCAGCTTTAGACCATTTATAGTCTGCATCAGCTCTGAGGAGTGAGCAATCACTTCCTCTATCACAGGTTCTCTAGACATCCTTCTTGTCTCATTGTTTGGAGATTCCTCCTCAGCATATTCTCTTAGCTTCTCCATACCTGCTTATTAGATTCAGAAAAAAGGAAATTTTCTGCTCTGTGTTTATGAAACAGAAATACAAGTTAGTACATTATATATATATATAAATTTTTCTTTTCATTGTCACTGTCTTGCGGAAACTTAGTTGAGTCACATCAAGGACTAGTGTATGAACCATGCTCTGATACCACATATCAAAACCCAAAAATATCCGAAAAATTTAAAATTTTTAAGATAGCAAATAATGTTATTAAATGCAGTCATTTAACTGTTTGTTTAACTTACATGATTGTAAATGTGTCTGAAAGATCTTTTGTTATACTAAAATCTTATTATGGGTTTCTCTTTTCCGTTACTGATTGTTTTACTGTTTTGCAACCTCAAGGGGGACTTGCCATAGCAGGCTGGGCTTACTTAGCTTTCGAGCTAATGCATCAATCTGTCTTTCTCTTACAGGCATACAGGTAAAGTACGGGTCGCTGCAAATAATTTTTAAAGCATTATAATTCATTTCATTGTACCAAAATGTTCAGTAAAAGTCCAAACATGCTAGACAGGTTGTCAAGTGTTTAAAGGTAGAAATCCCCTCCTGTAAAATTCATGTAATCTTACTGATAGAGAGTTGGAATTTGCATGAGAGTATGATAGCTATTGTTCTTGATCAAAATGACTTAAGTATCCCTATGGAGTATTGTTTCTTTGGTATTATTATTGTGTTGCAATATTATCTCTTATCTAGCACTGTATAATGTCACTGGATTATGATATTCAGACCACCTTTACTTATATGTTGTTACTGTATGATGCCAAGTTAATAGACTTGAATTATAATTTCGATTTACAGCTTGAATACACAGGAGGCATCTGATACAAGTCTTCTCCTATCATGTCATATTTAAAGTTAGACTTTGTTTAGACTCTTCAGCTTCAACAGTAAAAGACATGGAGTTACCAATATCTATTTTTCTTATTCCTAACAGTTATAAGGCGTACTGTCAGTTACAAGTAAATTACTACACCCAATCACTACTATACTATAATAGAGTCTTAAATGAGATGCAATATCTGTTGTCATTTCATGAAGCTAGGGTATAAGGAATATTGGTGATAGGTTATTGAGAACCACTTATAGTTAAATATTACGCCATTGTCCTTATAATTTTTTTATGATGCGAATCCATCTCCTCTATATATTGAGTGCTTAAAACTGAATTTGATCGACATCTATAATTCATGGTTTAAATGAATATATGGCAACATTCTCCTTGTATAACAATCCAGACTCCAAGTATTATCTTAATGTTTTTTATTGTTAAAAGGATTACAAGAGAACTGGGGTAATACAACCATTAACAATAGCCATGTGATGATTTTGTTCACCCATACTATAACTTTTAATAGTTCAAAGGATGGTAATCTCTTCGAAGTTTTGAACACTAAAGACAATACATGCTTTTGATGATAGTAGGGCAAAGGTGAAAGTTCACATTACATGTTTCGAGGGCATTGTTCTCATCATGAAAATATTGGCAAGTTTACATATGGTATTACGACCCAAATGGAATATCCATGTTATCATTTTAATGGACAAACAATCGATGAAGTTTTCGTTGTAAAAACTATGAAAGGTTGACCCACTGCATGGGAAATATTAAATGGGGTACGTGGCTGTTTCAGATCCAAGAGTTCACGATATAAAAGATTGACCAACCCTAATCCTATCATTTCTTCACTCGCCTTCGGGCTCGGCCGTTCTGTGCATTCTCCTGTCCAAAATTCGCTGAAACCATGGTGGTAACAGCTCCCACGCTGTTACAGCTCTTCGTGTTGTCCAATTGTATGGTTCGTGAGTCTGTATACCCTGCTGTTGGCATTTTATAAGTTTGTTAAGCATCTCGGGTTACCTTTGCTGCTGTTACTGTTTGCTATCAGTTTCTATGCTACTCCTAGCCTTCGTACTTATCCCTTGTATCGTTGGGAGTCGTTTTATTCTTGCTGTTGGCAGCTAAGAAATGGTTATGACCTAGGTTTTATCTTCGTGCTTCCATTACTGGTCTAGCCATGGCGTGAGGGTATCGTTTTACTTGTTCTCTGTCCCGACTTCCATCGTGGAAGGTAACCTTGGAGTTTCCCAGCCCATTTCTTCTGGTGACCAGGGTGGGGGTTTTCCACTTAACGCAACTCGTGGCTACTGGGTCATTCACTGTGTTTGCAATTTCCTCCAAAATCGCTGCTAAGTTATAGCAATTGCTTCATTGTTTTCAATTTAAAAGAAATTGTTTATTTTTAAGAATTAATGGTAACTTATACGTTGTTTCTGTCATAAGAAGGTACAGTCTACTCTGGAAGGTGTACGAGACACAACTCTCGGCGTTGGCTCTTACCGGGTAAGCCTGGTCCTTACCATGGCATTTTCCTCCTTGGGGTTTGTTTGGGACGGTTAGGGTTTGGACTTTGAAGGATGAGTCTATGACTGTCGCCGTTCTGTTGAGTCTTTTAATCTGCTTGATACCGCAAGATCTAGACAGGTTTAACCCTGTTATGATGATAGGGATGTTATGGCTTCAGCCGACTGTAATTTATTCGTCTTTCTTTAGGTGTTTAGGGTTTTCTTCAGACGATTTATTGTATATTTAGGAATAGAGAACAAAGGCTATCGGCCTGTTCTGTGGATGGGGTTACGGCCTCGTGATTTTACTTTTGTTACTACACTCTCGAAGGATTCAGGTGTATCACAGTGGTTTTGTGAACTCGGCTGTAATAGAATAATGTTTTAACTAAATAGTGTTGGTTTTGCTCCTACATTTTTCCTGTATAATTTAAGCTTTATTAAAATGACTTGTTACAGTTATTCTGTATAATGTAGCTGGTGTGTGGCATGTGTTTTAACTTCCTATGTTTATTTAAATTGCTTCTATTAATAGATAAGTTGCGGTCGTAGGTGAAATCGTTGTAATGATTTTCAGTGTTTGAAACCTGTAAAGTTTGAATGATAGGGTTTTTAAATTAATTTTGACAGTTACGAAATTGTTTAAGTGATTATTAAGTCATTAGAAAAATGACTCTGTCGATTTATGAATCAAATGAAGGATATAATTTATAAGTTTTGAACTCGATGTTTATACTGTTCTGTAGTTTTGATTATGGTTCTGTTGGTACATGAAAGTTTTGAAGGAAGGATAATACCATAATACTTAAGCTCGATACTGATCTAGCTATGGTTCTGTTAATTCTATTATTCCTAAAACAGATACTAGTTTATTTATTAGTGAGTCCTGTGTGATGTAGTTCTGTTAGGGTTTTTGTACATGGGTTTGATTGATAAGGAAATACTGAATACTCTTTAGCTAGGGTTTAAATTTGATTTAAATAACAGATTTAAAACTAGACAGACTGTGACTAGGGTTTGTACTCTACATACGTAACCTAACTGTGACTACAAAAGTTCTGCAACGACACTGAAATGTTATTGATACTGTAATATATATCTGTTTATACTTACTCCTATTCCTATGATTGTTTAAACAAGTTATGTTCCAGAAAATAATTACAGTATACATAACCCTACTTATCTATTTAACTATTACAATTAAACTAGACTAAAACAAGATTACAATAATAAACTATTGCTTGCGATATTACTATTGTATAGCATGCATTGAAATACCTTATTAGTAAGATAATAGTGATATTTAAGGAATACTGAAACACAATAATTCTCAATAATTCTACTGCTGATAATTTAGAAATGCTAACTTTTACTGAACAATTACTATTCAAACATATAGAAGATAAATATAACATACATTCATTTGTACCTAATACACAACAGGAGTAGGTAGCATAGCCTGTTTCAAACTGTGGACAACAACAGCAATGGGAGGCTGTTCCTCCCTACCAACTCCTGAAGAGTGCCCAGACAGCACTTCTTAGGACCCCCGAGCTTGCTCTGGTCTCCCTGGTTGGAACTAGGTGCAGCAAAATAATTCACTCAGCCCAAAACAGCTGTATTGGAACCAAGTTGTTGTAGCAATCCTCTCAAACAACTCCCTTACTATATATTTCCCTCTTCCTCAATGGGACTCCTGAATAACATTCACCTGAATGTATTCTCCATCCAGAACAATGTTGAACCCTCAGCTCAGTTCATTGAGTACTATTTAAAAGATTGCCTAGGTCTTTGTTCGGTTAACTGTCATTAATGAGCCACCTGCTCAGATTCCACTTTCTTGGGGAATCATGACCCCAAAATATAGGGAAGTTGCCACCTGCAACTTAGGAAGTGTTTGAGGATGCTGCCACTTGTCATTTTCCTTTCCACCTAGTTCCATCCACCAGTTTGACCAGTAACCTCTTTTTAACAGCTCTCCCATGATGTTGTCTCCATAATTTATTTATTAATAATAAAATATTCTGAATTACATTCCATTTCTAGTGACTCTGCTGAGTCATCAATTCCTACTTAGCATTAAATTTAACATAATGTCTCAAGAATATAATGAAATAATTACATAATTATTACAAAATTGGGGTATGTGACAAATTCTCTCCATTGTCGACCTCTCAACACATGGTCCTTTCGGAATGACGGTGAAACATCTCGATTGTTTCTTCTCCTCTACGAGGAATTCCTTTGTTGAGCACATCAACACTTGCTTCTCCCAATAGTTTCTCTCGCCCTGCTTGCAGTCGGATTGGTCCTCCTACTTCGACTTCAGCATCCTCCGCATGTCATTTTTCCACATTGTGATTGTGTTGGCTCGACCATCATAGATCATCTTCCAATCATATTTCCATGGTCTCCCTAACAACAGATGACATGCTTCCATTGGGATTATGTCATATAGTACGTTGTCTTCAAGATTCACAACCTTGAAGTTAATCAGGCACTGTCTGGTTACCTTGAAATGATGTACTTTATGCAACCATGATATCTTGTATGGATTTGGGTATTCCTGACATTTCAAACCCAACTTGTTAATGACCTCCGTCGACACAAGATTCTCCGTACTGCCACCATCCATTATGGTCTTCCAATACCTATCGTCAATCGACACTCTACTCTGAAAGATATCCTTTCATTGTGGAGACTCCTTTTCATCGCGTCGATCATCTTGAACCAACGTTCTCCTGGCCGTCATAGTTTGACCTTTCCTTCGATCATCCTCACCACTGCCATATGTCGAATCCGTCCTCTCATTGAATTCTGGGTTTTGACTCATTTGGAACTTTTAGAGTCTTCGGGCATTCGTAGGATTTGTGTCCCTCACCTCGACACTTGTAATAGACTACATCTAGTTTGTCAGCTCCTTTCTTTTCTGTCGGACCAGTTCGACCATACGCACCCCAACCGTGGCTCTCTTGACCATCCTATTGGTTACCTTTCATATTCTCTCTGGTCGCTATCCATTCTGCACATCAGTTGTCTTCAATGACTTCTCTCCTCGTTCCACTACTTTGGCCCTTCGCGAAAACAATCTTCGCACCCTGATTAGTCATCCTCCCTCTAGTCAATGGATCTTTCCTTGACAGATTCTCTTCTTCCTTCAGAGCTAACTAGTAGGCTTCACTGACCGCTCTGATCGTTGACAGGCTCAAATAGTCTTGTATGGCATAATTCAATCCATTTACATATCTCACGACATATTCTTCACCTTCGTTGGTTTGACCTGACCGAATAAAAAATCTATAGAAATCTTTCGTGTACTCCTTCACGGTCACCTCTTTTTGTCGAACGTTTTACAACTTCCTGAACAAGGAAATCACATAGTCATTGCGCAAGAACTTCCCCTTCATATTGGAAACCATCCTGTCCCAAGACTTGATTTTATCCATTTCTTTCTTGACTTTGTCAGCCTGCACATTGTCCCACCACAATGAGGCATGACCCTTCAACCTCAGACATGAAGTCTTAACCTGTTTAGGAACCTCGATCTGCTCTATGTTGATGTATTTTTCCATTTATCTAAACCAGTCTATCAAGTCTTTTAAGTCCAAAATTCCAGAGTAGGTAGGTACATCCATCTTTGTCCAACCTCTCATCTCTAATAGTAGCTTGATTAGTTTGTCTTCTGGTTCTTCGTCATCAGCTTCCCGTGCTTCCACTTCCTCGACTTCCTCATCGATGTGGTCTAGCGCATCAAGAATACAACCATGTCTTTGGATTTCTTTGGTCGCTATGACTTCACTCGTCAAACTTTGCATCATTCGCATGCATGCATCGAACATTTCACGATCAACTGTGAATGCGGCACAACATGCTCTTCATCCTAGGAACACCTCAGACATTAATGTCTCTTTGAGCCATTTTCAACCTCATCTGAAATCTTCACTTGTCTAACCACAACTGGACTTCAAAAGTATGCACAACTCTACCCAACCACAGTTGGAGCTGTTTATGAACATGCAGGTCCTTCCGAATCTCCAAATTCAACTGCTCAACACTAGATTCTCTCCATATATGATACCAATTGGCGCAAGGTCGATCCTGACAAGGGGCCTCTTGCTTAACTATGCCACACAACAACACACGGGTACTCACACAGACTGGATGTGAACTAAATTCCAGAAGTTGGCTTCTATTAATTGAATCAAATTACAATGTGCAAATACAAAGTAAACTATCAAACTAGTCGTCCTTAGCCTATTACAATATACAGAATGAAAATCTACCTCTAAGTGTGTTTTCGGCTAGGTGCGATCTTCTCCCTCTCCTAGTTCTTTGTTGAACGATGAGCTATGGATCGGATCCCTTGTTCTTTGCCTTCGCACTGCTCTTCCACTATATTCCTGCTCCTCCCGAGGTCACTCTGTTCCACGATACACTCTTCTTCAATCCTTCGAATCCTCCAGATCTTGCAGACCTGCAGTTGTCAGCTCCCTCTATTCGTGCTGCACAACCCGTTCCTGTGGTCACCCTGTGGTGACATCTGTCATGATCCCAACCACCTTCATAACTGCTCATAACTTCCTCAACAACCTCCAATAGATGCTAAGTACTCCTCCTTGACTTCTGCACAACTCTGACTCTGCTACACTTGTTGGACACACATATCGACCATACTTCACTTCATCATCCTTCGACCTTACTTTTTAGCTTCACTTCGCTTCTACAGCTTCCAGTCCACCATGTCCTCCACACTAGGCTTCTGCTGCAACCTGTTGGTGTCATTGTTCGACAACTTGTCGACACCCAACCTCTTTCACTGCAACCCTTTCGTATGTCAACATAAGACTTGTCGACTCTCAACCTTCTCCTCCTCTCGACCGCATATCGACAACTCTACTCGACTACTTGGATTCGACAGCCAATATTCCCTTGCACTAGTGGTCATCGGCAATCCCCCTGGTTGACTTCTCATGTTGATCAACTTCAAATTTTTTTTCCTAGGACTCGATGCTCCTGCATCATGAAGTATCTATGTTGGTTCCCATGTAGTATCCTTGGGTTGCATATCTTTCCACTATATTAGAACCTCTTGGATGGTGTGGTGGAAAATATGACATTCCTATTTTTAATTACTTTTCATAATTTTTTATTTTATGAGCCAACATGGATTTTTTTTAAATACTTTCCATAATTTTTTATTTTATGAGCCAACATGGATTTTTTTTAAATACTTTCCATAATTTTTTATTTTATGAGCCAACATGAATTTTTGTAATTATTTTGTTGGGTGTGAACGTTACAACATATCCCCCATACTGGGTTATAGAGAACCTCTCTTCTCTCGGTGTGCATGGAAGGCCATATTTAGTTCATGTTCCCTCCCTTAAGCTGGAAATTACCTTGATATTGTTATGGTTTGGGGTTAGATGCATCCCTTGTTTTGGCTTTAACTTGTGTGTAAGCAAGCATGAATAGACAAGGATTTGTAACTGGCTTGATAAACCTAGTGAAAGGTGTAACCTCATCGATGATGATAGGGATTTGGCTACCTTTCTATGCACACCTTGAAGAGCACTAGAAGGGAATGTATGGCTTGAGGGAGTGTGGAGCAGTGAAGGGGATACTTCCTTGTGTTGGGTATGTAGGTATTGTGGGTTCCAAGCTAGCTAAATATTGTAGAGGTACTGATAGCTCTCTAGTTGAGCTCACTATCTTAGCAATTTCTTCCTTTCTACTTCCTTGACAACCTGATAAAACTAACTGTGGACTAGCTTGGTTAAGATGTGGTATATACTTGGCTATGTGTGAGTTTGTAGGTTCCATTTCCTTGTGGAAATCATGCCTAGCTCGCGGTTGGAATCTTTGTTGATAGACTGATGAGTACAACTGGACTATGGTTGTTGTGGAACGTTGCACTTGCATAGCAAGTTGCTCGACACAACTTCATTTCAAGATAAGTACTCAATGAATGCTTCGTTGTTTTCAATTCATTTGTTATTCAAGTGTTGAATGGAATGAATTATTACGTTGGTTGTTTAGAAATGATGTCTTTTATCATTACTCTTTTTTATGCATGCTATGTGTGGTGGATGGAGTTCATTCCATTCTGTTTATTTGTATTATGCATTTGCACATGTAATTTATTTTTTATGAAATTGTAATACCATTAAGGGGTGAAATTTGGAAGGCCGGATTTAGTTCATGTTCCCTCCCTTAATCCAGATTGATGGAAGGGGATGCGATAGTAGAGATCTAACTACACTTCATAGAAACCTCTATATCTACTTAAGGGAGTTAGGGTGGGACCCTAGCATAATGTCTCCCTTAAAAGGAAACATTGTCATTAAGGCTAGAGATGTATAAATTGTTGAAGTATCTATGTTGGTTCCCAAGTAGTATCCTTGGGTTGCATATCTTTCCACTATATTAGGACCTCTTGGATGGTGTGGTGGAAAAGATGACATTTTTATTTTTAATTACTTTTAATTTATTTTATTTTATGAGACGACATGAATTTTTTTAATTATTTCTTTATCATTTTGTTAGGTAGGAATGTTACAACATATCACCCATACTGGGTTGTAGAGAACCTCGCTCCTCTCGATGTGCATGGAAGGATGGATTTAGTTCATGTTACCTCCCTTAAGCCGTGAGATGCATCCCTTGTTTTGGATTGAACTTGTGTGTAAGCAACCAGGAGTATACAAGGATTTGGAATTGGCTTGATAAAACTAGTGAAAGGTGTAACCTCACCAAAGATGATAGAGTTTTGGATAATTTTCTATGCACACCCTGAAGAGCACTGGAAGGAAAGGTATGTCCTGGGGGACTATGGAGCAGTGAAGGGGATACTTCCTTGTGTTGGGTATGTAGGTATTGTGGGTTCCAAGATAGATAAATCTTGTAGAGGTACTGATAGATTTGTGGTTGATCTCACTATCTTAGCAATTCCTTCCTTTCTACTACCTTGACATCCCGGTAAACCCAACTATGGAATGGATTGGATGAGATGTGGTATATACTTGGCTATGTGTGAGTTTGTAGGTTCCATTTCCTTATGGAAATCATGCTCAGGTCAGGCATGGAAGTTGTGTTGATAGACTGATGAGCACAAATGGCCTATGGTTGGATGGAACGTTGCAGTTGAATGGCAAGTTGCTCGAGACAACTTCATTTCAAGATAAGTACTCAACAAATGCTTAGTTGTTTTCAATTCATTAGTTATTCAAGTGTTGAATGGAATGAATTCTTACATTGGTTGTTTATAAATGATGCTTGTGATAATTAAGCTTGTTTATGCATGCTATATGTGGTGGATGGAGTTCACTTCTGCTTGGCTTATTTGTATTATGTATTTGCATAAGTAATTTATTTGTTATGAAATTGTAATATCATTATGGGGAGAAATTTGGAAGGCTGGATTTAGTTCATGTTCCCTCCCTTAAGCTGGATTGATGGAAGGGGATGTGATAGTAGAGATCTAACTACACTTCATATAAACCTATATATCTACTTAAGGGAGTTAGGGTCGGACCCTAGCATAATGTCTCCCTTAAAAGGAAACATTGTCATTAATTCTAGAGATGTAGAAATTGTTGAAATATCTATGCTGGTTCCCATGTAGTATTCTTGGGTTGCATACCTTTCCACTATATGAGGACATCTTGGATAGTGTGGTGGAAAAGATGACATTCTAGTTTTTTCAGGATGGTCTTAGACTATAACTAAATGCAACCTTCTTTGAATTCTAGTTTAAGTGTGGTAGTTAGAGGCAATCAATTTATTTAAGTAGAAGAAGCGAAATATTGGATGCATTTTAGAGTGTCTAGATAGCTCCAATTTGTAACACATTAGGAAAACACACTTGAGGGCATTATAGTGCACATAAAAGTTAGGAGAAATATTTTGGTGGAAATTGTACTTTAATGAGGCTCTCCTATAAGGATATATGAAGAGCAATACATGTCCCCTTATTCAAAATGGAATTCAAAACAATGTTAATGATCTTGTTTCTTCATCTTGTTCTAAATTGTTACCACATTATCATTGAGATTGCACAAAGTATCAAATCAACTTGTGAGTGTTTTGTAGACCTCCTATATCATATATGTTGGCCATAGAAAACCTCAAATGGAATCATTCGAGTAGCAACATGATAACTTGTATTATGCCATTATTTTGCTAGAGGTAAACCATTATCCCATTGGTATTTCTTGTTTCAAGTAAAAAAATACAAATACACTTCTAGGAACTTGATGATATTTTTTATTTGACCATAAATTTGGGGATGATAGGAAATGTTGGGATTCAATTAAGTTCCTTGTAGATGAAACAATTCTTCGCATAAATTGCTATTGAAGGTGGGGTCATGGTCCATGACAATAGACTCCAAATACCATGGATTTTGAAGATATTATCCAAGATACTTGAGCCACCACAAATTCCTTGAAGGAGTGTTGTAGAAAAAAAATGATCATTTTTTGAATGGAGATAAAAAAAATCCATGATTATAGATTTATTAATAGATTTTGGTAACCCCACAAAGAATTCCAGAGAAATGTTAGTCCATACTTCTGGTGGAATGAGAAGTGGTTTAATTTCACCTATATTTTTCACTAGATCTCCCTTATATCATGGAAAATGTCACACTTTTCCATAGAGGTGTGAATTTCCTTCTTCATGCCTTCTAAGAAAAATGATCATTTGATCCTTTTAAATGTTTTATTGCATCCTTAATGAGTAGTTTTGGGAGATGAAAGTAGATTAGATAACACCCATGATTTCAATGTGAATTCCCTTTTCAAACATAAATTCTCTTTATAGTGAAGCTCCCCAGTTTTCAAATTGTAGCTCAGATATGTGTGGGATTCCATTTGAATTTGTTGGATCTCGTTACTAATATTAGGATTGGTTAACCATTGTTTTTGGATTCCATTCAGGAAATCTATTTTGATTGAGAGTGAAAAGGGGTAACCTTATTCTTCCAATTTCTAAGAGAGAGCATATGCTACCACATTATTCTTTTCCTTGTAAATTATCTCATAATCATTTACCAACATTTTGGTGACTCATTTTCGTTTCTCAGGGGAATAAGTTCTTTTCTCTAGGAAGTATTTAAGGCTACAATGATCAAATTTAATTTGGAAATGTTTCCCAAGTAGGTATGGATGCAAGATGTTGATAACATGCAATTCGGCATCATCTATTTTTTATAAGTTGGTTTTCTCAATTGCCTCTCACAATGTTGTTTGCTAGTAAAAGAAAATTATATATGGTCTTGCATTAGTAATTCTCTGATTCTTTTACCTAAGGTATCATATTCCGTGAAAATTTTCTTAGTGAAGTCAAGAAAATCAAGTTATGAGGTGGTACAAATAGCCTCCTTTATGTCGTGGAAATATGCTTTTTATCACATAATTCCAATCGAATTTTTTTAAAGAAAAACTGTGAGTAGATTTGCAGTCTAACCATAGTTTTTTACAAACATTATGTAATATCTAGTGAGATAAAGAAACCATCTTATGCATGTAAGAGAATTGGGGTAAGCCTAATAATTCATTGTTTCATTTTTATTTTCCTCCCTACGCATACATCATCTTAACAAATAGTATGTACCATATATTCCACTTTAGAAACACCAAAGGCACATTTGGACCTTTTAAGAAAGATTTGATGATCAACAAGTTGTTTCAAGACCTAATCTACATGGGAAACATGGCAAGGTGCATTGAAAATGTGAAAAGGCATCAACCAGAAATTATAAATGCCTTCCTGAATGAGAAAATAGTTTTGGGAATATCTTCCTACTTCATGTGAGTTTGAACATATCCCAAGAAAATATCAAGTTTGGAGAATAATTGAGCATCAATTAAACCAATTGAACATATCTCTTTTTAAACCAATTTTCAACATGGGTATGTATCTTCCTCAATTTTTCACATGCTTTCATATAACTTATGAAAACTTCTCCTCCACCTTTTATTGGAAAATAAATTTCAATTTTGAATGATTTTTGGTAGAATGTCATAGTTTCTACTTAAATAACATGGAAAGTGTTCCTTATATGGTATTTTCTAGCTTGATGGCATCCCTAATCAAAAGTAGGAATGCGTATCTATGAAATTCAACATTTTTCTACCACTCTATGAACATAATGATGTCATAAAGTGGTAGTGGTGGACCATTTAACCAAGTATGTTCATTTCATTCCTCAAAATATTAAGTTTACAATTTAAATAATTGTTTGTTTATCCTTTAAGCACATGTTTAGAAGCTCCATGGATTTCTCATCATATCGTTGTTATAGACATGCATAGATCCATTTTAAATCTAGATACTCAAGAAATTTGATCTCTCTGGGTTGATAGATACGACTTTAAGTTTTAAGTTTTTATTTTATAAACGAACGCCAATTTTTTTAATTACTTTTCATAATTTTTTATTTTATAAGTCAACATGGATTTTTTTTAAATACTCATAATTTTTATTTTATGAACCAACATGGATTTTTTTAAATACTTTCCATAATTTTTTTATTTTATGAATAGACATGAATTTTTTTAATTATTTTGTTAGGTAGGAGATCACTTCTTCCAAAAAACTTCCAAATTACATGGAAAAACCTATATAACTACTATATACTACTATGAAACAAATGGAAAAGTGAAATGGTTAACCATGGATATATATCATAGTAGCATAATTCGGTAATATTGGCCTTTCATGTACGGAAATTCAAAACAATTCGAATTCGTTGAATATTCGATGTAGGTAAAATACGAATACATTGAAAAATTGAATTTTGAAAAACTAATTTTAAAATCCCACATTTTAATTATTTAATCCCTATAAAATGTAAATAACATTCAATTTCATACTTTCTTATAAAATAATTATTACTAACTAGTTGTTATCTCTCACACTTTCTATTCCCACTACATTGAGATTTTATATTTTTGTTTTAAATAGTAATTTTGATTGTAAATAACATGTCTAGAAATAAACCAATGATTTTAAATATACATTTATGATATATCCATGCATATTTCAATAAAATTATTATTCATATAAGAAGACTACTTCCATATTTTATCCATATTGGATTTTTACGTTAGGTATTTTTTCTCTACCGAATCGTATTCATATCTGTATTCGTTTGTTGCATAATAATATATTAAGTACTTCGATGTCATTATTGTCTCTGAATTCCTTTCACTTGAATAATCACTGCTTTTGATATTATTTAAGAAACATAAACCATCCTTAAGGAAAAATTATATCTAAAAACTAAGTACAGGAAGCAATAAAATGATTAACATCGCTCTTAAACAATATTTACTTCGATATATGGTCTCTATGATAGTGTGTCCACATAACCATGACTTTATCACAACAAATTGTGCGAGATGTTTATTATGAGAATGTCACAAAAGCACAATAGAAGATTACAGCACGTGGATTTTTTAACATGACATAAGTGAAGTCTTCTTTTGTGCAAGTGTAGTTGTGATATTTTAATATTATAACATTAAAAGTGATATATAAAATAGTAAGAATGTATTAAAAGTCATCGTTCATGTTTAATTACGCTTTGATGAGCCTTAGAGACGTTCATCATGCATGTTACATTTTTTAATAATTTTATGTGCATGCTTTCCTTAAGTTATCAAAGTCTTTGGATTCCTTGGCCATATTTCAATGCTTAAACAATAATGCTTTTAACCCAGATCCGTTATATGAAATTCTTGAAATAGATGCAGTTTGATTTTTTCTATTAACCCTAGTTTACGTAAAAAAAAATTAATGCAATATTCCCTTAATCATCTTTGTTAATGTACATATTTGGATAACTTTGAATTTTAACAAATGCGCTTGTTTAAGACCGTATAGTGGTTTGTAACATGCATACAAGATGTTTAATTTAACATCCATTTGTTATATATGGCAATTATATCGTGGTGCAGATGCAATTAGCAATCTAATGGTATTGGTTTTAGTTATAGGTGCAAAGGTTTTTTAGGTTCTTTTTTGGAGAAATTATTAGAGGTAGATGCATAGCATATTAAAACATTGTGTAAAAAGGTGAGGCATAGGAAATTAAATTATCTTTCTGAATATATAATTATTTTTATAGGAAATTGATATAATTAAACAAATCCATGTTATTTTAATATAGGTATGTTATTTCCTTATAAAATATAATGTATGTGTTTTCTTTAAGATGTTGTATCTAAATGATAGAATTTTACATAATTTTTAAATTAATAAAGTCATTGAAGCCCTGAAATTACTAGGTCAAGCATTATTACTAACGATCTCAACATAATCAATAAATTTTATTTTGTGTGTAGGTATTCATCATTACTTGTGTTTCATATAATTTTTTTTAGATGTGAGATGAAATAAAAAATCATTATACAACAGCAATAAAAAGGGCACAAAGTTTGGGGTTTTTGGCACAAGTTTTAAAACAACAAACTTAATATTTAATCAAGTGTTCGTATAGTACTGTGAGCAAGCCATATAGTGGAGAACCTGCATGAATTTCAAGGAACTTGTCAGGCATGAATTTCAAAGAAGATAATTGTAGAGATTACATGCACAAAAATCGAGAAGAGTAGACCATAAAGTGAGCATGATGTTCAAGAGAAGGATTGTACCTTGTAGGAAAAAATGCACAAAATTCAAGGCTATATATGCACATAATTCAAGGGCTAAAAATGATGGTCTTTAAGTTGAGATAAGTTGTTTGTATTCATTATTAGTCTGATGTACATTTCTATCCTTGGAAGAAATAATAAAATCACTCTCTCCCTCATCAGGTTTTCCCTTAGGGGTTTATTCCTGGGCCATTTGGATAAAAAAATCGTGTCTGAAAATTTTATTGTCTAATTGATATTTGGTTTATGCTCATCAAAGTTTGTAAAAATTTCCATGTGTTTCAACTACAGTACTATTTATGTGTGAAATATCATTTTTAGCAATTATTATTGAATGGGTTTGGGGAATTAAATTCTATGCATTGATAAACTTGAAACCGGGTTGGCAATGAGAAAAAATTACATGGTACCAGAGGCACTTAAAGAGTAGAAATAAATTCAGTGGAAGATTTCAGAATTGAAAGAAAGAGGGTAGTTTGTTCACTACAGAGATTCTTGGGCTTGTCTTCAATGAGATTCATGGCTACTGGGTTGAGGATAGAGGACAGGTTGGATGGCGTAGCCAACTTCAATCCTTGGAAAGCAGGGATAGGATTTATTTTGCAGGAGAATGAGTTGTGGGGCATCGTGAATAGTACTAAAAAAAACCCCGGTGGTGGTACCTACAAATTCAACAGATAAGGAAGGCTTTGACAAGAAATATATCAAGATTAAAATAATTATCTTGGATGTAGTGAAGGACCATGTGATCCCACACATGACACGTAAGGACTATGATTATCAGATGTAGGAATCCTTAACCCGCATGTACTATAATTCCAATGAAAACGAGAATATATTGCTGAGAGAGAAGTTGAAAAGCATCAAAAAGACTAAATCTAAAATCGTGGCTTCCTACCTTACTAGGATCACACATGTGAGATATGAGCTTACAACAATTGGGGATTTTTTCTAGGGCCATGATCTTGTGAGGACATCTTTGAATTGAGTGACGATGTAGTGGGCAGTCTTCATGAAGGGAGTTGTGTCTAGGGAGCCTAGGATCATATTTTGAATGAATTTGTGCAAGCCAGAGACTTGGCGAGGATATGTATAGGGTATTTCATCTCATAGTAGGGAGGATGAGGAGAATGTTTCCTTGATAGTCAAATGAAAGAAGAAGAAGTTCAAGAAGGGTCCCAAGGGTGTGGCTAAGTAGCAGAGTAGTGATAAGAAGAAATACATGAGCAAAGTCAAGTGCTTTTCTTGCTAGAAGTTTGGAAATTATGCTGGACAGTGTCTGAATAATAAGAAGTAGAAGTAGTAGACAACATCTACTGCAAATATTGATGATTATACAACATGGTTTGAGAGAGATTTTTCCCTATATGTTGGTCATTCGAAGAGAGCATCTATTACCAACATTGATGTAGAGGATGAGAGAGAGTATTCCTTGCTTGTTGGCTATTTGTCGAGTGCATCGACCACTGCATGCACCTGGTACATTGATAGTGGGGATTTTATCCATATGGTAGGTTCACGTGATATGTTTTCTGAGTTCACTAAGACTGGTTTGAGCTTGGAGCTAGTGTTGGTAGATGACACTATTGTTAGAGAAGTTGGGCAAGAGATTGTTACCTTTCAAAGGGAGTCCATGGAGCCTATGACACTGAGGGATATCTTGTATGTCCATGTCTTGAGGAATAACTTGGTATAAGTTTCCACTATTGAGGATAGATGATCTGGGGTGTACATCCTAGATGGGAAAGTATACGTTCATCCTAGATCGAGTAGGTCCACATCTATTTCAATTGGTGTTAGATGTGGGAAAGTATTGTGCAAGCTCTCATTTCATCCTCTTCATGCTCTCACACATAGTAGCAGCAAGAGTTATGATCTATGTGAGCTATGGAATAGGAGGATGGCCCACTTGCATCCTCCTCCTCTGAGGATGTTGAGAGATATGGTGATAGGGTTTCCCAGTTTCATCACAGATCAGAGTGATATATGCAGAGGGTGTGCTTTGGGAAAGTACACCAAGACTAATGTTTTGAGTAATGATAGCAGATCAACAACAGTACTAGACTTGACTCACTATGATTTATGTGGTCCCATGTCTTCTGTTTCATTGACTGGTTTTGAGTACTATGTCACATTTATTGATGATTTATCCAAGAAGACCTAGATCTACTTTCTGAAAAGAAAGAAATCATAAGAAGTTTTGCAGAGGTTCAAAGAGTTCAAATCTCTTGTGGATAACCAGACAGGGACTAGGATTCAGGTGCTCAGATCAAACAATGGGGGTGAGTATATACCTCTAGTGCATTTGATGAGTTCTGTAGACATGAGGGCATTAGGAGGCAGTTGAAAATTCTGTATACTCCACACCAGAATGGGGTGTGTGGAAGGAATAACAGGGCCATTATGGGAGCATCCAGAGCAATGCTTCATGATTAAAGTCTTCCTTTCTTCCTTTAGGATGAGTATTGTAGTACTTTTATATACATTCAGAACATGATTCCTAACCATATATTGGGGTCCAAGACTCTTGAGGATATGTTCAAAGGGAATAAACCTGATGTAGTGTAATGTCCCCATTCAAATAATTGCATAGCAGGACAATCCCATCAATCCTACCAGTTGCCTAGGTTGAATGGGTACATTTGGAATTATAATAAGGGAGAAAATGGATAATGTTTATACATTATAATAGTTCAAGTATTTAATAAAGAGTTTGAATAAATAAATTTAAGAGAAAATCTAGGTGGAAAATGGTTTTGAAGACATATGGATGATGTGGGACCCACACGAGCTTGATTTCTCACTGCCACATGGCATATCTCTCTTGCCATTTCGAATCCATGAGAAGGAAAACATTATTGGGTGAGTTTTTAAGTTCATACACATGGAATTGAGAATATTAGGTCGAATTGGGATGGAATGGTAACCTCCATGGAAGAGGAAGAGTCAAATTGGAAGCTTGTGGACACTTGGGCTAGATTCCCTAGACCCTATGACAAAAATGATGAAGCATCTATGACATCTATGGAAAATTTCAGATCTGACTTTTGACATCTGACCATTATGAAATTTTAGCCCCAAAAATAGGCTCCAAGAAGGCGCTTATGGGATTTGGAGAAGCCAAAGAGGTCCCTACTCAAATTGGGAGAAGATGGAAGGTTGGGAACTAGGGAGACAAGTGGCAAATGTGGAATACTTCCTAAGTGGAAACCTATAGAAGCTAATGGGAGGAATTAGAACCATAGGAGGCTAAGGTTGGTTATAAAATGCAGAAATAAATCATGAGAATTGATTTTGATCATTGGAGATAAATTGCATTTGTGAAGAGAGAGCTAGTGGATGACTAGTTTCTTGCCTTAGCCAATTTCGAGGGTGAAAGATTCCCATCCAATTTGGTGTTTGGAGAGGCCACTCAAATATTTCATGGAGATTTAATGGAGTTTTTATTTGAAGGTGTAAGCTACAGGGAAGCTCGTGGTTTCTTCTAGTGCATCACTTTCCCTCAACCATTTCCAGTTTTGATGGCATATTCTTTCTCCTTGAGGGAGGGCGTTTTTTATGAGCTCTTGTACTCCTTGGGAGAGCTTATCATGATCAATTTCTGATTGTAATAAGCTTAATATACTTTTTTATTCATCTTCAGAAATTATCAGTTTGAAATACCAAGTGGTTGTATGTAAAAATGATGATTAATGAACAAACCATGACCATTTCCCCATTACATTGATGAATGCCATTGTGATGTTGATGATTTCGAATGAATGAATGTTTCTATGATATATTTATGATGAATGGACATCCATTTATGAGTGTTACAATTTTTATGTTCAGCACTTAAGCATTTGAAGTCATTTTTCTTAGTTTATTTGCATTTGGAAGAGATTTGGTGCCATTTCCCCAAGGGTCAAATTAGGGATTTTTGTTGTTGTTTGGGAGAACGTTAGAACAGATTTAATAAATGATTAATGGTGCATATTAGACCTTATTAATGTCCCTCAAACATCACCTACCTCTGTTCTGAAACTCAAATGGGTTTGGAGGCATTTGGAGAGCCATTTCAGTACTTACCCTAGGGGGATTTGATCCCCAAATTGCTAGTTAAATTCCATACTTTGTCCAGAATCTTAAACAAGTTTTCAGAAGTATTTGGAGGGTTATAAATAATCCCTAAACCTCATATTTAATTCTTAATATCATTCATACACCCTCACAGAATATTTGGGATCATTTGGATCAATTTGGAGACCTAGACATCTAAACTAGTCAAAGGTTGAAATTGGGGAAAAACTGAAAAATTAGGCGTTTTAGTAAAAATTTAAAAAAGGGACATTACAAGTGGTATCAGAGCATGGTCTTGGAACCTGATGGTCTTAATAATAATTCAAATAAATAGACCACCACCCTTAGAACCAAAAGTCGAAGGTGTTGTTGTTGAAGAAGAAATAGTAGGAGAAGAAGAGTCTTTTGTAAAAACCATGGGTAGAGAGGAGGATGAAACAACAGAACGTAAGGGGGAATTTATTTCAACCCTAAGAAATTTATTTGAAAACATGAACAAAAATATGATGAAGGGATTAGAATTAATGGCTAGTCAAATAGCAGGCCTTAAAGGAGTAATAGGAGGCAGCAGCAGTTCTCATGGTGAGGAAAAGAAGCCAATGGGAGAGCATATTTTCTCAAGCACAGGACCCCATAATAGAGAAAATGAATTTCAGATCACACCAAGTTCTACTTCACCTAAATTTCTTATTCCCAAAGATGATCCTGACATTGAAGTGGATCTTACTACAATAGAAAACGAATGGAATGATTTGAGTGAAGACTATAAGAGAAGTCTACCATTTGATCAGTACTTTACTACTGAAAATAAATTAAAAAGGAAGGAGAACAATAAGGCTCTAGCCCAAAACAAAGAATTAAATTGTGCTATTGGTAAAATGTCACTTCCTACTTTTGATGGTTCCTCTCAAAATTCTGCTAACACTTGGGTGCAAAAACTAGATGTATATTTTCAGTTGAATCCTATGGTGGAGGAGGATGCATTAAAAATGGCCATTTTGCACTTGGAAGGAGATGCAAATGAATTGTGGTTCCATGGCCTGAAAACCTTAGGTCATGATCAGGTTAAAACATATGGGGAATTTTTTGACAGGGTACTAGAGAGATTTGAACAAAAAGATCCAAAATTGCCTTTCAGGGAACTAGCTCAATTGAAGCAAACTGAGACCCCTACTAATTATATGATGGACTTTCAAAAATTATCAGTGAAGGTGGTTGATGTGTATATGGGAAGGTTGGTATTTCTATTCATTGAAGGTTTGGTCAAATCACACAAGCCAACTACATTAAAATATGCAATGAGCTTGACTAGGGATCTCCAAAATGTGCTTCCTAGAACAAGATTTCCTCCCAAGCCTAACTTCAAATTTGAAAAGAAACCTTGGAAAAGAGATACATATGATAAGAAACCTTGGAAAATAAATTCATTTGAAAAAAATTAAAAAGGACTAAACAAGGATGAACTTCGAAAAAAGAAATTGTTCTTCACATGCTTTCAACCATGGACACTGGGGCACAAATGTACTAAAGGAAAGGCTCAATACATAGAAGTATTTTCTGATAATGATGAATATGATGGGGGCATGGATGAATATGGACATATTTCAGATCAAGTGGAGGCATATGAGACAACAGTAGAAGAGGAAATACAAGAAGAAAATCATCCTTCACCGGACAAAGCAAGAATGGCAGTACTTTCAGCAGTACCTCGCTATCATACTATCTGATGCAAGGGTGTGGTACTAGGACAAAGAGCTTCAGTTTTGGTAGATGGAGGATCCACACACAACTTCATTGATGCAGATATGGTGGAGAAAATGAAGATACCTACTAAACCATTCGATGGCTTCACAGTTGTCATTCCCGGTCATAACACAATGCAGTGCAAAACATGGGTTCCAAAGCTGCAAGTCACCGTAGGTAACTATACTTTTGTTTATAGTTTTTATGTGGTTGATGTTGCTTATACTAATGTGGTTTTGGGAGTGAAATGGTTGTGTTCTGTAGGAGAGCATACAGTAAATTATCAAAATCCTGAAATGAAATTCCAAGATTCAAAAGGAGTACTAAGAGTTGTGAGAGGGAAGCACACTTATCCAAATCAAGTAGTGACTTGCAATAGTATGAGATCTATATTGAAGCATGGGGACATAGAATGGGCTGTTGAATGTCATATTAAATATCCCAAGACAAACATAAAGGTTTTTTAACACCCAAAGGAGGTAGAGAGACTCTTGCAAAAATATGAAATTTTTTTTAGAGATCTTCCACATGGTAGACCACCAGATAGGGGGGTTGAGCACAACATTGTTTTAGAAGAAGTTACTTCACCCATTCAGATACCACCTTATAGACATCCTAAAAATTTCATAGATGAGATTGAAAAATCTATCCAAGAAATCCTAGATTTGGGACTCATTAGACCAAGCTCTAGCCCTTATGTTTCTTCAATAGTGCTAATGAAGAAAAAAGATGGAACATTGAGAATGTGCATAGACTTTAGATCCTTGAACGAAAAGACTATCAAGAATAGGTATCCTATTCCTAGGATTGATGAGCTCATGGATGAAATACATGGGGCCAAATACTTCTCGAAGATTGACCTTAGATTAGGATATCACCAAATTCGAATGAAAGATGAAGATGTGCAAACGACTACTTTTTGATGTCATTATGGCCACTTTGAATTTCGTGTCATGCCTTTTGGGTTAACTAATGCTCCAGCCACATTTCAAGCATGCATGAATATGATCTTTTGCAAGAAAATAAGAAGGTTTGTTTTGGTCTTCTTTGATGACATTCTCATTTACAGTAAAACATGGGAAGAGCATTTGTAGCAATTAGACATTGTGTTAAAAATTTTGCAAGAAGAGTCCTTATTTGCTAAGTTATCAAAGTGTGAATTTTGGATGAAAGAACTACCGTATCTTGGGAACATTATTGGGCAAGAAGGAGTGAAGGTACACATGGAAAAAAATCAAGGCTATCTTAGAATGGCCATCACCAAAAAATATTATAGAATTAAGAGGCTTCATTGGGATATGCACCTATTATAGAAAATTTGTGAAATGGTTCTCCAAGTTGACTTCTGCACTCACTGATTTGACTAAAAAGAATGCATTCAAGTGGGATGAAGAGGCTGAAAAGGCCTTCCAAAAAATGAAAGAGGTAATGAGTAGTTGTCCCATACTTGCACTTCCTGATTTTACTAAACCTTTTGTTGTGGAATGTGATGCTTCATGTGGAGGAATAGGGGCTGTCCTAAAGCAAGGCCAACACCCCATAGCCTTTGAGAGCATAAAGTTGCAGCCTAATGAAAAAATTTACTCCATCTATGACAAAGAAATGTTGGACATTATGCATGCATTGGCCAAATTCAGACAATACTTGGTGGGAAGCAAGTTCATGGTGAAAACTGACCACAATAGCCTAAGACACTTTCTCACCCAGGAAGATCTAAATGAAAGGAAACAAAAGTGGGTAAGCAAGATTCAAGCTTATGATATTGAATATGTCAAAGGAAAGAATAATATAGTAGCATGTGCTTTATCTAGAAGACCTTCTTTTTCTCTCATGGACATTGCCAAGGATTGGAAAAACATGCTACTAGTTGAATATGCCAAAGACAAATCTGATTCTGATGTGTTAGATGGAATAAAAGGGGATGATAACTATAGGATTTTGAATGGGATGATATATTATAAGGGAAAAATTTATTTGGTTCAGAACTCAAAGCTCAAGTACAGGATTTTGCAAGAAGCACATGATTCCCCACTAGCTGGCCATCCGGGGATCTTAAAAACTTCTAGGCAGTTGAGGCAAAGTTTTTTTTGGAAGGGGCTAAAGGAATATGTTTAGAAATATGTGAATGAATGTAGAGTATGCCAACAAAACAAATCAGAACTTACATGCTCAGCTGGCTTATTACAACCATTGCCCATTCCGGAGCAAAAATGGGAGAGTATCTCAATGGACTTCATCACCGGTTTGCCCAAATCTTTGGGTAAGGATTGCATATATGTGGTAGTGGATAGGTTGACAAAATTTGCTCATTTCTTTGTTGTTACAGAATCTTTTAGTGCTGCACAAGTGTTTTTTTTTTTTCAAAGAAATCTTTAGATTACATGTGTCCCTAAGAGCATTGTTAGTGATAGAGATAGTAGATTCATGGGTGCTTTTTGGAAAGAATTTTTTAGATTGGTGGGCACTCAATTGACTCCAAGTACTAGCTATCATCCACAAACTAATGGACAAACAGAGAGGGTGAATTAATGGTTGGAAGGGTACCTAAAGAACTATGTGGGAGAGTAGCAAAAAACATGGGAAAAATGGCTACACTTGGGTGAGTTTTGCTACAACACCACTTATCATATGTCAATAGGGATGTCTCCTTTCAAATCATTATATGGTTATGATGCACTTAAATTTGCTGAAATTATCTTTGGTGATAGTAGAACCCCAAAGGCTAAAGATTGGGTGGAAGAGAGCCAAGAAATTTTAAAGCTTTTGAAAGACAATTTGCAGGTTGCTCAAAATCAGCAAAAACAATATGCTGATAGACATAGAGAAGAAAGGACCTTTAAGGTTAATGATTTAGTATGATTGAGTTTGCATCCATATAAACAAACATCTCTAAAAAATAATGGAGCAGAAAAGCTAAAACCAAGGTACTATGGGCCATACAAGGTAGTTCGGAAGGTTGGAGAAGTAGCATATGAATTAGAACTTCTGGAAGGGAGTAAAATCCATATTGTATTTCATGTTTCTTGTCTCAAGAAATATCTTGGTCAGAAAATTATCACTTCAGAAATACTTCCTCCTTTGGATGATGAAGGTCAGCTCACACTTGTTCCAGAAAAGATTTTGAAGACACGGGAAAGGAGGTTGAGGACTAGAATTATCAAAGAATATTTAATGCAATGGAAGGACTTACCAAATGAAGATACCACATGGGAACATGAGAATATTTTGAAGCATACAAATCTAAAATTTCTTGAGGACAAGCAATCTTGGGTGGGGAGGACTGCAATGTCCCCATTCAAATAATTGCATAGCAGGACAATCTCATCAATCCTACCAGTCCCTAGATTGAATGGGTACATTTGGAATTATAATAAGGGAGAAAATGGATAATGTTTATACATTATAATAGTTCAAGTATTTAATAAAGAGTTTGAATAAATAAATTCAAGATAAAATCTAGGTGGCAAATGGTTTTGAAGACATATGGAGGATGTGGGACCCACACTAGCTTGATTTCTCACTGCCACATGGCATATCTCTCTTTCCATTTCGAATCCATGAGAAGGAAAACATTATTGGGTGAGTTGGTAAGTTCATACACATGGCATTGTTCATATTAGGTCGAATTGGGATGGAATGGTAACCTCCATGGAAGAGGAAGAGTCAAATTGGAATCTTGTGGACACTTGGGCTAGATTCCCTAGCCCCTATGACAAAAATGATGAAGCATCTATGACATCTATGACAAGTTTCAGATATGACTTCTAACATCTAACCATTATGACATTTCAGCCCCAAAAATAGGCTCTAAGAAGGCGCTCATTGGAGTTGGAGAAGCTAAAGAGGTCCCTACTCGAATTGGGAGAAGATGGAAGGTTGGGAACTAGGGAGACAAGTGGAAAATGTGGAATAATTCCTAAGTTGAAACCTCTAGAATATAATGGGAGGAATTTGAACCATAAAAGGATAAGGTTGGTTATAAAATGCAGAAATAAATCATGAGAATGGATTTTGATCATTGGAGAAAAATTGCATTTGTGAAGAGAGAGCTAGTGGATGACTAGTTTCTTGCCTTAGCCAATTTCGAGCGTGAAAGATTCCCATCCACGTTGGTGTTTGGAGAGGCCACTCAGGTATTTCATGGAGCTTTAATGGATTTTTTATTTGTAGGTGTAAGCTATAGGGTAGCTCATGGTTTCTTCTAGTGCAGCACTTTCCCTCAACCATTTCCAGTTTTGATGGCATATTCTTGCTCCTTGAGGGAGGGCGTTTTTGGTGAGCTCTTGTACTCTTTGGGAGAGCTTATCATGATCTATTTCTGATTGTAATAAGATTAATATACTCTTTTATTCATCTTCAGAAAGTATCAGGTTGAAATACCAAGTGGTTGTATGTAAAAATGATGATTAATGAGCAAACCATGACCATTTCCCCACTACATTGATGAATGCCATTGTAATGTTGATGATTTCGAATGAAAGAATGTTTCCCTGGTATATTTATGAGTAATGGACATAAATGGATGATTGTTACAAGTTTCATGTTCAACACTTAAGCATATGAAGTCATTTTGCTCAGTTTATTTGCATTTGGAAGAGATTTGGTGCCATTGCCCCAAGGGTCGAATTATGGATTTTTGTTGTTGTTTGGGAGAAGGTTAGAAAAGATTTAATAACTTATTAATGGTGCATATGAGACGTTATTAATGTCCCTAATAATTCCCCTACCTTTTTTATGAAATTCGAATGGGTTTGGAGGCATTTGGAGAGCCATTTTCAGTACTTACCTTGGGGGGATTTGATCCCCAAATTGCTAGTTAAATTCCATACTTTGTACAGAATCTTAAACAAGTTTGAAGAAGTATTTGGAGGGTTATAAATCATACCTGAACCTCATATTCAAGTATTAATATCATTCATACACCCTCATATAATATTTGGGAGCATTTGGATCAATTTGGAGACCTAGACATCAAAACTAGTCAAAGGTCGAAATTGGGGAAAAAGTGAAAAATTGGGCATTTTAGTAAAAAATTAAAGAAGGGGCATTACAGGTACGAAATTTTTCAAATTTGGTTTCCTGACATATTCTCATGTTCCTTCAGAGAAGAGGACAAAGTTGGAGCCCACTTCTGACAAGGAAATTTTTGTTTTATATGAAGAGACTTCAAAGGCCTTCCACATATACCTTATGGAACAAAGGAGAGTTGTTGTGAGGAGGGAGGTGACATTTGAGGAGGATTGGGGATTTTGAAAGTCTCAAGAGTCATATCAGGGAGATCAACAGTCTCCCACATTTCAGGTCAATAAATCTTAGAGTCCAACTACACAGGGTGTAGAGTCACAGGTATCAAGGGTGACTGGTCCATAGGTTAGATGCTCTTCAGGTTCAAGGACACAATCTATAAAGACTCCAGGTACAGGTATAGTTTCTTGAGTTATAGGTTCAATAGTTCCACTATCATGTGGTTCTAGTTCATCATTCACATAATATTAGACCTCAGATGATACTTCTTCAAGTAGAGATTTGTCAAATGAGGATGTATAGGAGGATCTTTCTCTACAGGAGGATACTTTAGAGAAGAGGAAACCGAGAGGGCATGGATAAACTTTGAAGGAAGCTACAGAGTTGACGCAAGGCGCCTTATGCACTAAGGTTCTTGCTTAACAATTACACACAACACACATGTTCACATAGACAAGATGTAAACAGGATGCCAGAAGTTGGCTTATATTACTTCTACCAAACGATTATAATGCAAACTTCAAGCAATGAAATAACTAACTAACTGTCGGCCTCAGCCATTACAATACAGAAGTAACTGTGTGCTATCTCAGTGTATCGACTGTCACCCTCTCTTGGTTCACTGTGGAACTCTGAGCTATGGATCAATCTTCTCTACGTTCGACAGATGTGTGACTGTTCTCTCCAATCTACCTATCTTCTCCCCGAACTTTTCCAATGTCGGGATTCTCCAACTCATCCAAGATCCCTGGCCTTCTACTCTGCTACTTCTATTCTCGAGATAACTCCGATCCCCGAGACATGCATCCTCTGACTGTCGATCTCCTCAGATCTTGCAAAACTGCAACTGTCAACACCCCAACCATGCTGCACAATCTCTACCTAAGTTGACATCTGTCATGATCCCAACTACCTTCAATAAATTCTATTAACTTCCTTAGCAACCCTGAACTGTTTCCAATTACTTTTCTCGACCTCTACGTGTTCTTCTGACAGGCTACAGTAATCTGTCATGTCATCCATACTGTCTGTCAGCTTCGACACATCCGTTGGCTTCCTTCGCAAAACCCATGGCTTCACCAGTTCACCCCTTCCTCCTCGCTTGGATCATGCCCAAACCTATCAGAGTTGTGGTGTGACTCATGTCGACCATCGACGCCTCTGCTCAATCTATCGTCGGTTGACCCTTGACATGTCGACTCTCGACCTACTTCTCCTGTCAACCCATCTCAACAGCTTATGCTCGACTTATTGACTTGAAATCCAATCTGCTCTTCCGCACCAGTGGTCATTGGCAATCCCTCTGGTCGGCCTTTTCATGTCAACTAACTTCGATTGATCTACCTAGTCCCCAATGATCCTGCAGCAGACTCCCCAGGTGAAAAATAACTCGACTGCTCCGTCAATATCTTGAAATCTTCTTCGAAAATCCATGTTGCCTCCTGCAACTCATCATCTTTCCATCACACTAAGTATTCATTCTTTCGCGAACTACGCGTACGCCTAACTTTGCGTTCCTCTATTACTTCTATGATTTCTTGCTTCTGTCTATCTGGAATTTGCTCTGTCCAGTCGATCTTCGATAATTCCACACGCTTGAACCTTCTTCAAACTTATACAGATCTAAGACATTGAACGTTGGTGAAATGCTCAAGTCATTCGGCAGCTCCAACACATAAGCGTTGTCTGAAATTTTCTTTAGAGTCATACATGGTCCAATCTTCTTTAGCTTCATCTTGTTATATGTCCCTATCGGGAATCTCTCCTTCCACAAATGTGCATAGACTAAGTCTCGTTCGTTGAATTACTCTAGTCTCTTCTTTCGGTTGGCTCTCAACTTGTATGTCGTGTTGCTCTTTTCTCTGCACTTTTGCACATATTCATGCACTTCTTTCATATGCTTTGCGAACGATTCTGTATCTGCGCTTTTCCTGGTTTCTATTGGTAACTCGACCAAATCCACCACACCATGTTGGATTCTTCCCGGAACAATCGGGAATGGTCTCAAACCTGTCACCGATTCACATAATTGTTGTATGCAAACTTTGCTTGCGCCAAGACGTTCTCCCACTGCTTGGGTCTATCAGTCGTCAAACACCTTAGAAGATTTCCCAAACTTCTATTCACCACCTCGGTCTGTATGTCTATCTACGGATGATATGATGAGCTAAACTGCAACCTCGTGTCCAGTTTCTTCCATAGGGTTCTCCAGAAATGTCCCATAAACTTGGTATCTCTGTCCGATGTGATACTCTTCGAAAACCCATGCAATCTAACTACTTCTTTGAAGAATAGTACAGTAATGCCTGTGGCGTCACTTGTCTTCCGACATAGAATAAAGTGTGCCATTTTCAAAAATATGTCGACTACAACTAAGATTCAGTCGCTCCCTTGCTGCGTCTTCGGCAATCCTAGCACAAAATTCATGCTTAGGTGCTCCCATGGGGTATTTGGTACGGATAATGGTGTATACAACCCCGTGTTTTGACTTCTCCCTTTTTCCAACTGGAAAACTCTACATTTTCGAACCCACTTTCCAACATCTGTCGTCATTCCTGGACAATAATACTTCTCTTAGACCAATGCCCTGGTCTTGTTAATGCCAAAATGACTTGCTAATCCACTGCTATGCAACTCTCAGATTAGGTTCTCTCTTACTGATCCTCTGGGAATACACAATTGTTGTCCCTTGAATAGGTATCCCTCTTGGATGAAATAATCCATGTATGGAGTCCTATCGACACTCCACGGTTCACGACAAGCTTCCCATGATTTCGCAAAATCCTCCTCGTTCTCGTACTCTGTGTTCACCGAATCTATTCTTGTTTCCTGAACTGTCGTCATGTTCAGCAATGCAACTCTTCGACTCAGCGTGTCAGCAACCTTTTTCGACTTGCCCAACTTATGTCGCGACATGAATGTATATCCCTGTAGGAAATCGACCCATTTCATGTGCTGCTGATTCAACTTTGGCTGAGTATTCAAAAAACTCAGTGCTTGGTGATCTGTGTACAACACAAATTCTTTGGGCAATAAATAATGCCTCGACTTCTTCAATGCCTGGAAAATAGCATAGAATTCCTGGTCATAGACCAAATATTTCCGCTTCGCATCATCCAACTTCTCACTGAAGAATGGAATTGGTTGGCCCTCCTTGCTCAAAATTGCTCCAATTTCCATTCCACTTGCATCACAATCGACTTGGAAAAAATTGTCAAAATATGGGAGCGTTAACACCAGGCTCTCGGTGACCTTTTCCTTCAACTTGTCGAAAGCTCGCTGGGCTGCTTCCTTCCACTTGAATTCGCCCTTTTTCATGCACTCTGTCAAAGGTGCACAAATTTGACTGAATCCCCGAATGAACTTCCTGTAGAAACTGGCAAGTCCATGGAAACTGCTCACTCCAGTTGTACTTGTCAGTTCCGACCAATTCAATATTGCCTTCACCTTTTCTGGGTCCATCACCAACCCTTTACCCGAGATTACAAATCCCAAGTACACCAGTTCCTCCTTCATGAAGAAACACTTTTGTAGGTTCACCATGAGCTTCTCATCTTGCAACTTCTGGAATACCTTTCGAATGTGATCCAAGTGTTCTGTCTTGATTCGACTGAAAATTAAAATGTCGTTTAGGTAGACTACGACAAAATTTCCGAAGAATGGTTTCAGTACTTCATTCGTCAATCGCATGAATTTATTGGGTGCATTAGTTAGTGTGAATGGCATGACTAACCACTCATACAACCCTTCCTTTGTCTTGAATGTTGTCTTCCATTCATCTCCTTCTCTTACCTGAATCTGGTGATAACTGCTCTGCAGGTCTATCTTCGTGAAGTACTTCGCTCCACTCAAGCAATCCATCAATTCGTTCATCCTTGGCAATGGAAACCGGTACTTGATCGTGATCTTGTTGATGGATTTGGAGTCATTACACATTCTCCATTCTCCACCTTTCTTCGGCTCTAATACTACTGGTACCGTGCACGAAATCAGACTTTCTCTAATCAATCCTCTATCCAATAACTCATGGACCTGTCGATTGAGTTCCAGACCTTCTGTCAGAATCATCCTATGCGGTGCTTTGTTTGGAAGACTCGAACCTGGAATCAAGTCGCTTTGATGTGATATGCTTCTTGTCGGTGGCAAACCCATCGGTATTTCATCGACTACTATGCTCTGAAACTCGTCAAGCATCTTTCCGACTTCGACCAGAATCTTCTCCATTATCGACCTCTCGACACATGGTCCCTTCGGAATGATAACAAAACCTCCCGTCTGCTTTTCCTCCTGCGCAAGGAATTCTTTTGCTAAGCACATCAACACTTGCTTCTCCCAAAAGCTGCTATCGCCGTGCTTACCGTCATCTCGCTCCTCCGGCTTTGGCTTAAGAGTCCTCTGCATGACATTTTTCCACACTGTGACTGTGTTGGCTCGACCATGATAGATCATCTTCCAATCATATTTCCATGGTCTCCCTAACAACAGATGGCACGCGTCCATCGAGATTACGTCACATAATACACTGTCTTCAAATCCTTCAACTCTGAATTTAATCAAGCACTGTTTGGTCACCTCCACATGATTCCCTTTCTGCAACCATGAGATCTTGTAAGGGTGTGGATGTTCCCAACACTTTAACCCTTCCTTGTGGATCACTTATGTCGACAAAAGATTCTCATTTCTTCCACCATCAACTATGGTCTTGCAACGCCATTCGCCGATTCATACTTTGGTTTGAAAGATCGCCTTTCACTGTGCCGACTCTTGCTCGTCGTGTCGGTCATCCAAAACCAGTGTCTTCCTAGATGTCATGGCTCGACTCTTCTTCTTACCATCCTCACTACTATCAGATGCTAATTCTTCCCTCTCGTCGACTTGCTCATCTCATTGACGTCTGGGCTTCGACTCCTCTGCAGCATGTAGGTTCTCTAGGAACTCATATGCCTTGTGTCCCACTCCACGACAATTGTAACAGATTATGGATGGTCTATCACCTCCTTTTCTATTGGATGGACCACTTCGACCATACGCACCTCGACCGCGGTTCTCACAACCATCACCTCGATTTTCTTGCTCTTTCTCCCTTGTCGATGTCCCTTCCATCCTTCGATTTTCTTCGACATATTCCTTCCTGTAACCACTACTTTGGCCTTTCATGAAACAATCTTTGCACCTAGACCAGTCATCCTACCTCTAGTCGTTGTGGATTTTCTCGACAATTTCTCTTCTACCTTTGGAGCTAACTCGTAGGCTTCACCGACCGCTCTAAATCTTGACATGCTCAATTCATCCTAAATGGCATATTTCAAGTCGTTCACATATCTAGCGAAAGCTTCTTCTCCTTCGTCGGTCTTTCCTGACCTTATCGACAATCTGTAGAACTCTTTCATGTACTCCTTCATGGTCATCTCTTTTTGTCAAAATTTTTGCAACTTTCTGAACAAGGAAATTACATAGTCATTTGGAAAGAACTTCCCTTTAATCCTGGCAACCATCCTATCCCAAGACTTGATTTTCTCCTTGCCCTTCTTGACTCTGTCATCCTGCATATTGTCCCACCACAATGAGGCATGACCCTTCAACCTCAAACATGCAATCTTAACCCATTTAGGATCCTCGATCTTCTCTAGGTTGAAGTATTTCTCCATCTCTCTGAACAAGTTGATCAAGCCCTCTGGATCAAAACTTCCCGAGTAGGTACGTACATCTATCTTTGTCCGACCTCTCATATCTATCAGAAGTTTGATCAGTTTGTCTTATGCTTCTTCTCTCGTTGCTTCCCATGCTTCCACTTCTTCGACCTCCTCGTCGTTGTGGTCTAGCGCATCAGGAATACAACCACACCTTTGGATTTCTTTGATCGATGCGACTTCATTTGTCAAAGTTCGCATTGTTCAGACGCACTCGTCGAACATCTCACGATCAACTGTGACAGCTGCACCACACGCTCTTCATCCAACACCTCGAACGTTAACACCTCTGTGATCCATTTTCAACCTCAGCTGAAACTCCAACTCTGTCCAATCACAACTGGACTTCAACAAGTTGTGCATGACTCTACCCAACCGCAGCTGGAGCTATAAACACACTTGACGCTTTCTTGCTCACAGGATTCTTCTACTCTGATACCAACTAACGCAAGGTGCCTTATGCACTAAGGTTCTTTCTTAACAATTACACACAACACACACGTTCACATAGATAAGATGTACACAGGATGCCAGAAGCTGGCTTATATTACTTCAACCGAATGGTTACAATGCAAACTGCAAGGAATGAAATAACTAACTAACTGTCGACCTCTGATGTTACAATACAGAAGTAACTGTGTGTTATCTCATTGTGTCGACTGTCACCCTCTCCTCGTTCCCTGTGGAACTCTGAGCTATGGCTCGATCTTCTCTATGTTCGGAAGATGTGTGACTATTCTCTCCAATCTACCTATCTTCTCCCTGAACTCTGCTAATGCCGGGATTCTCCAACTAATCCAAGCTCCCTGGCCTTCTACTCTGTTGCTGTTATTCCCGAGATCACTCTGACCCCCGAGACACACATCCTCTATCCATCGATCTCCTCAGATCCTACAGACCTGCAACTGTCAGCACCCCAACCATGCTGCACAATCTCTTCCTGAGTTGACATTTTTCATGATCCCAACTACCTTCAATAAATGCTATTAACTTCCTTAGCAACCTCGAAATGTTGCCAAGTACTTTCCTCGACCTCTATGCGTCCTTCTAACAGGCTACAGTAATTTGTCACATCAGCCATACTATCTGTCAGCTTCGACACATTCGTCGACTTCCTTCGCACAACCTAAGGCTTTGCCAATCTGCCCCTTCCTCCTCACTTATCTCATGCCCAAACCTGTCGGAGTCATGGTGTGACTCATGTCGACCATCAACACCTCTGCTCAACTTGGCGTCTATCGACTCTCGACCGACTTCTCCTGTCGACCCATCTCGACAGCTTTTGCTCGACTTATTGACTTGATAACCAATCTGCTCTTCCGCACCAGTGGTCATCGGCAATCCCTCTGGTCAGCCTTCTCATGTCAAATAACCTCGAATGATCTTCCTAGGCCTCGATGCTCCTGCATCAAGAGTTTGTGGGGAAACCCAAGAGGGAGGTTAGAGAGAGTAAAAAACCATAGATATTTTCTAGCTACATGGGTATTGTGACTAGTCTTCGTGAGTCTGATCCATCCACTTTGGATGAGGAAACTGCACATCAGGTATGTTGAGATGCCATGGTGAAAGAGTATAGTTCCATGATGAAGAATTATGTGTGGGAGTAGATGGGAATTCAATTGTGACTTAAAATAAAACATGTTGCGGATGGAAACATTGAGAAGTATAAAGCTCGATTCATGGTGCGACACTACTCACAAGTAGAGGGAGTAGATTATGATGAGACATTTTCACCAGTGGCTAGGTACTCCTTCATTATATAAATGATATCCATTTCTATATATATGGGTTAGAGAATTCATCAGATGGATGTGAAAACAATATTTCTAAAGGTGTCTTATAAGAGGAGGTGTATATGGTGTATCCACAGGGATTCGAGGTGCGTGGGAGAGAGTCCCATGTGTGAAGGTTGAAGAAGGCCCCTTTTGGGATGAAGCAAGCTTTAGATCTTGGTATTCTAGGATTGATACATACTTGCAGGAGTTTGGATTCAAGAAAAGTGAGGCAGATCCAACACTTTACTACATTGTTGGTGGTGAGGATTCATTTATTCTAGTGATGTATGAGGATGATTTGATCATTATAGGTGTAGATAGACTCATTGCATAGTGAAAGAAAGGTCTTGATTTGGAGTTTGATATGAATTAGATTGGGATAGTGCATTATTATTTGGGTCTAAAGGTGTGGTAGGAGTTAGGGAAGATCTTTCTTGGACAGGGGAAGTATGCTATGGATATTTTGAAGAGATTTCAAACATGATTGTTGACCAATGACTACACCGATGATCACCAACTGGAATAAGATTCATGCTTATGAGGGAGAGTTGGTGGATTCAACTCTGCATCATCAGTTAATTGGTTCTTTGATGTATCTGGTCAAAACTAGTCCATATTTGTGTTTTACAGTAAACACTCTAAGTCAGTTCATGGTGGTGTTAACTTTTCAGAATTTACTTCAATCTGATCTAGGATCTTAACTGAGAGAACAACATGTACAACATATCTACAGTATATCAATCATGGAGACAATAATGCAAGCACACAAGAGACACAAAGATTTACTTGGGGAAAACCATAAAGGTGAAAAACCCCAATAACTTCCTCAGAGATAGATAGAGCAATGATACAACCAACCATAAGAGATAGACACAACCTAGCAGCAGATCCTCCTCCTCCATAAGTGCGCCACTCCTCCTTGAGTGCATGAGTGAGAAGTGAGTGAGCAAATAGAGTTCCTCCCGCACTCTATTTATACTTGACTTGACTTGCCTTTTTACCTAACTCATGTAGGCTCGAACTTAACCACATAACATAATGCTGACTGGGCCGACCCCCAATAGGGTGGTCTAATAACCCTTTGACCCACATGGCCGACCCCCAATAGGGTGGTCTAATAACCCTTTGACCCACATGACTTATACAGGGCCGACTCCAAACGAGGTAGTCTAATAACCCATCAAATATAAGCTACGACACTTACAATATAAATGACGACACTTCCGTATAGAGGAATAATAACATCTCTATAGGAATACAATATACATATATGAGAAATACATTCCGAAGTTACATATACATCAACACTCCCTCTTAACTAGGAAGGTATTTCTCAGCACAGTTCTTCTAGCACAAGTCATCTTCTCTGGATCATCGTCACTGGATAATCGTCATCGAGTCATCATCATCGTCACTGCTGCTGCTATCTCAATCAATCTCTGAATCTACTCGTCATAGGAAGTTCTACAGAGCCAGTCCTTTTTCATACTGGATGTAGGCCCACCACCTGCAGGTCTTCGTCATCACTGGCCATACTGTGGAATCCTCAGGACTTATTACGTGCGTCACAAAACCTCGAAAGAGCATCCCAGGATGTTACGGGTACACAACTCCGACCTGTAGGATCTCCTAGGGCGCTATTACATGTGACCCCACCACAAAACCTCGAAAGAGCATCTCAGGATGTTACGGGTACACAACTCCGACCTGAAATCTCCCAGGGCACAAATTACATGTGGTCCACCACAAAACCTAGCAAGAGCATCTCAGGATGTTACGGGTACACAACTCCGACCTGAAATCTCCTAGGGCACAAATTACATGTGGTCATGGCAAAACCTCGCAAGAGCATCTCAGGATGTTACGGGTACACAACTCCGACCTGAAATCTCCCAGGGCCCAAATTACATGCCATAGAACAAAACCTCGCAAGAGCATCTCAGGATGTTACGGGTACACAACTCCGACCTGAGATCTCCCAGGGCGCTATTACATGTCCTCCCAGAGCAATGTCTCGAAAGAGCATCCCAGGCTGTTACGGGTACACAACTCCGACCTATAGGATCTCCCAGACATGCTCATCTGCACAACCTGATCCACGGCCACAGAGTATCAACCTGATACTCACCATACATCATCCTGATGTACTCATGATCGTCCTGATCATCATCACTGCAACGTCCTGCTGCATGTCATCTGGAGCAACATCCTGAAGCTCATCATCCATGATCATCCTGATCATCACTGCAACATCCTGCTGCATGTCATCTGGAGCAACATCCTGAAGCTCATCATCCATGATCATCCTGATCATCACTGCATCCACCTGATGCATACCAAGTATCTACTTGATACATATCATCATACATGATCCATCTGATCATCAATGCATCCACCTGATGCATGCCAAGTATCTACCTGATACATGATACATATCACCATACATGATCCACCTGATCATACAATGTATCCACCTGATACATATACAGATACATGGTCCAAGCATCCAACATGATGCACATACAAAATACATACACATGATCCAACTGATCATATCGAGCATCCAACATGATGCATACATACATAAATGATCCAACTGATCATATCCAACATCCAACATGATGCATACATACATAAATGATCCAACTGATCATATCCAGCATCCAACATGATGCGTACATACATAAATGATCCAACTGATCATATCCAAGCAGAAACCAGAACATCATCCTGATGCCCATTATCCAGCGCTTACATCCACAACCGTGTGAAGGATCCTCCTTCCAACATGCTTGGAATGGCTTCAGCAAATGTGTCCATCACTTCTTCCTCGAAGTGTCCTCGATCTGAAGAACGCCAAGCCTCTCTCTGAAGTACTTCGAACTTCACTTTGGCTAGCGGCTTCGTCAGCACATCTGCAATCTGCTCGTCTGTCGCAACATATAGGAGCTTCACAGCTCCTCTCTGCACCATATCCCTGATATAGTGATATTTGATCTCTATGTGTTTCGACCTGTGATGAAACACTGGGTTCTCGGACAGCTTCACACAACTCTGGTTATCACAGAAGATACCAGTAGCCTCCAACGGGAGATCAAATAACTCAGACAGTAGCTTCCGTAGCCATACTGCCTCACAACTAGCTGAACAGGCTGCAACATACTCTGCCTCAGTTGTACTCAGTGCTACGCAGGATTGATTCCTGCTAAACCAAGAGATCACACCTGATCCCATACTGAAGCAACACCCAGATGTGCTCTTCCTATCTGCAGCACTGCCAGCCCAATCTGAATCAACATAACCCTGTAGGTTAAACTTTTGATTCTCCTCATACCTGAGCCCATAATCCACTGTACCCTTCAGGTACCTCAGAACATGCTTTACAGCAACCAGGTGAACACTCCTCGGATCCGTCAGGAATTGGCTCAATGTTTTCACAGCAAAGCAAATTTCTGGTCTCGTGTTCGTCAGGTACATCAAGGACCCAATCATCTGACGATACATAGAGACATCAACTGGCTCAGATGAAGCATCACATAGAAGCTTCAGATTTGAAGCCATAGGTGTGGCCATGGCCTTGTAGTCCATCATCCCGAACCTTTTCAGGATCTCTACTGCATACTTCCCTTGTCCAAGGAAGATTCCATCACTCTGCCACACCTCCATGCCAAAAACAAATAGTGCATCAACCCCAAGTTCTTCATCTCGAACTCGGCAGTAAGCTTCCGCTGCATGTCGGCAATCAATCTATCTTCACCTGTAACAAACAAGTTATCCGCATACAACTATTCAAGAAAACTGTCTTGAAATCCATCTAGTGTATCTTCTATTTCATCACTTTCATATTTCTCTATGCTGCCATCTGCAGCATGCTTGATCTTGATAGATCCATATGGAAGTCATAACAAACTTCCCTTCAGGTCTTGGGACTACATCCCAAACATCATTCTTCATGATCGACGGATCATGGCATTCCATTTCTTCATCCCAGATCCTGGGAACTTCAATATCTTCAATATTTTCAATATATATCTTTGTTGCTGGAACAAATGTTGTAGTCCTTTTGTAGGTGAAGATATACGGTCTTTCCTACAAAACAGGTTAAATTGCATGATTAGAAACATCTCATAATTTTCAGAACAAATTCTTACACATAAAGAAATATGTCATAAAGTCATGCAATCATCTTAGCCAATGCTTCAATACAACATTTATCCATATCCCGTAACTTTCTAGATGCCTTCCAATCTCTACCAGAACATTGTTAAGAGTGTGCACAACTCCCAACATGTCAGCAAAGAGGTTTCATTGTAGATAAGTAGCAATGGAATGTTGTAAAGTGCCATAGGCTACTTACCCATGCATATTAGTAGTATACTGTTCATCAATGCAATTATTCTAATGTGCATAATACACAACCTAATTCTAGGAACATCAGTATATACATCATTGAACAGTTTTATTTAAACAAACAAATATGCAAGAAATTAAAATACTTATCTTTGTTTGTTCGTTGGATGGACTCCCTCTGAGTCTTTGCTTCCTTACAGGAGCTGTTGGAGTCCTAATCTGAAGTAGCTTCTTCTACACCTTTCTGTTGTGGAAAGATGGTCAACTCCCTCTGAATATCTGCATCCTTGCAGAAACTACTGAAGTGTGTTCCTTTGCTTTCTTGCAGGAACAACTGGAGTGTGCTCCCTCTTGATCTTTGCTTCCTGGATTACCTGTCCTTGAACTTACATTCATCCTTGGTCCCTATGCATGCTTATTAGTATCATGATTGTGTTATCCTTGTGAACTCATATAAAATCATACATTCATTAGTATACTTTTAAAACACAATAATCTTAAGCATGTATAGTCATGATCATTTCAAACATAAAATAATAAGCATTAGCATTCAAGGTTTATGTAGGATTCTTATGGTTAGTCAAATCATAAGAAACATAACATGTCTAAACCTGTAATTACTCAAACCTATGACTCTTCAGGTTAGTTGAATCATTAATCAAGATAAGAGATATAATATGCATAAAACCTGTGATTATTCAAACCTATACCTTCATGATTCTTCTGGTTAGTCATATCATCAATTATGGTAAGAAACATAATATGCATACAGCCATGACTTATTCAAACCTACGACTTCATGAATAATCATTATCAAACAACACAACAGTATAAGATCCTAACACAAGGTAGGATTCTATCTTGATATAGGAAAAACATACCTGGATTAGCATGCTAGCTATTTATGTCTAACATACTCACATGATGTCTTCTTGTTCTTCTTCAATGACTTGTGCTAGTAACCTGTATATCTCATAGGTTAACTATTACAAAATCAAGTTATACATACCTCGTAAATGGATCTTCTATAAGATCCATGACAATGGATGAATCTTTGTCCTCATGTTATCATGATCATATGTTCTTGGACTGGAACATGATTTGTCTTTCTTGGTGTACCTTTCATGTTAGTAGACAACATAAACCTCATACAACACCATAATGCATTAGTACAGTCATAAGTGTCAACACCCTAACCAATGAATATCTTCTATCATGCATTCATAATTTTGTTAAGGTGATACGACAAATCTAAAATCAAAATTGTACTAACCATAATAACATGAAGACAAACATACCATAAACTTAAACATGGACAAATATCGAAACATACCTTGATGAGTCATACCTGTCGAGATCGCTTGTAATCTTCTTATGTAAGGCCTTAGCCTCATCTCCCTCTGAAACAAGAACTTCTTTACTTATGTAGGTGACCAATCCATCTTCTTCTAGGATTAACCCAATCCACTTGATTTGCAAGAACTGGACTTCGAGCTGGATATGGGTTTGTCAGAGAAACCACAAAAATTCAAACTTTGAAATTCAAACTTCTGACAGGATAGAAATATGTGCCTTGATGAGCTGATCAAGCTGGTATATTCAGAATTTGAAAACTGCAACGTTTCACTCCTCAATTTTGCCTTTGAAACTTCCGGATTCACTGGACGTGACCCTGAACTGGGGTTTGATGAAGCCCACTCTTCTTCCCAATCAAAATGTTTGATTCAAAGCTCTAAGCTTCTATTTTTCTGAGGAGCTTCCAGCCGTGGTCACAGATTTCAAAAATTCCCATTTTTACAGAAGCCCTAATTTTCCACTTTTCTGATCAAAGTCCCGAACTAGGGTCTAATCAAGCCCGGCCTTCTTCCCAACCAAAAATTCTGATCTTGGTCTCTAAATTTCTATTTTGATGAGTATCATCCAGCCGTGGTCTCCGATTACAAAAATTCCAAATTTCTCCGAAGCCCTAAATTCCGGAAGCCATGAATGAAGGTACTTAAAAATAATTATGTTTTGACAAAAATATGTACCTGATTGTTTCTGGTGTAACTCTGATATTTTTGATCCACAGGGTCTGAAAAAGTTTTTTGGGATAGCCTGACCTGTTATCTTTCCATCCTGACAGGTCTGACTTCAATTGGATTCTCTGAGAGAGAGTTATGCCAAATGTCGCAACGTGACCTGTTTTGGGATAAAACAGAAGAGCGAACTTGTACGGTGTGCCACGTGTCACTGTTTGAACTTCGGCCTCTGAAAAACTTTCCTGAGATAGCTCGGCCTGTTATCTTTCCATCCTGACAGGTCTGACCTCAATTGGACTCTCTGAGAGAGAGTTATGCATAGTGTCGCAACGTGACCTGTTTATGGGATAATACAGGAGAGCGAACTTGTACGGCGTGACACGTGTCACTGGTTCAACTTCGGCCTCTGAAAATGTTTTCTAAGATAGTACAGTCTGTGTAATACCTGTCACTTTTCACGAAATTTCATTTGGAGCTTCCTAGCCCAAGTTATGACCTTTTTCCCAAGGTCACCTGATTTTGACTCAGATCTGGAAGAGGCAGAAACCCTATATTGTACAGATCATAAATCACAAAGTACAACGAATTAGAGGTTGTCCTTTGGACACAAGGTACCTGGAGATTTAATATTGTCCTGTAACAATTTCAGATCCGAAAAATTCGCCAAAACGGATTTATAGCGAAAGTTCTACGATGACTAGTTTTTGCTATATCAAGCCCTAGCATCATAAGTGCAACAAGTGTCATACATGCCATATCATGTCTTCTTTCAGGCTAGCTCTGATACCATGTTAACTTTTCAGAATTTACTTCAATCTGATCTAGGATCTTAACTGAGAGAACAACATGTACAGCATATCTACAGTATATCAATCATGGAGACAATAATGCAAGCACACAAGAGACACAAAGATTTACTTGGGAAAAACCATAAAGGTGAAAAACCCCAATAACTTCCTCAGAGATAGATAGAGCAATGATACAACCAACCATAAGAGATAGACACAACCTAGCAGCAGATCCTCCTCCTCCGTAAGTGCGCCACTCCTCCTTGAGTGCATGAGTGAGAAGTGAGTGAGCAAATAGAGTGCCTCCCGCACTCTATTTATACTTGACTTGACTTGCCTTTTTACCTAACTCATGTAGGCTCGAACTTAACCACATAACATAATGCTGACTGGGCCGACCCCCAATAGGGTGGTCTAATAACCCTTTGACCCACATGGCCGACCCCCAATAGGGTGGTCTAATAACCCTTTGACCCACATGACTTATACAGGGCCGACTCCAAACGAGGTAGTCTAATAACCCATCAAATATAAGTTACGACACTTACAATATAAATGACGACACTTCCGTATAGAGGAATAATAACATCTCTATAGGAATACAATATACATATATGAGAAATACATTCCGAAGTTACATATACATCAACAGGTGGAGCCTCAAAGAGTTCATTGGATCGCTGCAAAACATGTGTTGAGATACTTGCATGGAATAGTAGATTATGGTCTAGACAATAGGAGAGGACATGGAGTCAATTTGGTTGGCTACATGAACTCAGATTGCGAAGGCGGTGTGACAAACCAGAAGAGAACTTGTGAGTGTTGTTTCAATTTGGGATTGGAAACAATGTCGTGGTTCAATCGGAATCAAAAGTCAGTTGCATTGAGTTTTGTTGAGGCAAAGTACATGGAATCTAGTTAGGCTAGTTGTGAGGCCTTGTGGCTTCACAAGTTGTTGGTAGGATTATTTGATCAAGACTTGAGGTCAATAGTGATTTGTTGTGATAACCAAATCTGCATCAAGCTTTCATAGAATCCATTTTTTTACAACAAGTTAGAACAAATTGAGATCGGGTATCAGTTCATTCATGACTATGTCCAGAGAGGAGCAGTGGACTTGTAGTATGTTTCTACTGAGGATCAGGTGGTAGGTATTCTGACAAAGTCTTTGAGAGGAGGAAATTTCAATCATTTCAGAGACAAGTTGGTAGTTCTAAGAAACACTTTCCTCAGTAAGAGGGAGTGTTAAAAACTATACCAAGGACAAGTGTTTTCCACTTCGTGTTCCTAGTAGTGGAAAAGTGTCCAAGTGACCCCTAGTGAATTTATTAAGTGACAATAGCTTTGTGAGAAACAAAGCTACTTTATAAAGTGACTTCATGGATTTTAATTTAAAAAGTGACTTTATGATAAATAAAGTGGAGTTAATAATTAAATGTCTCATTACATTTTTTTTTGTAAGTAAGCAGAGCCGGAACATTCTATTAATATGGAACAAAATGGTAAAGAAATACATTCAGAATGAGTCACAATGTCTCACTGAAGCCCTTCCCGAGTTGGGAAAACAGAGCACCCAAAGTTCGCAAAACAGCTACCAAGTTTATCAAAACAACTTCACAGGGAATTGCCAGTAAACCCAAAACAGTTCAAGCTAAATACATACTACAAGAAACAACTAGTTCAACCCAAAGCTAAAACAGATACATAACCACCTCATAGTAAACAAAACAGAGAGAAAAAGGGCCACCCATTACGGCACTGGGAATAACGAGACAAGGAGCATAGATTAACCGACACTCCTCTAAGCCCGGCTCCTGACGTCCTGCGGATCTTGGATGTTGAGATCCTCCACCAAGTCCTCTAGAGAGTACATACCTGCTAAACCATGTTGTTGTTGGGCTTTCATTTTCGCAAGGATTCCTCTTATTTCTTTAACAATAAGTTCACGGTCCTGAATTTTGCGGGCAAGAAGAATTTAACCAGCCCAGAATGGGTTGGCTGCGATTGGATGCCCTTACTACTCCTCAAACTCTTGTTGCAGAGAATTATCCATGTTAGCAATTTGAACCTCCATAGTCCTAGGTGTCTCCTCAAGATATTGGTGTGCCCAGTTGAACACCAAAGGAAGGGCATCCTCCGAAACGTCCACCTAGTGGGATCTTCCTTCCCCCCTTTGGCTTCTTCTCTCACCGGTACTCTGCCTAGAGCTTAGGCGGCTGCTTAAACACATGCGGGGGGCCATAATACACAAGAATATAGTTCCCGTCAAGAAGGATATGCCACCTACTAGCTATAACCACCTGTTCTCGAAATGAAGCATGCACAACATATCGCCTTTCCAGATGAGTCAAGCGATTTTATCATTACATGTAGGCCTACAACGAACCACCTTTATGGCTTTAAAACCCCTAGGCCTACTTTTATATTTTTCCATTGTATAGGTCCTTCGGCTGCCATTAGTGTGAATGATTATCATTTCATCGCCTCCCGAGAACTCGCATGATTGAGGTGTTGTGAGCCCTCAAATCAATATGTGAATGGTACAATCCCTCCTGCTAAGGCCATTTCTAGCATCACTTCTATACTTGATTCGGCTTCTCATCTAAGTCCAATCATTAATCTCGTCCTCACGCTGTATCATGAATCTGGATGGTAAATAAGAAAATTAAGAGGGAATACTCGTGTTATTGATTTCAGCTGGCCTACCATCCCACTCTCCACTTGGTGGAATAATGCCGATGGGATACGTGGATGCCCTTGACAGTTGGTCATTAATGCAAGGCGACTTGAGGCTTACATTTTTCCATCTATCCCTGATGCCATGTGCCTTATCGCAACTACAATGCGTGGTTCTATCCATGTGGTTGAAATCGACGGTTGCGATCTCAATGCATCGTATTCTCAACATGTGATCGCATGCATCCTCTAACATGCCAGCTTTGAAGACGACACATGCTCTGACTCCATTGTTCGCCATCTCGTCCACCATCTAATTGCCTTTACGTCGAACATGCAAGAATTGGATATTTGGGTGGTAAGAAGAAGTTGGTGAAGCTGAACAAGTCTATAATCCCATCTCCAATTTTGTGAAATATTGGAAACGACTGACCCTCTCTGGATTCGGTCTGCAATAGCGATCACGATCATGGATTCATCCTCCACTATCAAAGGTAACCAATTATGATGAATTTATCGTCTCATTCCACTCTCGAGTCCTTCTAATTCAACTACATTGTTTGTGGATTCTCACAGGTATCCCTAGAAGACACCGAGCACCTTCCCTGAATCATTTCTTACTGCACCATCAAAACCTGTCGGACCTAGGTTCCCTTTGGCAACACCATCAAAGTTTAGCTTGAAGGTTCCAGACGAAGGAGGTTTCCAGAAATAAGGGATTTGGGGCTGGAACTTCCTATCGTGCACGCCATCAATACTTTCAGGTGAGGTGAAAATACCCCAATCGTTTAAAATTAATCTTTTTGCAGGGTCAGCTTTCCTTGCATCGGTTGGCCATTGGCTAAGTTTTAATGTTTCTTTCAGGTGTAAATCAAGCATCGAACAGACCGCCTCAGCGCTACACTCCTTACCCTCGAAAGTTCGTTGATTTCTTTCTTTCCAAACCTCCCAAACCACGAATCCAGGAAATAATTCCCAAATATAGTTCAGGAGTTCATTCTTGCATGGTTGGGATATCCATGTGGCCAGAGTGAGGTTAGGATGACCTCAGACCCTTACTGTCCTTCTAAATTTTCCTTCCCCTTTGTCCCATAGTGAGGAGGCCAAAGGGCGTTCATCCAACAGGTGATTGATGGACTCAGTGTCATGTAGGCACATACAGCACCAAGATGGACCTAAAGGACCCCTTTTCCAAAGGTTTTCCCATGTCAGGATGCGGTGATGGATGAGAAACCAGCCAAAAGTGGCGATTTTGGGCCATAGGTTCTTTTTCCAAACCTTCGTCCATTTTTCCTCCCGCGGCAATCTTTCGTATTCTTCAAGAAGACTGACCGCTTCAACAATGTTGAAGTTTCCAGTGTTTGAGTAACCCCATCGGACATTGTCTGGTCCCTCCACTAGGGGGATCTGATTCTTACTTATCTCCTCATAGAAGTTATCCAAGTTCTCATCCGGGACCAACACTTGCCACTAGTATTTCGGTTTCTAGATCTTGAACTGTTGCCCCTCCAAAGTGGGTTCCCAAAAGTCCTGAATTTTTTCCATGGGGATGCTCTGAAGGTACTACATTAGTTTCTGGATGTCCTGTCTTTCTTCCAATCTGGGATATTGTTTCCATGCGCTCCTAAGAAAGGAGGCAGAGGCCCCGTCCCTTATCTTCCAAAAGCTGTGCCATTGAACTAACCCCCTGTACATTTGAGCCGCTTTCCATATATGCGAACTAGGTAAGTCCTCCCGAAATCTGATAAGGTCTTGCTTAGGCCAGTTAGAAGAATATTTTCTATGCTATAGTAATTCCCACCGTTCCTCTGTGTGTGTGGTCCATCTCCACCAAATTTTTGCCCCCATCACCCTGTTGACACAAAACAGATCACGTAAGCCATGTCCACTCGCCGCTTTTGGCATGCACAAGGTGTCCCATTTTACAAGGGCCCATTTCTTTTGTTCGTGGGTTCCACTCCATAGGAAGTTTCACTGGATGTTGTGAATTTGCTTTAGAACCGCTTTTGGGGCAGCTAGCACCGAGAAGAGGTAAACTGGCATAGCTTGAAGCACCAACTTAACTAGAATGAGGCGGCTAGGAAAATTAAGGGCTCTTAAAGTCCATAATTCTAATTTTCTCTTTAGCTTGTCTAGGAGGTCCTTCCACGAGACTTGACGAATAGTGGAATCCATCAGGGGTACACCCAAGAATTAAGATGAGAGCTTCCCTTCTAAGAATTCCAGGATACGCAAGATGTTTCTGCGGGTAATTCTCGGTGTGTTGAAAAAATAAACCTGGTATTTTTTCTTGTTGATTTACAAACCACTGGCACTAAGAAAGGTATCCAGGATTCCCTTGATACCTTTGGTTTCCCAAATGGAGGAAGGGCCCATCAACATGGTATCATCAACGAATTGCTGGTGGGTTTGGGGGGTCAACCCGTTGCTGAGGTTAATACCCCATATGCCATTACTTTGTTGCGATGCTTTAAGCATTCTTCCCAGCCCCTCCGCTATGATAATTCAGAGAAACAGGGATAAGGGGTCCCCTTCATGGATTCCCTGAGAAGCCGAAAAGGGTTGAGAAGGGGTGTCATTCACCAGGATTGAAAAGAAGGCTGAGGAGACCAAGCTCATAACACACTCAATCCAATTTTCATTGAAGCCAAAATTCCTTAAAATCTCTGCAAGGAAGGTCCAATTGAGCTTGTCATATGCCTTAGATAAGTCGAGTTTAAGAAGCATACCTGGTATCTTTTCCTTCTTCAAGCAGTGAATGGATTCATGGACCAGAATTATGCCATCGAGGATTTGACGCCCTTCCACAAAGCCCTCCTGCTCTGGGGAGATCAGCAGGGGGAGGAGCGGACGTAACTGATTTGCTATGACCTTTGTGATGATTTTATAAATAACGTTACATAGGGCTATGGGTCTAAACTTTCCTGGGTCTTCCGTTCCTGTTTCCTTCGGGATGAGCGTCAAGATAGTAGCACTGACGGATTTTAGGATACTTCTAGTCCTGCAGGAGTCTTCAAAAATTGCCAGGATTTCATCTTTCAGCCAGTCCCAGCAGGTGCGGAAGAAATTGGTGGTGAATCCATCTGGACCTAGAGCTTTGTTTGTTGCCATTTGCTTGACTGCTTCCTCTAGTTCTTCCATGCTTATTGGTTTCCTGAGTAGCTTATTGTGGTCCTCCGTGACCAATTTCAGAATGTGTTGAAGGAATTCATCTCTCTCAGCTCGTCTATTAATATTGGGTTCTTCCAGCAGATCAGCAAAAAACTTCTTCAGGGTCTGTTCCATCTCCACTTGCATTTCATTGAAACTCCCATCCACTCTCTTCAGCCGAACCACCTTGTTCCCCTATCGATGTTGTATAGCAGCTTTGTGGAAAAATTTAGTATTATGCTCCCGTTCTTTCATCCAACGGTTTCTGGACTTTTGTTTCTAGAGTAGCTCTTCCTGTTGTTCCTTAAGGTTGAGTTCCTTTAAGAGGTTTTGTTCTTGTTCCATCAGCTTCGGAGATTAGCCTTGGGACATTGTAGTATTTTGCACCTCTCGCATTTTTTGGTCTAACTATTTTTTCCCTTGGAAAATGTTCCTGAAGGTTTCTGTATTCCAGTGCTTGATTTACCTTTTAGGTACTTTATCTTTTGTTGGAATTGGTACATTAGGGTTCTCGTTATAGGGGAGCAGTTCTGCCACCACTGACGAAGTTTATCCGGGAAATTAGGATGGAGAAGCCAAATTTGTTCAAACCTGAAAGGTCTTATGAGGTTCTCCCCTATTCATTTCCAATCAAGGCTTATCGGCTAGTGGTCAGAGCCAGCAGAAGGGAGCACTACTGACGACAGTTCCCCCCCCCATCATAATGGATTCCGACACTAAGAACCTATTAAGCCTGGAGGCTATGATTTTGTCCTACTGTTAGAAGTTTTGACATCAATTAGTTCTAGAGCTTCTATTACCTCCGTGAATTAGTCACTGATGGGGTGCAAACAACGGATTCTTCCTCGCTTCTCTTCCAGGATCCTGATCAAGTTGAAGTCTCCCCCTATGACCCATGGGAGCGAACCATTCGCCCTTTTAAGGCTAAGCAGTGAGTCCAGGAAAGAGTTCTTCATATTAGCTATAGTTGGTACATACACGTTGGACAGGAAACCTCTGACTCTGGTTCCTAGTATATGAAAGTAGGCAGATACTGATTCCCCCAGCAATTTCGGTTGCATCCGTTGCTATAACCCCACAATGTTTCCATATTTTCTTCCCCACAAACTGTAGTTCCACTTCAGACCATTTAGTTTCTTGGAGAAAAACTATGGATGGCCTTTCTATTTCGATCTTTCGTCTCAAAAGACGGGTTTTTAGAGGGATTTTGCAGCCTCTGATGTTCCAAGATATAATACGCATCTTATAACAATTTGGGGGTGGAGGAGGCTAGGGCCACATTGATAGTGGGGTACTAGCCTGAGTCAACCAGTTTCTTCCCAACCATTTGAATTCTTTGAATATTGCTTCAACGTCCTCGTCTTTCCCCTCTGGTCTTCTTTTTTTCGTCATTTTCTTGTGGGATTCAAAGGCTATACCCAAATATTTTGGATTCTTGGTCTTTATAATAGCTTTCTCTAATAAGGAAACTTGTTGCAGGCGGATAGAGATTGGTGCTTATTATGTGCATGGCGCCTCCAATCCATCCAAGTCTAGATCTCCCAGTTCCATCTCTTCAACTACTTCCTCTTGCATGGAGCATTCTTCGCCCACTGCTGCCTTCTCAAGATCCTGGGTGATGTCATCCAAAACTAGATTGGATATCATATCTACCATTTCTTTCTATTGTGTCTCCTCCCAATCAATTTTCCTTTCTACTGTCTGCAAAAATTCATACCTATTTTGTGTGAGCTTTCTTAAGTATCTCTAGCCCCATTCCTCGCTTTGTTTGTCGCTTCTTGTTCAGTACTCTAGTGAACCCATCTGGATCTTTTCCTTCCAGGTTGGAATTTTCTCTAGGGTGTTTATTTAATGGGAAATATCTGAACAGATGTCTGTGTTCATGACATCGCCGACATGTGAAAGGGATCTGTTCATAGTTTATTGATTGGAACCAATATTCATCCTCCCAAGTTAAGTCGATCCCCTCTGGGAGATCTTGGGAGATATCCATGTAGAGACAAATGCGAGCATACGAGGTGTATCTCATTTTCTTTGTTTGCTCAGAGACCTTAACAAACAGTCCAAGCGTATTGCCGATGTCGGTGAGTATTTCCTCCTTCCAATATTCCATGGGAAAGGAATACAAGCACAACTAGACAGGGGAAATCATTAAATTTTCTTTATCTGGGTTGAATTGTTCTTTCCAAGGCCATAGGTATAGTCCTGTAGAATTAAAGAAATATGGCCCATTGTCGAATATGCGCGTGCGGTCAGCTTCATTGAAGAAGATAACCGTAAAGAACCCTTTGGCTCCAAGTTGTAGGTCAAAATGACCTTAAGGATTCCACATTGTGTTGATCCACCAAATGAGAGCCTTCTCTGTCGGCCAGATTCCAACAAATTTCCCAATGAGCACATGGTCTTTCATGTATTTAATATCAATCCTAACTCTTTCAGATTTAATCTAAATCTTAGGTACCTTTTTTCCTTTCGGCAGACACTGCCCGGGTCTCCTTAATTCTCCTGCTGCCTGAACCATTTTGGCAGTTCCTCTAGTCCCTTCTCCTCCCATCCCCGCTAGGAGGTCAGATTCAGTTCCCTATTTAACCCCTTTCCCTTTGTCATTGATCAGGGGGGCCATGGCCCCACCTCCGGTGGTTTCACTCATGTCGCTTCACAGCCCAGATTCAGAGGAGGCCTTGATGGCCACCGCCTTCACCTATAACAGGCCCAAACTTTAGTTTCCCTGCAAACATTTGTGTTCGTCGTCGCACCGCCCTCCTCCTTCTTCCCGAAATCTATTTTGGCAGAATTATAACTTTCTCCTCATAAATATGTCTCATTACATATTTAAATAAGTGAAAGTTCAATATTTATTTAATGAGAGTTTAATGAGCATTTATTTTAAACCCTTGATCTTAATGGTCCAAGATCTAATTTTGGCCATCATATATTAGAGGTATTTTCCATGAAAAAAATGATCAAACCTAGGGATTGAAGGGATCTTTTTTTATTATTCACCCAAGATATTTGGAGAAGAGAACAAGAAAGGTCGAGTTCAAGGTGAGAGAAGAAGAAAAACCCTGGAAGGAGGCACAAAATTCAAGAAGATTTATGGGAACAAAGTTTAAGGAAAGAAGCATTGTACATAAGCAATAAAAAGGGCACACATTTTGAGGTCTCCAGCATGAGTTCTAAAATAGCAGACTCAACATTTAATTTAGGTGTCCATATAGTACTGTTAGGAGGCCGTAATGTGGAGAATCTGCATGAATTTCAAGGCACTTTTCAAGCATGAATTTCAAAGCAGATCAATGTAGAGATTACAGGCACAAAAATCAAGAAGAGTATACCATACAGTGATCACATTGTTCAAGAGCAGGAATTTACCATATAGGAATTATGTACTAAGGTTTTCCATCATCCATTTGAAGGATAAATTGCACAGTATTTGAGGTTGTACATATATAGAATTCGAGGCTTGAAAAATGAAGTTTTGCAAGTGGAGCTAAGTTTTTTTATTCGTTATTAAACTGATATACTTTTCTATTCTAAGAACAAATAATAAAATCTCTCTCTCTCTCTCTCTCTCTCTCTCTCTCTCTCTCTCTCTCTCTCATCAGGTTTTCCCTAAGGGGTTTTATCCTGGGCCATTTGGATAAAAACCTTGTGTCAGAAAATTTTATGGTGTGACTAATATTTTGTTTCTACTCATCAAAGTTTGTAAAAATTTCCATGTCTTTCAAGTACAGTATTCTTTATGTGTGAAAATGTTAGGAACCCATGTCTTTACTTTGTTAGTATATTGTTGTTGGACGCATATGCTTTGTAAGTCATCCCGTAGTATTTGTTGATCAATAGTTTGTGTTATTGTTGTTGGCGCATATGCTTTGTAAGTCGCCCGTAGTATTGTTGATCCATAGTTTGTAGTGGCCCATGGTTTTGACCCATAGTATTGGCGCCTAGACTTAGTATATAAGTGTGTGTTAAGACCTAAGAAGGCACCATGAAGTTATTTGTATTGAGCTTGCTCATAGGAGGTTTCCCCCTCGAAGTGGCCTGTGATCAATATAAAATTGATTCTGAGTTCTGTCATTTCTGCTATTTCGCATATTCTTATTAATTACTTGTTGCAGGTGCTTCACATCTGGTATCAGAGCACTTTCTTGGGCTCGCTAGGTGAAATTTCTGCCAATTTTTTTTTGCATCTGTTGCAGGTTTGGATTTGGGAATAATCCTTATCCGCTTAACTATGGGAAGTACTTGGGCATAAGCCCTAAAACTCATTGTGAGGAGTACCACAGGAACCCCGAAGTAGTTGGCCCATTGAGAGGACCTACCAGTGAAAAGGGTAACGACCCCTACCTGATTGACTAGTTCCCACCCGTTAGGTAAACCAAGAGCTGTCGTTTGTGGCAAAGCGGTTATCAGTTTTACCTGAGCCATGGAGTGAGCGGTACTGCCCTAATACGCAAGCCGTCAGAAAACATTGGTGGTCGAGTGAAACCCCTGAACTATTAGGAAGCCGCACATACCTGGGGTCTATATCTATTTTCAACTGAATTGTTGTCGATCACTACTGCGCCATCTTAGATCCATTCTGAAAGCCGTTCCATATCCAGCCGTTTTCAATCCATTTGGCGTCGTTTCAGATCCCTCTATTTTTGCTCACTTCTGAGCCGTTGCATATTTATCTGTTTCAGATCCCTTCCGAGCCGTAGCTGCTCCAGTCTGAAAAATAAAAAATTAAAAAAAAAAAAAAAACGAGTATAAAATTCAGTTTTTTCTCCATATGTCCCTTGTTTTCACTCTGTTTCCCTTGAAATTTTCAAGGAACCCCTGTCATCCCATTCTGCATATTTCATTTCTAAGGACCCTATCCCCAATTCCCCTTCCCAAAGCCTGAAATCCCACATTTGTCTATTTTTAGGGTTTGCCATAACTTCTTCAGATTTCACCCAATCACCTTCAAATTTTACCACAGAGTTCCTTTCTGAATTCTGCTTCTTTGTTCCCCTCTACCAAATTTTCCCATTCTTTCACCCCACTTTTGAAATCCTCATTTTTTGCTTCCCTTTCTATTCGACAGTGTCCAAAACCTAGTCAAACCCCAATTACCCTTCAGATTTTTTCCCCAAGTCCAAATTTTCCTTTACTGAAGCAGTTTCTATTTTTGTTTTCCTACCCAGTCAACCAAGAAAACAAAAAAAAAACTCCTGGTTATGGTTGTCACCCGTGCAGGAGCAAAAACCATGGAAGAAGCACTTGCAGCAATCCAAGCCAAACTCCAGGATCTGGATGAAAAATTTCTCGGCCTCCATCTTGAACATTCAGCTATGAACAACAAACGACAGTCTGAGTCTTCAGCAGACAATGGGTTCTCTTCTTCCAGCAATTTCTGTGGTCCGAAGCTTGATTTTCCTCGCTTCAATGGTACTGATCCAACTGGATGGATCTATCGTGCAAAACAGTATTTCAGTCTGCATAATACTTTTGATGTCAACAAAGTTCCGCTTGCATCCTTTCATTTGGAACAAGAAGCTCTTCAATGGTACCATTGGTACATCAGGGCTCATGAAGAGCCAAAATGGCCAGACTTTTGCCAGCTCCTTTTGCAACGATTTGGTCCTAGTGCTTTTGATGACTTCACAGGAGCCCTCACTAAACTTCGCCAAATTGGCACTGTGAGAGGGTATCAAACTGAATTTGAGAATCTAGCCAACCACACTGAAGGATTGTCTGATGACTTTTACCGGAGTTGTTTTATCAGTGGTCTAAAGGATGCCATCTGCTCTGAGGTCAAAATGTTCTGTCCCAACACAATGATGGAAGCCCTAGGGTTGGATAAGTTGGCAGAAGACAAGATTGCAGCCCAACAACGCTCCAATCCCACTTTTGTTCCCTTCCGAAATATGGGTTCTCAACGACCATCTATACCGCAGGCTCCTCGACCAACTCCTATCAAGCGTTTGTCTGAAACAGAGATGCAAGCACGCAGAGAAAAGGGGCTTTGCTATAATTGTGATGAGAAATTCACTCGGGGACATAGATGTGTTCAGCAAAAGCTCTATCTCTTGGATGTGGATTCTCCGCCTGCCTCTGAAATTGGTGATGAAGATCCAGTAACAATGGATACTCAGGTCAACATTCAGGAACCGCCTATTGACCCTCTGTCTCAGGATGACCAGCCAGAGATATATCTCCATGCTTTAGCTGGAATCACCACCCCCCAAACAATGCGGGTCAGGGGTTACTTCAAAAAGCTTCCTCTTACAATACTCATTGATTCTAGTAGCACTCATAATTTCATTGACCCTCGGATCGCCAAACAAGCTGATTGTTTTATCCATCCTTGCTCCAACTTTGAAGTCATGGTTACCAATGGGGACACCTTACCTTGCAAAGGGAAGTGTCAAAATGTGCGTATCTCTATGGAAGATTATACCTTATGCTATGACATGTTTTCCTTGAACTTAAGTGGATGTGATGTGGTTTTGGGCGCTCAATGGCTACGCACACTTGGCCCTATCTTATGGGATTTTGCTGAACTTTGGATGCAGTTTTCCCTCAATGGACAAAAACACACATGGCCAGGATTACAACCAGGTTCTCTCAGCATCATCAGTTCACATCGCATGGAAAAATTCCTCAAGAAGAATTCACATGGTGTCATCGCTCAGATCCATTCCATTCAGATGCAACCATCAATGGTCTCCACTACTCCTTTGGATCTAAAACAAATTCTAGATCGATATACAGGTGTCTTTGCTGAACCAGTGGGATTTCCACCTTCAAGGCCAGAAGACCATCATATTTAGCTCCTTCCTGGCAGCATTCCTCCCAACATCAGGCCCTATCGCTACCCATTTCACCAAAAAACAGAGATTGAAATGCTCGTTTGGGACTTATTAAAGCAAGGTATTATTCGCCCAAGCACTAGTTCCTTTTCTTCTCTAGTTCTTCTTGTCCACAAAAAAGATGGGTCATGGCGCCTCTGCATTGATTTCTGAGCACTTAATCACCTCACCATCAAGGATAAGTTTCCAATTCCTGTTGTTGATGAGCTTCTTGATGAGCTTCATGGGGCTCACTTTTTCTCCAAGTTGGATCTTTATTCTGGGTATCATCAAATTCGGGTTCATGAGGATGATATCCCTAAAACAGCTTTCCGCACACATGATGGCCATTATGAGTTTTTGGTCATGCCCTTTGGCCTCACTAATGCTCCTTCCACATTCTAGGCCTTAATGAATAAAATATTTCGACCCTACTTGCGGAAATTCATTCTAGTATTCTTTGATGATATCCTCATCTACAGTAAAACATGGGATGAACATCTCCAGCATCTGGATCTTCTCATGCAACTTTTCTCTGACCATCATCTCCATGCCAAGCAGTCTAAATGTGTTTTTGGACAAAAGGAAGTTGAGTATCTCGGGTACATTATCTCAGCACAAGGTGTTCACGTGGATCCTGCTAAAATCGATGCCATGAACAATTGGCCACATCCTCAGACACTCAAGAGCCTTCGTGGTTTTTTGGGGTTGACTGGCTACTACCGCAAGTTTGTTAAGGATTATGGGAAGATTGCAGCTCCATTAACTGCTCTATTGAAAAAGGATGCTTTTACATGGACACATGCTGCTCAGTGTGCATTTGACAAACTAAAACAAGCTATGTGTACTACACCTGTTCTAGCTATGCCCGATTTTTCCAAGCCCTTCACTATTGAGAGTGATGCTTGCAGCAATGGACTTGGTGTTGTTCTCCTTCAAGATGAGCACCCCATTGCGTTCACCAGCAAATCCCTTTTAGGTAAGAATTTAGCTTCCTCTACCTATGAGAAGGAAACGATGACTATTTTGCATGCAGTACAGAAGTGGCAACCATACCTATTAGGGAATCATTTCTGCATCAAGACTGATCACCAGAGTCTGAAATATTTCTTGGAACAGCGTGTCTCCTCCCCAGTACAACAGAAATGGGTTAGCAAACTCATGGGTTATGACTATGAGATCACTTACAAGAAGGGTAAAGACAATATTGTGGCAGATGCTCTTTCTCGCATATTTGATGCCCAAGGTTCTCTTTCAGCTATTTCTATGCCTCTTCCAAATTGGTTGCAATCTGTTCAACAGGGTTATGTCAATGACTCTTCCTTATCTCAAATCATCCAACGCTTGACCAACAACCCTTCTACTATACCACATTACTCTTGGGATGGTGCTTTTCTGTGATACAAGGGTCGTCTGGTGCTTCCCCAAAGCACAGATCTTCAACAGGATGTCTTCTATGAACTCCATGCTTCTCCATTGGCAGGGCACTCTGGGTTCCTCAAAACGTATGAACGGGCACGGTGTAACTTCTTTTGGCAGGGCATGAAAAGGACAATTCAACAGATGGTGGCTGAATGTGATACCTACCAGCGCAATAAGGGTGAAATAACACTCCTTCCAGGATTGCTCGAACCCTTGCCCATACCTACAAGGATTTGGACAGATATCTCTATGGATTTCATTGAAGGGCTCCCTAAATATGGTGGGAAGACAGTGATTCTCGTTGTGGTTGATCGCCATCCCTATACAGCTTCCTCAATCGCTCAAATCTTCTTGGACCAGATCTTTCGTCTTCATGGAATCCCTTCTTCCATTGTCTCGGATCGTGATGCGACTTTCACCAGTCATTTTTGGACAGAACTATTTCGCCACACTGGCACCAAACTGAAGATGAGTTCAGGGTATCACCCACAAACAGATGGTCAGACTGAAATTATCAATAAATGCTTGGAAACTTATCTTCGTTGCTTCAGCTCTGAAAAACAACATCAGTGGGCAAAGTGGCTCCCTCTCGCTGAATGGTGGTACAATACCTCTTACCACACTGCCTCTAAAATGATCCCATATGATGAAGTCTATGGTCAGGAACATCCAGTTCTTCTTCCATACACCCCCAACAGTTCACTAGTTCAGGAAGTTGACACGGTCCTTCGAAACCGCGATCAGATTCTTTGCATTTTGCGGGACAATCTTCACATGGCAAGAAATCGCATGAAGCACCAAGCTGATCAGCACCATTCTGAGCGCACTTTTCAAGTAGGCGATATGTTTTTTCTTCATCTCCATCCATACAAGCAATCCTCCCTGAAAATCAAAGGGTGTCATAAGCTCGCTCCAGAGTTCTATGGGCCATATCGGATTCTTCAGAAGATTGGGTCCGTTGCTTATAAATTGGAACTTCCTCCTTCTTCATGCATTGATCCAGTCTTTCATGTCTCTTGTCTGAAGAAATTTCTTGGCACCAACATCAGTGGACAAACGATTTTACCCGAACTGGATAATGAAGGATCCATCCTTTTGGAGTCGGAGGCCATCCTCAATCGGTGCACTCGTCAGCTTCGCTCTCGCTCTATCACAGAGGTCTTAATTCAGTGGCACGGCATGCAACCAGAGGATGCTACATGGGAACCACTCCTTCAAATTCAACAACAATTTCCACATCTAAAGCTTTGAGGTCAAAGCTTTTTTTAAGAGGGAGGGGATGTTAGGAACCCATGTCTTTACTTTGTTAGTATATTGTTGTTGGACGCATATGCTTTGTAAGTCGTCCCGTAGTATTTGTTGATCAATATTTTGTGTTATTGTTGTTGGCGCATATGCTTTGTAAGTCGCCCATAGTATTGTTGATCCATAGTTTGTAGTGGCCCATGGTTTTGACCCATAGTATTGGCGCCTAGACTTAGTATATAAGTGTGTGTTAAGACCTATGAAGGCACCATGAAGTTATTTGTATTGAGCTTGCTCATAGGAGGTTGCCCCCTCGAAGTGGCCTGTGATCAATATAAAAGTGATTCTGAGTTCTGTCATTTCTACTATTTCGCATATTCTTATTAATTACTTGTTGCAAGTGCTTCATAGAAAAATATCATTTGCAGCAATCATTATTGAATGGGTTTGGGAATTAAATTCTATGCACTGAAAAAAATGAAACCGGGTTGGCAATAAAAAAATTTACATTTGGGAGCACTGATACAACAAATATGGTGAAAACCAATGCTTCTAGATCCTATAATAATTGATAAAGGATGTTTGAAGATAGCCATACATAGTGTGCAAATTGAAGATGGGTGGATTGTGTTAGTTTTAGTGAAACTCGATGTTTCGATCCCACTCTAGGATCATCCTCAGGAGATGAGTGAAGAAGAATGAATTACACTTCTAGAGATCCTTGGATACATAGGGTTTCAGTTTATGGTTGGGAGAGGTGTAAATTTTTGTTGGCTTGGTTTGATTTACTATCTGTAATTAAGTCATTATTAATATTTTTAAGGGTTTGATTTGTCAATTTTATCCTAGGTTTACAAGATTAATACATTATACCAATGAATATAAGTTAGATAAATTAAATTTAAAGACGAGGGCATATGTTTTAGGTTCACGATAATTTTTTATTTTTAAGGGAACATGCTAAGTGTTCTAGGAGAAGGCCCCAAGGAAGGAAATTTTATAACCATATGAATCTTCTTTTAAGAGCTAAAGAATATTTAGTGAATGTTTCTTATTATTGTTTTGAAGTGACTAAAGTAGTGGTAACCAAGTGTTGCTCAATTTGGTTCCATCATATCTATTAAGGAATTCTTGAGTTAAGTTAATCTCTATCATATCCCTTATTTTACCTCTTGGTAAGGTTGTCCTCTCTAGAAACTACCGAGGATTTTTTGAGACATATATGGTGTTTGGTAAGGTGTGCATGCTCTGCTAGTGCAAATTTATTATACCTATCATGACTAAGGTCAACTTCATGGTCTTTGAGTCTTGTTTCCATATATCTCCATGTTTCACCGATGTAAGTTTTTCCACAAGCATAAGGAACTGAGTACACTCCTTTAAAGGATTTAAGTTCTATGGGGTCCTTAAGAGAGTCAACCATTTTCCTAATTGTGTTGGGAAGGGTGAAAAATACCCTAATTCCTTTACTCTTCAAGGTTTTTTCTAATCTATTTGTGGTGCCCTTAATGTAAGGGAGGAAAAAAAAAATTCCTTCATTATTCGTGGTATTTTCCTCACTTCTTTCATCTTTTTTCTTCTTTATTTTATTTGTAATGGTGTTCACTATTACCTTATTAATTTTTTTATCTTCATAACTATTAATTCTAAAGACATTGGCTGTGTGTTCTATTTCTTATTCAATGTGGTCTTTATCAGAGAATCTATGATCCCTTGTAACCAATGTAGCGATAATACCAATCTTCTAGGAGGGTAGCGGTAGGAGTTTGCATGAAGGTACCTTTCTTTGTGTGTATTTTTCCTATATAGTTGGTGTGCTATTGAGCCATCTTATTTCTTTGAAACTAAAATGTCAAGAAAATCCAGACTGTTGTTTGTTTCCATCTCCATGGTAAACTTGATGTTGTTGTTTTGGTTATTAAGATGTTCTAGGAATTTAACTAGGTTATTTTACCCATGGGGCCAAACTACGTCTGTATCATCTACATAACGCCTCCATCTTTTAGGTTTTAGGGGAACGAATCTATGGATCTGATTTCAAATCTCTCCATATAAAGGTTCACTAAGATATGTGATAGGGGTGATCCCATTTCCACCCCTTCCACTTGCTCATAGAACTCTTTTTGGAAGGTGAACTAGGTAGACTGAAGCCAAAATTCAACAAGTTTTTCTATGTCATCATCGATGAGATATCTTATGGTCTCAATGTATATATTCACTAGTATATTCATATATAAAGATACAACGTCGAAACTCACAAGAATGTCATCCTTGTTTAGTCTCTCCTTATGATAACTTGTATCTAGCTTGCAGAGTCTTTAACAAGGAATCAGTTTTTTCCTACTAAGGGTTTAAGGAGGTTTTCTATGAAATTAGCTAATTTGTATGTGGGAGATGTGATTGGGCGAAGGGTACTTCTATTTTATGAATTTTTGGAACTCCATAAATGTGTGGGACTATACTGTCTTTGGGCAGAGTCTTATTTTTGTCTGAACGTATAGGTTTGAGTTCTTTATTACATCAGTCAAAGTTTTGCTAATCAAATTTCTTGGATCCTTATCCAGTTTCCTATAACTCCCGCATGCAAGGTCTTCTTCCATTTTCTTTATGTAGTCTTATGAATTTATTATGGCTATGGCATTTCATTTTTTCTCCCTAACAATTTTAATTTCTTTGTTTTTTCTCAAGCACAATACCTTGAGGGAGATAAGTATATGAAATATTCTAGTACGCAAAATAAAAAATGATAAGAGAAAAGAAAAGGGAAGAAAAAAAAGAAATGGAAATAGAAGAATATTGTGGTAGTGGCACAAGAAGAAATACCATCCTTCAAGAAATGTAAGGCTTGTGAGATAAATGGATACACTGAGGAATACTAAAAAAATTCCACCATAATAAGATCCCCAAGCATTTTTTGAAGAGGAAGAAGAAGAAGGACTTTATTAATATAGCTATCAAGGAGAAGGTGGATAGTACCTCAAACATGGAATGGAAGGTAAGTTTCACTAATTGGTTGCGTCTAAGAGGAGGAGAAGGATATGACAATATTCTTTTTCATAAAAATCCACATGAAACAAAGTAATATGGATTTCTGTTTGATATAGGTTCTAAATCTAGCTTGATCTTTGCATAGTTGGTTGAGAAGTTTGGCCTATGAGACTAGGACAATCTATTTTCACACCCCCTAGGATGGGTGAGACAGTACATAGATTTGAGAGTGAACAAGAAATTAAATTTAAATTTTTACATCAACCAAAACTTCATGGATGGATTGGTATCATATGTAGTTCCACTGGATGTATGCAGAGTTAGCTTGGGAAGACTATAGTTGTATGTGAGAGATTCCATATTCAGAAGGAGATAAGACAATTATATTCTTATCAAAGATGGAAATAAATATTCCATAAATGCACATAAGGACAAAACCATACTCGCTTTCATCAATGCTCATCAAGCTAGGAGAATCATTGGCATCAAATTATCCAATGCTTTCTAGAATCATCAATGCCAAAATTTGATAGTCCATCATTGAAGTAGATTACGTGGATAAGAAATTGGAAAACAAATGGGGTAAGGATTCATTAGGATTAGTATGTTCCAATGTGGTTCATCCATAATCATGATTCCAAAGAAGGATGGAAGCTAGGGAATGTGGATTGACTATTATTCCCTAAGCAAAATCAACATAGGGAATATATATCCTCTACCAAGTATTGATGAATTGTTGAAGCCATTGGAACAAGACAAGTCCTTCACCAATATGAGCCTCAAATCAAGTTATTGTAAAGTGAGTATTAAAGAAGAATATTGTGGAAGACAATGTTCAAGAAAATGCAAGGTTTGTGAGTGGTTAGTGATCCCTTTCAGTTTAATGTGTCTGCAACTTTCATGAAATTAATTAATGATGTGATACATCCATTTATTGACTCATTTGTAATAGTGTATAATTTAGATGACAAGGCTAATTTTAGTGATACATATGAAAAGGACATATCACATGCGATGCAAGTAGTATAGACCTTAACGGAGAATTAGGTGATCTTTAATTTAAAGAAATGTAAGTTTGGGATGAGCCAATGATTTATCTAGACAAATGATTAGTGAGGGAGAGATGAGGGTATATCTATAAAATTTTGTAGCCATCAATCAATGGCCTATTACCACAAGTATCACATGGGTCAAAGGTTTCATGGGAGAAATTCAATACCTAAGAAAAATCATTGAATTTTTTTCAATTGTTGTAGTACCTTTGCACACCATGACATTGAAAGAAATATATTTTATTTAGGAAATCCACAACAAAGATCATTTGAGGCAAGGAAATTTTTAGGGGCGAAATTTAGCCAATTGGCTATTTTTTAGGCCTTTTTTCAAAAAATAAATTCGCTATTTGGTCACTTTTGGTCTCTAATATCGCCTATATTTACATAAGTTCTTTTACATAATATTCGCCAAAATTTACAAGTTTTGGTAGTAAATTGTATGTTTCGTATTTAATATTCGCCTACCAATCTATATATATGTTTTCTTCTATCTGAAATAATCGCCTAGAATACTATTCTTAAGTATGCTTTTATAATCCTTAAAAAATACCCTGATTTGAGGACTTCAAGAAGAGGATCAATGACCATTTGAGATTAAGATGGATGCCAACAGATATGCATTAGGGAAAGTGCTTATGCAAAGAGGAAGATCAATATGTTATCATTCATAGTTATTTGATAGAGCAATACTTGACCACCCCATGAATGATAAAGAGATACTTATGATTGCATAAGTAGGGAATAAATGGAAGCACTACCTCCCTACAAAATATACCGTCATAGACATTGATAACCAACCCCTGTAATACCTGCAAAGTCAAAGTAAGATGAAACAAGTGAGGCATTACAAGTTGTTAAAATTCTCACAACAATTCTACCTATTGACTAGGCACAAGAGAGATGATACAAACAAGGTAGTTGACATTCTTTCACGTCAACCATTAAATAATATTGCACCAATTAGTGTTATAATGTAACTTGATCCATTCACTTATAATCCTCTGAGTGAATGCTATGAGGGAGATGGATATTCTAGAGGAATATACAAGCAAATGAAGAGATCACTCTCCATGTTATGTATTGTATTAGCTAAATTGGAAATTCATAGTCAAAATAATATAATATAAGACTATTTAAAATCAAAATAATTGAATTACAATAGCAATAGACAATTGTAGGAGAACCAAATACCACAATAGCAATACCTTCATTGATGAATGAATTGTTCACTTGTCTCTTTGAAATAGGAAACCTCCAACTATGTAGAGATCTAACTACACTTTATAGAAACTTATATATCTACTTAAGGGAGTTGGGGTAGGACCCTAGCATAATCTCTCCCTTAAAAGGAAACATTGTCATTAAGGCTAGAGATGTATAAATTGTTGAAGTATCTATGTTGTTTCCCATGTAGTAACCTCCGGTTGCATATCTTTCCGCTATATTAGGACCTCCTGGATGATGTGGTGGAAACAATGACATTCCAATTTTTAATTACTTTTCATAATTTTTTATTTTATAAGACAACATAGATTTTTTTTTTAATACTTTCCATAAATTTTTATTTTATGAGATGACATGTATTTTTTTAATTATTTCTTTATCATTTTGTTAGCTCATATATGCATGGGGTTCCATTTGAATTTGTTGGATCTTGTTATTAATCTTAGGGTTGGTTAAGCATTGTTTGTGGATGCCATTTAGGAAATCTATTTTCATTGATAGTGAAAAGAGGTAACTATATTTTAGACTTCTAAGAAAGAGCATATGCTACCACATTCTTCATTTCCTTATTGTAAATTATCTCATATTCATTTACTAACATTTTGGTGACTCATTCTTGTTGAGTTCTTTTCTCTATGAAGTATTTAAGGTTACAATGATCAAATTTAATTTGGAAATGTTTTCCAAATAGGTATGGATGCAAGAAGTTGATAACATGCAATTGGACATCATCTATTTTTTGTAAGTTGGTTTATTCAAATGCCTCTCATAGTGTTGTTTGCTAGTAAAAGATAATGATATACCCTCTAGCATTAGTACTTCTCTAATTATTTTACCTAAGGTATCATATTCCATGAAAATTTTCTTAGTGAAGTCAAGAAAAGCAATTTATGGGATGGTACACATATGGCATAATTGCAGTTAATTCCAATCAATTTTTTTTATATATAAAATATGTAAGTAGACATGTAGTATAGCCACGGTTTTCTAGAAACTTATGTAATATCTAGTGAGATAAAGAAACCATCTTATGCGTGTAAGAGAATTGGGGTGAGCCTAATCCTTCATTATTCCATTTTTCTTTTCCTCCTCACACATACATCATCTTGTCAAATAGTATGTACCAGATATTCCACTTTAAAAATACATCATCTTGACAAATAATATGTACCAGATATTCCACTTAAAAATACCAAAGGCACATTTAGGCCTTTTAAGAAAGAGTTGATGATGAACAAGTTGTTGCAAGACCTGATCCACATGGGAAACATGGCAAGGTGCATTGAAAATGTGAAAAGGCATCAACAAAAAATCATAAATGTCTTCATGAGTGAGAATAATATCTTCCTCCTTCATTTGAGTTTGAAGATATCCGAAGATAAGATAAAAGTTTGGAGAATAATTGAGCACCAATTAAACCAATTGAACAATTTTCAACATGGGTAATATCTCTTATTATTAAATCAATTTTCAACATGGGTATGTACTCTTGTCTGCAAGTGTAATTGTGCTATTTAATGCTTTTTAAAAAGGATTTATAAAGTAGTAAGAATGTATTATAATAGCAAGTGAAAAGTGTTTCTCCACAAGAAATCCATTTGAAACATGGATGATAGATGTATATTATTTTTGGAATGCATTTTGTATTTTGCTTAGATGTTTATTTGCACAGAGAAAATTTTCAATGAAAACAAATTCAGCATTCTTAACAAAAATAAATATATATAAATTTTAATAAACAATAAATAGGTAAAATTTTCTTCAAAATTTCAGATGGTATATACAATTCAAAGATCCCCATACCATACAAATCACTGTCAAACACCAACTTAGGGTAGGAGTTCTGTTTGACAAACTACTCCCTTGACGGCAAGGGAGCTGAGCTATTTGACTACCAATAACAAAACAACACAACAGAGTAGGTAAATAAAAAATGCACTGCAAGAGGGTACTAGTTTCTCTATCAGAAATACATTATAGACTAGAAGTCACCCTTCATGTTTAATTACGCCTTGATGAGCCTTCAGATGCGCTCATCATCGCCGTGAACTCGTCGAAACTGATGACCCCGTCGCCGTTACGATCAAATCTTTTGATCATGGCCTCACAGTCATCCATAGTGTAAAGCTCCCGCAAACTGGTTAAAACTTCACGAAGTTCATGGGGAGAGATGCTTCCATCGCCATCCTTGTCGAACAGTTTGAAGGCATCTTTCAGGTCTTCCAGTCTGCTTGAGCAGTCCACCCCCTCGGTGTTGAGAGCCAAAAACTCCGACAGATCGATGTACCCATCCCCGTCCGAATCCGCCGCCGCCATGATAACCCCAAGATCTTCCTCCGTCGGGTCGCAGCCCAGCGATCGCATAAGGTCCCCCAGCTCCGAGGACGATAGTTTACCATCCCCATTAGCGTCGAATTTCTTGAATACTTCTTCCAGCTCCACAGAAATACTCAACTGCGTGCCTAAACGGCGGGATGCTTCAACTGCATTATCATCCTTCACCTCCCTTCTCAGTGACATCTCCCCGGATCGACTGGATGCCCTATTCGGGGATTGGGAAGCCGTTGATCTGGCCGCGGGAGACACCGATCGAGATTTGGGAGGCAATATACACGACAAAAATCGTGACAGTCGGCGCGACGGTTGGGCCTGCGTTTTTTTTCGATTGAGACAACACCGAAAACCCATTACGATATCACGCGTTATGATCCCTCGCTCTTACTGCAATGAATCGATTGAATAGCTATGTACGCAAGGCGGAGAAAGTAGGCAGTTTATCGCTCATAGCTATTGCTATGGATTATATATAAATAAATAAATTAAATATAATGCGATGGTCACCATCGCGTCGGCCCGCTTCCGTGAAACGGTGTTGCTCGTAACCCTAACCCTAATGATATACTTTCGACGTCGACTCTTAGTTCTAATTAAGTGAAGATGCCGACTTTTATATTACTCCGTCTTCACAGTTGCTTACACTCATGTGTTGGTGTAAGGACCCATTCAAGGGTATTAATCCTGGAAATACTACTGAACAATATGTCAATGCCCTTTTCTCCCTTCATTGATCATGTCAAGGACCTACAAACTATCCTTGATTCAAAAAAATTCGTAATGTCATCCATATACAACTTTGATGTTGAAAAATCGATAGACATGTTTTGCATTGTGGATTGTAGGCATTGTTCATGGAAATTGAGCTTGATAAGCAACATTTATGGTCTAATTCCAAGGTTTTTTCTCCCCTGACCATTGCGCTTCAGTTATATAAGGTTCATCTAGTTCTTAACCACCTTTTCATCCATCCCCAACCATATGTAGACCTCAAAACTCATTTCCAATGCATGAAACCTACTCATGGCACTCTTATCCCACTGAGATTCTAAGGAATCCTAACCATGGCCCCAATATTAAATCATGGTGTGGACCCAAGATACATTCTCACTTAGGGAATGTTGTTTAATCATGGCACCTATATCACTCTAGTAGACTAGAGATATTGTACAATGGTTATGTGTGGTCAATTGATGGTCCAATGCATTCAACACTATCTAGCTATAGAAGCTTTATGGGTATAAGTAAGTGTTGTTCATGGAATTTAGCCAAAAAACTAAACATTTAGGGAACTTGACCCATTATTCTCGACCTAGGCTTAACCTCTAGACGCATTCCTAATGCACAACTAGCCTTGTAATGGCACTGATACAAACGTTGGAGGTGAATGCCAACTATAAAGGTCAAAAGTGGAGGTTCAATTACTCATACATGGTGCTTTAGGTTGATAAGAATAGTTCAAGGACAAAATCTTGTTTTCTACCCTCAAAAAAAGGGTCACAGACTTGTAGAAACGGGTTCGTTTAACCCAACCCTCAATCGAGGTTTCAATAGCTCGATCGAGGTCCGGGTTAAACCCTCGATTGAGGTATTTTTAAGCCCTCGATCGAGGTATTTTTAAGCCATCAATCAAGTTATTAAAAACTCGATCGAGGGTTTAAAAATACCTCGATCGAGGGTCTATTGCACATATCTTTAGTGCCCCACTTGCCAAAAACCGTGAAGCACATTCATGGAATCACCCTTACGACCCATTCATGATGCCCAAGAACTCATAATGAAACCCATACTGAAATTAGATATTAGGGAATACCTAGAGAAGGCTCATGTCATTGTTTCTACAGGTTATTCATGGTGTTTGATCTCAAGAAGGTTCAATAGTGATTAATGTCATTGTGCCCCCCCTAACTCTTTTATGCCTTGGCACATGTATATTTAGTGTAAAAGGATACTCATGGTGACTATATCCTAGTAAAATTCCAAATACCCCCTAAGTAGTTCTTGCACATTGGTTCAAGTACTAGTTCAAGACTATTGATCTCGCGAAGATTCAATACAAGTGCATGTGTAAGCTAATGAGGGTCACTTTTGGTGTGTTAGATGCAATAGAAAACTGAAAAATCAGGCATCCCTCAACTTACTTGGTTTTTTTGAGATACTTACACAAGATATCTTGCATCGAGTAAAAAATATGAAACGTAGAAATTGAGTCACGTTTCCGAATATATAAGTTTTAAGTATTGAAAATTTACGTAACTATGTCAAATTTCATTTTTTCTAACAGTCACTTTTTTTTTTTGGGACAAATGATAAGGTAAATGTTTTTGTGGGTGCAGCCTTTCAGTTCCTAAATGACCGTTTTGGGCTACAAAAATTGGTAGACATGTATAGAACCCGTAGCACTAGTGCAACACTATTTTTCCAAAATTAAATGTTTAATTTTTTTTAATTATGTAAGTGATCAAACCTCGAGAAGGGTACGCCAAATGTGGGTGCAGCCTTTGAAAGTATTAATGCAGTTATTTCGACTTGGATTTTGTATATCATGTAGAGGTCGTTGTCTACTAGTGCAACATATAATTTTCTTTTAAAATGGTTGTGAAATGAAAAAGTTATGGAATAAAAACTAACAGTATGTTTTTTGACTTAAGGAGTGATGACACAAGAAAATTAGGAAATAAATATAAAATCTCAATATTTTTTTAAAAACATTACATATTTGGAATCTACATAAAAAATTCTATATGTGCCTAAAATTTTGTCAATAATGGTGATGTATGTCATGCTGTAGAGAGTGGTGAAAAACAGGCATAATGAGAAAAATGGTGGAAATGTCTAACTAGTAATGGTCCAGTAAATTCGATAGCACACGTTTGGTAAGTCCAAACCAACCACATAGGACTGTGGATGACATGTGAGCATGGGAGGAGTGGGTGATTAGGTGCTCAGGAACGTGCGCATGTTATATTTAAATTCAAATAACGTGCATGTGTTATAGTTAAATTCAAATATTTTTGTTGGCGCGCTTAATGTTAGATGAAACGCAAGCGCTTTTCTTCTATACAAAACGCGCGAGCGTTTTGTATATACATAACGCGTGCACGTTATTAATTTCACAAATTTATGTTTTTAAGTGTTGGATGGAGATCAAGGGGGTGAGAGAGAGAAGAGACATACAAGAGGGGGGGAAGGGACATAAATTTAAGGAGTTTGGGAGAGTAATGATAAGGGAGGGAAATTAAAGGCCTAAACCCATAAGTCCTAAGTCATAAACCCCCTAAATCCCTACACACATAAGAACCTAAGCCCTTAACACATAATCCCTTACCCCATTAATAGTTGATCCAAAATCCCTTAACCTATAAAGGTATTACTCCTTAAATCCGTAGTCCCTTAATAAACTCTTTATCTCCCATCACTGTTGTCCTCATCCTATAATTTCCTAAGCCTTTAAAACTATAACACCTTAGACCTCAATTCCTAACCTCTCTCTCTCTTCCCTACACCTCCACCTACCTCTAACCACACCTGCCATCTCTCTTTCTCTCTATCTCTCTCCCCGGTCTCCCCTCCTAACCCTTACTAACCCCCTCTCTCACCATCATCATCAGCATCATCATCATCGTCGTCGTCGTCTTCATCATCATCATAATCATCATCATCATCATCATCGTCATCACCCTCTTCCTCATCATCATCATCATCATCATCATTATCATCAACAACATCTTCATCATCATCATCATCATGACGACGAGAACGATGATGACAATGATGATGAAGATGGTGATGGTGATGACGATGATCATGATGATGATGATGCATGACGACGAGAACGATGATGATGATGATGATGAAGATGGTGATGGCGATGATGATGATGATGCTGATGCTAATGAAGATGATGATGATGATGATGATAATGAAGACTATGAAGATGATGATGATGATGATGATGATGAAGATAACGATGATGACGACGACGACGATGATGATGATGATGATGATGATGAAGATGATGATGAAGATGATGATGATCACAATGATCATGATGATCATGACAATGATGATGATGATGATGAATATGATGAAGATGATGGTGATGACGACCACAACGATGATGATCATCATCATCATTATGATGATGAGGAATATGGAGATGACGATGATGATGATGAAGATGGTGATGAGGATGAAGATGATGATGAAGATGATGATGAAGATGACGATGATGATGATGAAGATGAAGATTATGATGATGATGATGATGATGATGATAAAGAAGAGGATAATGATGATGATGACGGCAATGATGATGATGATGATGATGATGATGATGATGATGAGGGTGATGATGATGATGAAGATGATGATGAAGAAGATGATGATGAGGAAGAGGGTGATGACGATGATAATGATGATAATGATGTTGATGTTGTTGATGAAGATCATGATGAAGATGATGATGATGATGATGAAGATGGTGATTATGATGATGATGATGATGATGATGATGATGATGAGACGACGACGATGATGATGATGATGATGAATATGATGCTGATGATGATGAAGACGATGAATGTGATGGTGATGACGACCACAACGATGATGATGATGATGAGGAATATGGAGATGACGATGATGATGATGAAGATGGTGATGAGGATGATGATGATTATGAAGATGATGATGAATATGACGACGATGATGATGAAAATGAATATGATGGTGATGAAGATGATGATGATGATGATGATGATGATAAAGAAGAGGATGATGATGATGATGATTATAATGATGATGATGATGATTATTATAATGATGATGACAATCATAATCATCATCATCATTATCATCTTCATCATCATCATCATCATCCTCATAATCATCATCATCCTCATATTCATCACCATAATCTTCATATTCATCATCATCATCGTCAAATTCATCATCATCATCATCATCATCCTCATCATAATTTTCATTATCATCATCTTCATCTCCATCTTCCTCCTCCTCCTCCTCCTCATCATCATCTTCATCGTCTTCATCATCATCATCATCATCATCATCATCTTAGTCATCATCATCATCATCATCATCACCACCACCACCACCATATTCATCATCATAATCATCAGCATCATCATCATCATCGTCATCACCCTCTTCCTCATCATCATCATCACTCTCTTCCTCATCATCATCTTCACCATCATCATCATCATTATCATCATCGTCATCGTCATCGTCGTCGTCGTCATCATCGTCGTCATCGTCATCTTCATCATCATCATCATCATCATCATCATCATCATCATCATCATTTTCATCATCTTCATTATCAACATCATCAACATCATCATCGTCTTCTTCATGACGACGACAACGATGATGACGATGATGATGAAGATGGTGATGGCGATGATGATGATGATGAAGATGATGATGATGATGATGATGTTGAATATCATAATGAAGATGTTGATGATGATGATAATGATGACGATGAGGAAGAGGGTGATGACAATGATGATAATGATGATGATGATGAAGACGACGACGATGATGATGATGATGATGGTGGTGGTGGTGGTGGTGGTGGTGGTGGTGGTTGTAGTGAGAGAGGGGGTTAGTAATGGTTAGGGGGAAGAGGATGCAGAGAGAGAGAGAGAGAGGACAGGGTGTTAGTTGTAGGGAGTGAGAAAGAGATATGGGAGGTGTGGTAAGAGGTAGTTGGAGGTGTAGGGAAGAGAGAGAGAGGTTAGGAATTGAACTCTAAGGTGCCCCTACCACTAACCACCCCCCATCTCTAATCCCTAAGCCCCTAACACCAAATCCCTATTTAACCTCCTAACCCATAGAAACTATTGAATAAACTATTGAATAAGGTTTTGATGATTACAATAACACTAGCATGTTTTTGCATGAAGAAACGCTCGCACGTTTTGTGCAACTAGGTGTTGTTTAGCCGTGCATCAAACATATTAAATGGCTAGAATTTTTTTAACATTCCAGAAACGCACATGTGTTTTGTGTGTACATAACGCTAGCACGTTATGTGTGTCCATAAATCTAGTGCATTTTGTATGTGAAAAAATTCAGCAGAATACTTTTCCTATTTCATACGTGAAATTTTTATTTTGTCTCCCCGTCTCCCATACAACACTGCAAAAAAAGCTTCAAACTCTATGTTCACAATCAACATTCATGGAAATTGAGGAAGCTCAAGACACTCTATGTTCACAATCAATAATATTGAAGAGGATTCCACAGTGAGCATTTGGAATTGAGGATTCCACATTCACAATTAGCAAGCTTCAAGAGGATTCTACATTCACAATTTCAAGCTTCAAGAGGATTCTACATTCACAATTTCAAGCTTTAAGGGGATTCTACATTCACAATGTCAAGCAAGATTGATGAATCTTTATGAACACAATTGAAGAAGAATCTACATTCACTATTGAGCAAGCTTGAAGAATCTATATTCACAAATGAATAATTTTTTATATTCACAAGTGAGGTAGAAGTTACTTTCACATTTGAGCAAGATTGAGGAATCTATATTCACAATTCAGGAATTATCTATATTAACAATTGAGAAAGCTTGAATAACCTATATTCACAATTGAGAAAGAATTTGGATATTTGAATAGTTGAGCACACCTCTAGAATCAATTTTCTTTGTATTCCTCATTGTGGTCATGGGGAATTCATACAATCGAAAAAGGAAATCGGAAAGGAAATAGAAGCCTCAAGAAACCATGGAAGAAATTAGAGAAAAGAAAAGATTGGACATGTGGAATCGAAGGCATTCCATGGAAACTCATCCAATTCCAACTGTAGATGATGCCACGATCATTCCTACCCATCCACCTCAAGAAAAATGGAGAAATTCACTAGAGGGGCTCTCAATTTAAACAAAATTTGATGAACAAGCACCCCATGGCACTAGTCAAGAAGTAAGACGTAGGTGCTCATTGGGGGATGTTTCGATTTCCACATCAAGTCAACCTCGGAATATGGTAGCGAATGACTTGTTGGGTAGTTCGTATACAAGCAACGAAGTTAGAGAGTCATTGAATGAAGGATTTACAATGAAAGAAGCAAATGTTATGGAGACCATCCAAGAGAATGTCCAATTTCCCACATCCAACTACCAACAAGAGAGTGAAAGATAAGAGGCTCATATTTAAATGGCGGAACGTCCTAGTGATGTTGTACATGCTCTAGTTCCAACACCCTTCCTCCATTAGCAACTGCACGCCGAAGAACTCTGAAATGTATATAGGTTGATGAAACTCTCATTAGTTCACTTTAAAGTACATTGTCTAAACATGCTATTTCTTATTAAACTCGACAAATACTTGATAAATTTTTTTATTCTAAATGTGATGGGGACAAGTGCAAATTATTTTTATCATTGTTAAAATCTAGGTCTATGGTTGTTGTTAGAAGAACATTAAGGATAAATATGACCAAAAAGTTAGAACTAAGTTCTCATATTGTTAAAAGTTTAGTAGATGCATTTAGTACAATTGGAAAGAAATCTCTCTCAAAGGATCGCAATGCCGCTCGTCGTGTGTTTTCACAATCAATCATGAACAAAAACACTAGGGCACTTCGTTTTCTTAAACCTACCTCCAAAGTTATTAATTTGAATGTGAAGACACTTCGTAGGTATTGTGTTAGAAGAGAACAACTTGAAACCGGTCAAACACATGTTTGGGCGTTCATTGGAAGGTTGTCACGCTCTGATATGAAGCTCATTGATGCGGTAAAGGGATTAGTGCAAGATTTTTGGCATGACAACACTAGACCTTCTTCCAACCAGAAAAATGTATTAAAATTGAGAAGGAGTTCAAAGGATCGTGAACCACACATTAAACATTTTCTTGATATGACACAAACATAATTATATGAGATATTTAGGAATTAACATAATGAACTTGACTTAGGCCAAAGATCATTTGAAAAATGCAAACCATGGTATGTTAAAATAAACACAATTTGTAACACATGTTGTTGTCAATACCACATTCAGTATGGTTACTATTATGACACATATACATATAATTTTCGTGTATTGCATAACACTTTTGTGTAGGAATTCTCAGCTACATTACCACCGATCTCATCTAGAGACTTTATTCATAGCATTTTGTGTAGTAGGCCAAACGATTGCACATTTTATCAAAGAACTTGCATAGATGGGACATGCTCAGGGTGTGGTGGATTGGCATTATTGGAAAAATGCATACATGTGACCGATGAGCATGAAATTGGGAGGCATGAGGTGAACTTGCAGTCATTCAAATATGTCACATATGATATTGATGGAGGGAATGAAAGAAAAAAAATATAATCGGTCACTTCTCAGGTTGGTAATGAGTTATTGGATACTATTTTTTCTTCAGATTGCAATTTCATATGTAACAATCTACTGATATACGTCTTTATTGTTGATATACCAGGTACGGGTTTGCAACTTCATGGAGGAATTATTTGAAAATACACAAAAGTATGTAAAGCATGTGCATGTGGCTCATTGGCAAGATGAGAAGTTTAGAATGTGCAGGGATACATTTCCTATTGGGACTATCCTATCAATGGTCAATTTTGCAGAAAACTATACTCTTCAACCGCAAAATGAGATTCAGAGTCAATACTATCACTCAGACTAGGTCATCATAATGGTCCATATCACCTATGGACATGGGGAAGATAGTACTGAAGACAACATGGTTATATTGAAGGAGTATCACTCCTACATAAGTGATGACAGGAGTCATGAATTGGATTTTGTACAACACATCTTTCAAATGTTCTACAATCACTTGAAGGATAACAGTATACTGATGGAACAACATTGGATTTGGTCTGAAGGTTGTGCAGGGAAATTCAAAAATGCTTGTGTCTTCCAATGGTTGTGTATGCTCCACAAAAGGCACAAGGTGAACATGATAGAGAAGGTGTGTGCATCAAGACTGCATTACGCAGGAAATAAATGAAGTTCACAAATGTATCACTCATCCGAGATGCAAAAACCATCGTTGAATGGTGATCTTTAGTCATGGGGGAGGGAGCAAGAAGGCAGGAATATCACTCAACCAAGAAATCACATGTACATATATATTTTGGGGAGGTGGTGGATGTAGATCGATCACAGTTATATGAGTCCAAGACCATCCAAGGAAATCGTGCATTTCATTTAGTTAGAACGTCGGGCAATGTTATACATGAAATGTGGACAAGGAAACTCTCATGTTTTTGTTCTCCATGCAGCAGTGGTGAATGGGATGAATGTGAATCCATGGATTGGGTTGATAGCTGGGACCATGTATCACTCCCCATTGGTCGACGGATAGCTACAGAATTATTCCAGTTGGAGGAGGACCAATCAAGTAGTTCACTAGACTATGACCACATATTATATATCGTACAACCAGGTTCGATTAATATTTTTATATTTTTGATATTTTGACAACTAGTTGTGGCTAATTAGTTGTGTATATTTTTGAAAACTAGTTTCATCTAATTAGTTGACTGAAACGTTGGAACTATATTTTACCTAGGGCACATATACTCAGTGGTTTCCCCGAGACGCAATGCATTGCACACCGACTATTGGCTAGAACGTTGCTTAGAGGGGAAGAAAACCCTAAATGTCCCATTACGGGACTCCGAGGCCAATGATTTTCTGATTGGGTCGATGGTTATAAAGGGAGAATATTTGAACCATGTTTCCCAATCAGCAAATAGAAAAGGGTATACATATGAAGATTATAGACCAGGTGAGATTGTATACCATTATACAAACTTATTTATTGGCACAAACCTCCAACTGCAAACAATGCCAAGGAAGAACTCATCAAAGGCACGATACTTATTGCCTTACTCTGAGCACGAGAGGTTAAAGGAAACCCTTGGTATTCGAGGTGATCCTGATGGTCTAGTTGAATGACCATAGGTAGGTAATCTCATATGCCCATCACCATCTCAATGCTCATTATCACTATCCCCATGGTCATTGTCACCATCACCATGCCAGCGTGAACATCACCACCGTGCTCTTCCTACCCATGTTGTCACCATCACCATCCCATTTTTCACCATAATATTCTCATCACATTCTCATCCATCATCCACACAAATATAATTGTTAGATACCTAATTTAGAAACCCATAAACCTAGAAACCTAGATGCCCAAGACTTGATCATAGTGTCCATATTCAACTTGAATTCCAAATACTCCTATGAGAGGGATTATGTCATGGTGTTTCAGCTCAAGAATGCTAAGTTTGGAATTAAATCCATTGTCCCCCTAACCATGTTTATTCCTCAACACTTATTTATAGTGCAAAAAACCTACTAATAAAACTGGTATGCCAGTTAGATGTTAAATACCCCCTAAAAAGTTCTCAATTTCTATTTAAAGGACTTTGCCAATGCCCTTAAGCTTTAGAAAATTTAATATGATCGTAAATGACTTGTTTCATCACTTGATGATGGCTAAGGCTCCACAATGCATTAATCATCTTATGTGGAGGTCCAATGACACATTCATGAAGGTTGTTGGTTCCCTCCTATGAGCATGGTCAAGGACCTAAGTCTATTGTTTCCCTTCCATGATCATGGCCAAGACATGAGTACCCATATGTGGAGTAAAAAACATCTTATTGGAACCCATATCCAACTAGGGTTTTTCTCATTAAGAGGCAAAGAATATTTTGCATTAAAAGGTCAAATTCATAAAATGTTTGCATGGGAGTTTATGGACAATGAGCTCATGTTGGTCTATCCCAAACACACTTTCCAAAAATTAAAACATTCAATTTTTTTGCTTGGTTTGGTAATTATTCCCGAGGTAGAATTTTCCATCTTTCCTTGAGACACTTGACCTAAATGAAATTGGAGGCAGGAAATTAAAATTGTGCATTGAAAGGACATGTCATCAGTTGCAATACATATATTCCAGTAGGGCCATCCTCCCCGTTCAATCATAGAGCTCGAACACATTTTATCTGGAGTTTAAACGGGCCTAGAAATCCTAGTTTCATATTGATAGCTTGATAGATTGATAAATTGTGTAGACTTGGTAGAACTTGACAAATTGTACAAGTTTCGTCATGGATTTGTTTTCTTTGTTTTTTTCTCTCATCTAAGTAAAACATAATATATGCATCCTCATGCCCATTTTCATTCTCACTATCACCATCACAATCTCCATGCTCATTATCACTATCCCCATTCTCATTATTATTTTGTTGGTGTTGGCATGGGATTAGTCTACATGAAGTGCAGAAGCCTACAGCTGCGGAAAGGGATAATCCATGAGAAAGGGGATAATCCGCGAAAGAAGGGTCATTCGTGAAGAACGAGGAAGCGCAAGATTAGTTTAGGTTGTTAGAATTGGTCATGTGGACCGTTTTGCAACCACTTAGTTTCATATAAATAGGAGTATGGTTGTAAGCCTAAGGGCATCGATCTTTTGAGTTTTGATCCCATTTTGATCCAGTTTTGATCTATTTTGTATCCGTGTTATGATGTATTGATTGTTCTACGAAGATCATTCCACAGGTTTTAATGAAGCCATGAAGATGTTCGATTATGGGTCTATCTTTTGTCTAGTCTTCTGCTATATGGTGAATACAAATGTTTGCGAAATGTTTAATATTCTATGATTGGGTAATTTTTGTTCATGTGAATGAATAGCTTGATCATGTTGATGCGAATGTCCATTATGTATTGAATCTATGAATGATGAATTGTTAGCATAATGCGAAAGGTATAATCTCTGGTTTCTACGAGTGCAATGTGTCTTTGATGCATGTCCTAAAATCCGCTGCAGAAACTTGGCTCCTGTAGCCCCCTTATTCATCTCGGGTGAGACTTCACTCGCTCTGTGAGTGTTGCTAGAAAGGGTAAAACCTTTATGGGTTGGTGCGTAAGGGAGTCCTGTTGATGGTTTGTTGGCGACAGTGCGAAGTGAACCCCTGTCGACATTCTTTGTGTCAACAAATGGTTCCGTTTCTGGGACCTTGAAGAGGAAAAGAAGAGGATATGCTGTGGCACCTGACGAAACCGTAGATTAAAGAGTGGTATGACAAGAAGATGGAGGAATTCGCAGAAGGAGAAAATTGGAACCATGGACAGACAGTGAGAAGTTGGTTATAGAAGTATATTTATTCAGATATCCACAAAGTCTTATTTTGTGAATTCCTGGTGTTGTTGCATGAGTGGCTAGCGCAGCTAATGTTTCATAAGAATCATTGCCAAAATACTAAGCCTGACTATTGGACTACAAAACTGATTTGACAGTTGAAACGTGTCGACAACAAAGTATCAAGGGATGTCGATTTCTGGGTGGATAGTATCCTAGAGGGATATATTACTGAGTTTGCAGTAGACACAATCAATTCATACGGCGATGAGGAAAGGAAATTCTTCAAGGGACCGAGGGGAAGGTTCTTACTATCACTAAAACTGTGGATTAAATGCTCGTCTACGAAAAGGGCATATTGAGGATGACTTCCGACGAGTAGAAATATTAGTGTGTGGATGTTGTGGGTATTGCGTGAATGCGGATCTGATAGAAATATGCGTGGTAGATGGACATGAGAAACGATGAGTTTCTAAGGGAAGCTAACGAAGAGTGTGGTACCTTGAAGAGGGGTGATATTTCGGTGTCCTGAGAAGAAGAGGAGGATTGAGAGAGAATCTCCTGAGAGGACTAGAATGGAAGACTGCGAAACAGGACCACAAGGGAGGAAGCAACCTTATTGCGACGAATACGGTGACTAGGCTACCCCAGAAGTAGAAGAGGGACGGATCGTAAGTTACAACATACCTACAACCCCATGCACTACCCAGAATTTCACAGGAAGAAACACAAGCTATTCGCAAAATTTCCCTATGTGCAGCGGTAGAAGTAGCACATCAGTAAACAATAACAGTAGGAACATTAGAATGGAACACAACACAAAAATTCCCACTTTCTAGGGGAACGGGACTAAGGATCCCGAGCTGTATTGGTTTTTGTGTGAAGCAGTATAGACTGTGAAGCAGGTCCAGGATGAATATATTAAAAAGGGACAGCTAGCGACGACCCTTAGGGGTCGTCCGCTAGATTGGTTTATGAAGTTTACAAGGGTTCCAGCGGGAAAACCAGCCAAGTGATCAGCATAGATCAAAGCAGGAATAGTCGATGAATTTAGAAAGCCAAAGTCGGAGTCGCAGTATGTCACTGAGCTCAAAGAAATCAAGCAATACCAAAATGAGCTAGTATGGGAATTTGATCAATGGTACAAAACGCTGATAGCAAAGGTAATTTTTGGGATAAATGATATGCAACACAAGGAGTGGTTTATCACAGGATTGGTAACACACATCCGCGGACCACTAATGCAATAGAAGGTTGCAACCCAAGCTGAAGCATTGGAGATTGCAATGAACCTGGAGGCTTCACCAATTGACGAAATGGGTTTGGGCATGGATGGAATACATGTGTAGCTGGAAAACTTGATGATCCAGCTACAAGACATGAAGAAAGAGAGGCCTGCGAAGACATCTGGTGCACTAGGTGTAGGATAGAAGGACACCACAAGGATTAGTGCCCACAGTTTCGAGAATATTTTCAATCAGGTGCACCAAATCCCCTCAGTCAGGGAGGGTTTCCTTGGTATCATGTCTTCCAGACGAGAGGCCATCAACCAGAAGAGTGTGTGTACCTGCAAAAGATAGTGTTGAAACAAGAGAACTTGTATTGCAAGTTCTGTAAATCGGTTGGCCACGATGAGAATGACTGTAGAGATTATGGCCTACTCCAAGAGAGGATTGTGGCTACATACTTCATGACAGGGGAAGAACATTACTGGGTTAACAGCAATAGTAGTATAATCAACCGTCGGCCTAGTATGATCACCAACCGCGGTAATATGATCAAGGGTACTATGGGAAACTGCAGTATGGTCAGCCATAGTATCTATCACCGCAGTATGGGAAACCAGCATATCAACAGCCGGAGTATGGGAAACCATAGTATCCACCATATGGGCCACCACGTGGAGGTGGTAGAGGAGGATTCCGCAGAGGTCAAGGTGCTAGCGTAGGATGAGGAGGAGTTGCTGGACAAGCACGAGGACCAATTATATGTTACAACTATGGGTAGCAAGGGCACTATCATAGGGATTTCCCGAATCCAGTGCCACAGTGCACTTATTGCAACATTGTGGATCATGGCATTGAATATTTTTTGCAACTCATTGCAAAATGGTAGACCAAGAATCTGCCACCACCTTCGCAAAACAATAATCAGAATATGCCACCAGTTGTACAGAAGATATCAGCGGAGGTTCGAAGCCACACTGCGACTATTGGAGTAGTGACACGAGGAGGAGCAGTGACAGGAGTCGACAAGTCACAGGCTACTGTCCGACCAACAACATGGAAGCACATCACCTTTGATGTGGTAGTTGAAAGGGATATTTTCTTAAAATCACAGGAGGCGATGAGACATAGGAGGCAGTTACCTCTTCAGGAAGAATTTATCTACGATATGCCACCGACGTTCGACACGACGAAGTCACAGAGGAAGGATAACACCTTACGAGCCTTCTTGGAGAGTTTTCTGGAGTTGGCAAAGGATGACGATGCACTAGAAGAGATATCCAATCTGTTGAATTGATGGGAGGATGCCCACCAGAAGAAAAAGGTTAATCGCATACACAAAAGGAAGACGGGGAGAGAGATGCAAATGTCTGCACAAATTGGAGCATTTGATGTCGACTCAATTATCTTGAACCTGGGGTCAGATGTCAACATTTTGACCAAGCAGAAATGGGAAATAATGGGGAAACCACAGTTGGCCTGGTCACCGGTACAGTTGTGATTAGAAAATCAGAGTGAGGTTACTCCACTTGGTCGGGTGTGCCAGCTTCCAGTTGAGATTGAGAGCCTCGAGACTTATGCATATTTTGATGTAATTGAAATTGTGGACAATACCATCCCCTACCCAGCGTTGTTAGGGATAGACTGGGAAATGGATAATCTAGCTATTATCAACTTCAAGAAGCAGACTATGTCATTTGAAAATCGCGAAATGAGGATCGTTGCACCTATTGATCTTGCAGAAGGGCAGCGATACATTGAACCAGCCAGAGATGAATTTATGAAGGGATGATATAGCGTATACAACATATCCGAAGATTACATTAATCCCACTGCAAATGTAGAATTGGGATGGCGCAGTGTCAGTTCGGCATCGTCGGATTCAGATGAGTCACTCTAGAATTGGAAGAACTAATTGCATGAAGTGTCGTTTAGGAGGTGTACAAGGATCACTCAGTCGTTGCGAAGGGTAGCCATAGACGAGTGCGAACTACCAACATTCAAAGGATTGCCCAATTTGGCTACATTTCTCATGGAATTTGAGGAAAAAGTTGTGGAACCGCAACATCTATTGACCTTGGAGGAAGCCTTGAAGGCTACTCCTGCGTGCTAGTGGGCGGTGCACAACTCTAATATCACAAACTAGCCACTATGTTGACACCTCATGATGTGAGGTTCGACGATGCAGAAGGATCTAACGGAAGGAATTTTGACGGAAGAAGAGACCCGAAGGCGCATTTGGCTTAATGCGCAAGCAAATGGGGATTACAAACGAAAGAGGAATGGGTCCATGCAGTTATTCATACACTGGATGAAGTACCACGGAGTTTGTATGTCATAGCAGAACTGCGATGCGGGACGACTTCTTGGGAACAAATAACAATTGGCTTTAGCCAAATGTTTTGTTTCCCATATGAGAACCCCTTCATCCATAGTGCATTGTAAGTGATTCGAGAAAAGGTATTTGAAGCAATACCGAAAGAGAAACCATTGGAACTTTAGTAAACTGTGACACCAGAAATGATAATGGAGTGCTATAACATTACAAGAGAACCGGATGATGAGGATGATCCAAGGGCTACGTATGTACCAAAGTCGGAATGAAGTCGCAGTGTCGAGGCACCAGAAATACCTCCCGACAAGTTTCAGTAACCGTTGAATATCAAGAAAGTAAACATTGGGTAGGAGGAGAACCCGAAATTTACAAGCATTGGGGATTATTGGGATGATTCGTCTATTGGAAAGATGAATGATCTGTTTCCTGAGTTTCAGTATTTGTTCCCAACGAAATTCTCAGAGATGAAAGGAATTTTTGGGGACTTAAGCGAAATGAATATTCCCCTGAAAGCCGATGCGAAGCCATTCAAGCAGAGGCCCTACCAGTTGAATCCAATATACAAGGAATGGGTGCAAACTGAGATTGAAAGAATGCTAGACGTAGGAAGTGTAGACCCAATGACAGATGAGTTCGAGAAGTACACAACAGTGACCAAGAAACCAAGAGGAATATGAAGGGATCGGCATCGAACGACCACTATAAGAAGCACGCAAATGAAAATCCCCAGTGAAGTATCGACGCAGTGGAGATGGCTGTGTTGCTAAATCCTAGTATTCGAAAAAGAGAGAGAGAGAGAGAGAGAGAATGATCGCAAACTACACCCAGGAAGAGTATGCTTCAACAAGTCGGAAGCTTCCATGGTGTGGAACGGTCCAATCCGGCCATAAATGAAGCAGTTAAACCACAACGAACGACAACAAAAATGAAAAACCAGCACAATTAATGCCCGACGCAAGCAATGGATTTGGGGAATTAGTGTTGGATCTGGCCATTATTGTCCAAGATCGGACGGATGCGGTAATTCACCACTATAAAAATAAGGCAGGGGAGCAGCTCGACACATTAGGTAATAAGTAAGAATCAACAAAGAAGTGCATGGAAGTTTACATTTTGAGCAAAAGTACTCAACTACCCGAACCCACACTAGTTATGGAGGAACATCCCAATGTTATGTCAGGAATACCACTCAAAAAGAAGATGAGCGTGACTCGACCTCCAGACACTGTTCACACGTCGAAAAAAGGGACCCAGGCCTTGGCACGGTTCACCGATGAAGACGCAGGAACTTCAGGCACTGAAGTACTGCAAGAAGGGCATCATGGCCCAAAGATATCAGGGTATGTTCCTCCATGCTAGAAAGGGGCACCAGTGATGTAGATAAACAAGAATGAGAAGTATACGATCATGATTCCCTCGGTACCGCAAGGAGTTCCTAAAGTCGGGGACATGGTGGCCAAATTACAAAAACTACAGTATACCAACCACGACCTTGCGAATTTCCCAGAAAGCATAGAAGGCTATGTCAATGTCCACCATGAAGGAGGCCCAACCACGAAGGAACCTGCAGGATGGGCGTTGGGATTGGAGTGGTCAGGGTTGTTAGGCCTCACCTAGATACCACACTTCGGTAGGTTCGCACCAATTAATGCATGCGTCAAGCAATTGCTGGCATGTTTTCATGGTGGGTATCTATGGCTGCACGAGAAGATTCCAGTCACAGTTGATTTGATCGCAAGAATCACCGGGTTTCCTAAAGATGGAGATAACCCCTCCCAATTTTTCCAGGGGAAGGATAATGACAAGAAGCTCGCATAAATATTAAGGACCAAGTACACCGTGGAGAAGAATTCCAGAGGATACCTAATCCACATAATCAAGAACCAGGCCGTCAGGGTTGGAGCGAAGATCCTAGCGGTCAAGGAAACATGGAAGAACAGGCCCAGGGAATGTAATTCAAGAATCATCGCTTCCGCGGAACTATGTGCCAAAGGAGAGCAACTGAATTGGTCGAAGTTCCTGTTGAACCAATTGGAAGAAGATGCATACGATGCGCAGGAGTATGGGAAGGAGTTTACATACTCATGGCTCCTGATACTGGTCACATTAGCTAGTTCGAGGGAGCCTGACCACTATCAGGGTATGAACACAGTAGAATCCTATGTACGCAAAGGAGAGCATTACCAGAACTTATGGGAAATAACCCATAAAGAGAGGTAGATAGATAACATTCTGCAATTTTACGTGTTTTTGGAAAGGATGTGGATAAATGCACGAATGATAGTGTGAATACCAGAACAAGAAGCAAAGAAGTACCGACCGATAGCAAGGCTATCAGTCGAGCCCCAAATAATTTTTATTCAAGCCCGAGCGGATAAGTCAAAGCAGTGGCTGCCAACGTAGTACATGCTCACAGAGGCAGAGCTAGATGCCATCATTGATAGATGGCCCGAAGAATGGAAAGTCCCAGCTGATGAGAAGGACATGTCGAACATAGATAATGGGAAGGAAACAACTCAACTGAACCCAGTCGGGGAGGACAAAGGCTCAGTCAGTCAGAAGGAAGGCGCACAAAAGGACGACCCTAAGAAAGAGAACTCGAAGGGGTCCATACATGATGGAGCTTCAACAGTACTGACCCAGATAGATTCTAACCTATATGCATAGAATGAGGAACGAAGGACAAAGAGGAGGATGGACTTGGGTGCAGGGAGCACCAGTGGTGGTCTTTTGGAGGAGCAGGTGAATTGGCTCCTAGAAGCACTGACAGCGGTCATAGTGACCAATAGCGTGAAAGGTACACAGCACTCCATCAACTACTTCCACTGGGTAAACAAAATGCTAACTAAGTTATCCAATGCAGTTTCTGAGTCTAGTGTACCGAATGGGGAAGTCCGAAAGAATGCGTCGACAAGCAGGGTTGAAGTAGCGGTTGGTACAACCCCAAGGTTAGTTAAATTTTTTCCAAATGCGATGTACACAGGGAACGAAGGGATGGATGTGGAGATAAGACAGTTCGATTCAATAGATGTATATTTCTACATGCTACCAATGTTGTCGCTACATAGAATTCATACCACAGCAAGTGCAGAAATCCATGATCGAGAAGACAGAATGCATGACTAGATGGTGCGGTACAAGCAATAGGCGCACGACCGTGAGACAGAGGTACAACGGTTCTAGCAAGAGCAAGCCCAAACATCAGCCGACAAAGAGAATGCCATAGAGGATAGGAAGCGACTGGAAGAAGTCATCATCAAAGTATGCAAGATAACCTCTGAGGTATAGCAAGACCTACTACCAGAAGCAAAATCCATCTTGTTGGGTGTGATTATTGAGAAATTGCGGAAGGAAAAAGCAGAGCTATAGGCAAGGTTGGTTCCAAGCACACCACTAGAACATATTCAGGAGTGGAAAAATGCGATTTAGGAGGTCATCACAGAAATCAATAGATGGAGAAGGTAGCTGAGGCGGTTGCAGAGAAAGTCACAGAGTTTTGGGGCAATGTAGTCCAAGATGACCAGCTGACTACGGTAAAGGAACAACTCACAGAAGCGGAAGCACAACTAGAATACTTTAAGGGATCGATCACAATGATTCCCTCAATGGTACGAATGACAAAGGTAGCATAACTAAAAATCATGCAGTAGTGCGTAACAAAGGCCCGTGAAAGACAGCAAAGAAGGGACACACATTTGGACGAGCTCCAAACAAAGGTGAAACTTCTCGCAGTATGGACGATGGAAGCAATGAAAGAGGTTAAGAAGCAGTTGTAGGAAGCGCAACAGAAAGGTTGCAACCACCCAACAGACAAACAAGTGGACGAATGCACATAACTACGAGCATTAGCGAAGGAAGTGGTTGACCAAATCAAGGGTGCATATGATGATTTCATACAGTAAGTAAATGCACCAGAGGTGGCCAGCTGAGGTGGCTCGAGGGAGAGCCACAAGTTTGTTTTGGGTTCCTATTGGCATGGGATTAGTATGCATGAAGTGCGAAAGCCGACAGCTGCGGAAAGGGATAATCCACGAAAAAAGGGATAATCCGTGAAAGAAGGGTCATTCACGAAGAATGAGGAAGCACAAAATTAGCTTAGATTGTTAGAATTGGTCATGTGGACCGTTTTGTAACCACTTAGTTTCATATAAATAGGAGTATGGTTGTAATCCTAAGGGCATCGATCTTTTGAGTTTTGATCCCATTTTGATCTACTTTTGATCTATTTTGTATCAGTGTTATGATGTATTGACTGTTCTACAAAGATCATTCTGCAGGTTTTAATGAATGCATGAAGATGTTCGATTATGGGTCTATCTTTTGTCTTTGCTTCTGCTAGATGGTGAATACAAATGTTTGCGAAATGTTTAATATTTTGTGATTGGGTAATTTCAGTTCATGTGAATGAGTAGCTTGATCATGTTGATGTGAATGTCCATTATGTATTGAATCTACGAATGATGAATATGCAAATGATGAATTGTTAGCATAATGTGAAAGGTATAATCTATGGTTTCTACGAGTGCAATGTGTGTTTGATGCATGTCCTCAACTCCACTATGGAAACTTGGTTCCTGTAACCCCCTTATTCATCTCAGGTGAGACTTCACTCACTCTGCGAGTGTTGCTGAAAAGGGTAAAACCTTTCTGGGACGGTGCATAAGGGATTCATGTTGATGGTTTGTTAAGGACAGTGCGAAGTGAACCCCTGTAGACAGTCGTCATGTCAACAATTGGATTTTCTCTTTTATAGCCATTTGTAGGTGTCCCTAAAGGCCTTTTGGATGCGAGATGGAATGAGCCATAGAATGATGAATGTGGATCAGATTGAAAAACCGTCGACTCTATTGGATTTAGGACATCGGGATAGTGCTAGGGGTGCCCCTCTCCTCTGGTCCCATGGCCCAGGTGTCATCTTCTAGGTCTATTTTGCAAACTAGGGTTTTGCTCAGTAAGGGAATGTGCAATTTTTCTACATTGGGGTCAAATTTGAAAAATAGTCGACCAGGGACGTATGGCTAGATTTATTAGCTGGAACCTTCCTAGATACACTTGCAGTACTTCCTGGAACCCAATTTTGTTGCATGGTTGGAATTCTATCCCCCTTGTAGTTATCTAGCAGGTGCCCCATAAGGCCTTTTGGATGCGAGATGGAATGAGCCATAGAATGACGACCGTGGCTCGGATCGGAAAATCGTTGACTCCATTGGATTTAGGACATCGGTATAGTGATAGGGGTGCCCCTCTCCTCTAGTCCCATGGCCTAGGTGTCATCTTCTAGGTCCATTTTGGAAACTAGGGTTTTGTTGAGTAAGGGAGTGTGCAATTTTTGCAAATTGGGGTCAACTTTGCAAAATCATCAACCGGGAACTTATGGCTAGCATTCTAGCTAGGAAATTCCTAGATACACTTGCAGGACTTCCCGGAACCCATTTTTGTTGCACAGTTGGAATTCTATGCCCCTGGTAGGTATCCAACAGGTCTCCCTGAAGGCCTTTTGGATACGAGATGGAATGAGCCATAGAATGACGACCGTGGCTAGGATCGACAAAAAATCAACTCCGTTGGATTTAGGACACCGAGATAGTGCTATGGGTGCCCCTCTCCTCCTTTCCCATGGCCCAAGTGTCATCTTCTAGGTCCATTTTGGAAACTAGGGTTTTGCTCAGTAAGGGAGTGTGCAATTTTTGCACATGGGGGACAAGTTTTCAAAATTATCGACTGGGGGCTTATGGATAGCGTTCCCAACTGGAACCTTCCTAGACACACTTGCAGGACTTCCCAGAACCTGGTTTTTTTGCACAGTTGGAATTCTATGCCCCCAGGAGGTATCGAATAAGTGTCCCTGAAGGCCTTTTGGATGCGAGATGGAAAGAGCCATAGAATGAAAATCGTGGCTCAGATCGAAAAACCGTCGAATCCGTTGGATTTAGTACATTCCAATAGTGCTAGGGGTGCCCATCTCCTCCGGTCCCATGGCCTAGCTGTCATCTTCTAGGTCCATTTTGGAAACTAGGGTTTTGCTAAGTAAGGGAGTGTGCAATTTTTGTACATGGGGGTCAACTTTGAAAAATCATCGACCGAGGACTTATGGCTAGTGTTCCCAATTGGAACCTTCCTAGATACACTTGCAAGACTTCCCGGAACCCAGTTTTGTTGTACGGTTGGAAATCTATGCCCCCGGTAGGTATCCAGCAGGTGTCCCTGAAGGCCTTTTGGATGCGAGATGGAATGAGCCATAGAATGACGAACGTGGCTCAGATCAACAAACAGTCAACTCCATTGGATTCAGGACATCGGGATAGTTCTAGGGGTGCCCCTCTCCTCCAGTCCCATGGCCCAGGTTTCATCTTCTAAGTTAATTTTGGAAACTAGGGTTTTGCTCAGTAAGGGAGTGTGCGATGTTTGCACATTGGGGTCAACTTTGAAAAATCATGGACCAGGGACTTATGGCTAGCATTTCCAGCTATAATCTTCCTAGACAAACTTGCAGGACTTCCTAGAACCTGGTTTTGTTGCACGGTTGGAATTATATGCCACCATTAAGTATCCAACAGGTGTCCCTAAAGGCCTTTTGGATGCGAGATGGAACGAGCCATAGAATGACTATCGTGGATCGGATCGACAAACTGTCGATTCTGTTGGATTTAGGACATCGAGATAGTGCTAGGGGTGTCAATCTCCTCCGATCCCATGGCCAATGTGTCATATGCTAGGTCCATTTTGGAAACTAGGGTTTTGCTCAGTAAGGGAGTATGCCATTTTTTTCACATGGGAGTCAACTTTGAAAAATCATCGACCAGGGAATTATGGATAGAGTTCCCAACTGGAACCTTCCTAGACACACTTGCAGGATTTCCCAGAACCCAGTTTTGTTGCACGGTTGGAATTCTATGCCCTCGATAGGTATCCAATAGGTGTCCTTGAAGGCCTTTTAGATGTCAGATGGAACAAGCCGTAGAATGACGACCGTGGCTCGAATCAAAAAACCGTCAACTCCGTTGGATTCAGGACATTAGGATAGTGTTAGGGTTTCCCCTCTCCTCCAGTTCCATGGCCCATGTGTAATATTCTAGGTCCATTTTGGAAACTAGGGTTTTGCTAAGTAAGGGAGTGTGCAATTTTTGCACATGGGGGTCAACTTTGAAAAATCATTGACCGGGGACTTATGGCTAGCATTCCCACCTGGAACCTTCCTAGACACACTTGCAGTACTTCCCAGAACCCAATTTTGTTGCACGGTTGGAATTCTATGCCACTGGTAGGTATCCAGCAGGTGTCCCTGAAGGCCTTTTGGATGCGAGATAGAACAAGCCATGGAATGACGACCATGGATCGAATCGACAAACCGTCAAATATGTTGGATTTAGGATATCAAGATAGTACTAAGGGTTCCCCTATTCTCCTCTCCCATGCCCAGGTGTCATCTTCTAGGTCCATTTTGGAAACTAGGGTTTTGCTCAGTAAGGGAGTGTGCAGTTTTGCATATGGGGGTCAACTTTGAAATTTTTTATTTTGATTCTAGAACTAGACATTCGAAGCGTGGAAATAAAACCTACCACACTGCTCCCTTGGTAGATTGTTATGTCCTTAGTGTGCCATGTCATTTCACAACTCCTTAGTGTTCCACTATATTTGGATTTTGAGTAATTAATGACATTTTTAAGAATTCAAAGTTCCGAATAAAAAATGGAGGAAATGTTTCATCGATGATATCCCTCTGATCCTTGCTAGCTTTGTTAGATCAAGTTCACCATGAACCTTTTCCATCAAGTTATGGGGGAATACTTTCCAAATCACAATGAACAACCATTACATCATCGTTTGTATCAATCAAGTACATTCAATTTTAAATACAATTTCATATGAGGATAATCCATCCTTTTTACAAACATAGGACCATGAACATCTTATTTTACTTCATCAAAACAACATTATCAAGGAAGATCATTAAACTAGTTAGGTATTTCATTTTCCATGGATTCTGTATGATTACTTTTGCATTATGACAAGTGGAAAATGGACATATGAAAGAGGTAAAGCATAAACTAGGGTCTTACATACTAGGTTTTAGTGAGGATAGGGTTTATATCTTCAACGATTTTGTGAGAGTGAATTCATGACCAGCTATTGGTTAGCATATTGGAACACACTAGGGTCTTACAAAGTAGGGTATATTTGTTACATATATTTGAACATATGTACATGAAGGCCCAATGAATTTTATTACACTTTAGTTATGCATTCCTTGCCATTGTACTTGATACTTTGCCATTGTTTTTAGCATGCTAGAGTAGGCACACTTCAACCAAACTTCATAGATGCTCATGTACGTATCGTTTGATGAAATACGGTAGCAATGATGAAATGTGTAGCATCTATTAGACTTCCTCTTAGTTTGTGAAAATGTCATAGGCTTACATTGATGATATGCATAGCATGTTACTATTATGACAGAGGTTATTCAAACATATTTTGATTTATTTTGTTAACTTTTTTTTTCCTTGCAACCATAATCCTGATCAATGGGTATGAACCCTTGGAGTTGACAAAAAATAAAATTTTAAATTAGATATCAAATTAGCATGCATGTGATAAGTTCATTGAACTGTTGAAAGATATTATTAGTTTTTTTCCATTAAGATAATGTTTTCATAACACAATGGTGAGATGTTACTTGATCAACGCAATAAATGTAAGAAAATAAATATTGCTTAAAATGTAATTATATAAATTTCAATAGCATAATTTATCCATTTGTGGAAGAGATAAATCATCACAAGCACAAGTGGGAACTCAAGAGAAAATATGGAATATATTCTATCATGCATTGATAGGAGAATGTTTTTAATACAAAATATGGCAAAGTAGTTGGCCCTCAAATGGCCTGTCAATGTACATATATCCCTAAGTACAACAATGTGTACATGTATGTCAAAATACATATATACAAGACTATGCAACATCAAAAATCAATCTTTCGCTTGCTTTTCCCCGACTTTCCTCTATCGATCATATCCCTGGGATCGCTCTACATGTCAGGAGTCTGCAAAAAATGATCATTAATTTTATCAAATAACTCCACTAATACCCTACCATTAAAAAACTTAAAAAATTAACTTATGGCCAAATTATTTATGACAAACACTCACCAAATCCTCATGGGGTATAGATGTACGCGGTGTGCTGATGGAAGGCCTCTCTATAGTTTTTCTCTGCAAATAAAATATCATATCTAAATTAATTCAACAATTCAACATTGATAAACATGTTTGGGTAAATTGAACAAAAAACTTGGTTATTAATTAACATCTGACCACAAGAGGAGACCCGGTCAAAACCATAGATTGAGCAAAGGGGCCAAGCACTTCTACTGCTAATGGATACAATCACCACATGGGGAAATAGTTAGACATGCATGAATAAACAATATAGTAAAATGGTTAAATACTATGCATTGTGATTGTTGAAATAGTTACCTCTGTATGACTTGTGGCTATTACAGATGTGGCACTAACTGCAACATCAATGACCCTTGTTAGGTGAGGGGTATATGGATCTCCCGTGTGTCTTCTATAGAGGAAATCCACACCCTTTCTAGGAGTGGAGCCTCTCTTATACACTTGTCCCTTTTGCACATTTGGACTACGAGGAGATACAATTGCTAACTGTCTTATAAGTATAAATGATGGTGGCTACAATCACCAATTACTAACGTAGTTAGAAATGCATTGGTCAATGAAATAACATGTATTAACAAACTGACAATGATGAAATAAATACCGATGTATTGTATACTTCAAGCAATTCTAAGAAACGTTCTACCACCCATTGTGTCTCTATGGGAACATTATCACTTGTATTCCCACCAAGGGGGATATCACTAGATGAAATCATTTCCCTCTGAGGGAGATCTACAACCTACAATTTAGAAAATTGTAAATATTAGATCTTGTAGCATTAATTAAGTAACATGTGATAACAAACTAACATGTATTAAAATAATGTCATGTTAAAATAGTTACTTCAACATGAGTTGTTGTCATTGAAGGTATGAGAACATCTTGTACATCAGAAGGTTCTGCTGCATGAGCCTCTTGCCCCTCATTCCCTTCTTGTAGCAACTACAAGTTTTAAAATCATTAAAAATATTAGCAATCTATAAATGTGTATAGTAAGGAAAAATAATTTACAAATGACACTAAATTGTTAACCATTTACACATGCATTAAAATAATGTCATTTTGAAATAGTTACCTCTATGTGAGTTGTTGTCGCTGAAGGTATGAAAACATCTTGAACATCAGAAGGTTCTTATGCATGAGCCTCTTGCCCCTCATTCCCTTCTTGTAGCAACTACAAGTTTTAAAATCATTAAAAATATTAGCAATCTATATATGTGTATAGTAAGTAAAAATAATTTACAAATGACACTAAATTGTTAACCATTTACTCATGTATTAAAATAATGTCATGTTGAAATAGTTACCTCAGTGTGAGTTGTTGTCACTGAAAGTATGACAACATCTTCTACATTGGACGGTGTTGGTGCATGAGCCTCTGTACTATGCTCTGCATCATCAGTGGAAAGGTCTTCAACCTCGTTCCCTTCTTGTAGCAACTGCAAGTTTTAAAATCATTAAAAATATTAGCAATCTATATATGTGTATAGCAAGGAAAAATAATTTACAAATGACACTAAATTGTTAACAATTTAATTACCTTTGTAAAATACCCAGTAAAGGTATCATCTATTTGGACAAGACCAGAGCAAGTATGGATGCATACTGTGCATGGGTGGGGCTCTCGGTTGTGCTCATCATGTGCATGTCTAGTGCCACTACTATATGCTCCTCAACCACTGGAATGTGGTGTCTCTACCCAACTAGGAGGTGGTGTATCTACCCCACCGAGAGGTGCTGGCTCTACTCCACCCATATATGGTGGCTCTGATGGCCCTGCCTAGTACGTACCTTGAAGATATGTGCTATGGAGAAAAACCACCTGTGCCAACAGTAGGAATGACTACTGCGTCTCTGGGACCAACTGATGTATAGGCGGCACATCTGGCCTGCGTAGCTTCCTACGAGGTGGATCTCCTGGGTGAATGGGATCTATGTGCCTCGCATTGGGACGTTGTTGAGGAATCCCCATCCCAACGCCTCGGTACTCCAAGATATCAAAATAATTCACATGATTCCCCAAAACAAATTCTGTGTACATCTTTATCAGAAAATATATAGGCATTTCCCTGTTGTTATGTGGTGGTTGATGAAACACCATGTACCATTGGTCCATCCAATTATCTATGAATGGTTGATATGTACACCACTTGATAGAAATATGCCTTTTGTTTGCATTCGAGATTTCACCCGTCCGTGGAAAAAGGGAAAACATATGTTGTTTTGATATCTTCAACTTCTTAACTTATTTGTAGCTAATTCCATCGGCATATTCTTGCCTCTTTCTATCTCTGTATGTAGCAGTATTGTGCAGTGCACCGTTATACCTACTAAAGGTCTCTATAATTGCATCCAAATTGGATGCAAGCATATGGTGCCTATCATCAACAATAGTTATTGAGGCTCGAATTTCTATGAGCCTCCCAATTTCTCTTTGGATGTCTAAATGTGCATCCATATTTGTCACTGCAATCAAAAAATAAATAAATAAATCATTAGAAACATATACATGTGTTATAATGACATCTCTCAAAAATGAAAAATGTACAAACTTTGTGCAAGAACGAATACATTACAAACATAAATATAATCTCAAAATACTATAATAAAAACTACATGTAAACCAAAGTGGAAGGTGAGGATCAACTAAATGTAAATCGATTAATGATTGATGGTGGAGAGCTCCTAATCCAATTATTAATTAAGGATCGAGACAATGGGGGCCTTAAAAGCACTTTATGTACACCTTTCTAGAGCCGAGGTATTGGAGAAGATGTTATTCGTCATACTCTACCTTCAGAAATTTCTCTTTTGTATTGAATTCATTTCATGTTCGTGGCCCTTTCCTTCCTCCGAATCTAGTGTATGATGAGGAATATTTGGTGGTGAAGTCCTCTACGTCATTAATAAGGGGCAAGATTTTGAATGTGAGGGTTGATCTGCGCTAGTTCCATGAAGTAAATATCTTATCGGTTGCTAGGTATGGAGACCCAAAACCATCAATTGAGTGTCTTGGTGGTGAAGGAGGTCAAAAAAGATGTCGTAGTTCATCTTAGCAACAAAGTAAGCGGTGTGTCTGCAAAGGAGGGGAACCTAGTCCCTAAGGGTTTGGGGGATGATGTAAAATCCATCATGCCATTAGGTTGGCTTCACAAGCATTGGTTGGAAATTTTTAGGGTTAAAAAATGTGTGGGAAAAAAACAAATGGTAGGTTATAGTCCATAGTTCCTCCTCCTAGCCAAATGGTCGATGGTTTTTCTTTTCCAATTTGCAATTTAGATGTGGGAAAAATATTGAAGAAAATTTGTTGTTGGGATTCAAATCCCTTATTGCTTAGGTGGATGCAAAATTCATTAGGGAGATTGATAATATGGAGGAATTTACATATGTTAATTAACAATTTTTAAAAATTTTAGTTTTGGAATTTCATTTACATGGATTTTTAATTTAGGGAAACATAAAAATTTATATTTTTATTGATGAAATGATGAATGTTTGGATGCCTACCTTTCCAATCCTCCTTGCAAGATGAAATCACCCTCCTCCCTCTTCGAATTTTCCCTCCCTTCACTTCTCCAATGCGTTTTTCGAAGCTCCGATCACTCGAGCGTTCCGGTTTTCCATGAACAAATAGAGGCCGCGTTCTGCGGACTATTTTTTTTTTATATAAACCAAAACACACGCACATTATAGTGATCCATAGCACGCGCGTGTTATGGAATCCTATCCTATATGTTAATTGACATGGTAGGCTCAGAACCTGCCCATGCCTAGTTCTACGAAACACTCACGCATTTGGGTTTTACTGAATACTCACGCTTTTTGCAAATGCGCGATTGCATATAAAGTGTCCCTCAACTTCGTGCGAGGTCCCATAATCCAAATACATATTTTTTCATTCTTTGATGATGGTCAAGGACCCAGAAACCATATATATGACCCCTATCATGATATAAGCAAATTTTCATGGTGCTTGAGCCTAAGAAGCTATGTTTAGGGCATGATGTTGTTTTTTCCCTTACCCAATCAATTTCAATGGCTTGAGAAAATTTATCCTTTCCATGACTACGGTTAAGACCTCAATACCCAACCATAGTGTGTGAAACATCTTAATGTCACCCATATCTAACACCTAAGACAAAGACCCCCTAATGATGGATCATGTTGTTTTGTGTAGGTTTTGTACTATATCCATAGAAGCTTTTGTGGGTAGTAGGTGTTATTCATTATAATTATCCTTAAAATCATATTTTGGGGAATAAGGCTCATTATTCTCTTCATGTGACCTTGGTTATACCTCTAAAAATATTCTTAGTGCACTAATAACCTAATGATAGCTCCCATAGAAACCTTGAAGGTGATTTTAACCAAGAAAAGATAGACGTGGGGATTCAAGGATCTTATCCATGTTTCTTGAACTTAAGAAGAAAGGTTTAAGTGCTAAAATCTCTTTATTCCTTCCCAATCTATGGTGACATACCCAAGACACATCCATGATGCCCAAAACCTCATAATGGGCTCTTTTCTATTTTTGTGTTTACACAGACAAACCCTCAATCAAGGGCTTGAGGAGACCTCAATTGAGGGTTTCATGTAAACCTCGATCGAGGTCTCTTCAAGCCCTCAATCGAGGTAATTTAAAAACCTCGACCGAGGGCCTTAAAAACAGGCCCATGGCCCTTTTCTTTGCAGGAAGGAAATTTTGTGTGCCTTTCATGGGCTTAAACTATGTCATTAAATGCACATTAATGGGAGGACTTGATACCATTGGATTCATCAATGAATCCTCTATCCATGGACATATAATTTATAAAAAAATTATCTTCGTATGTCATTCTTTTTTAAATTTCTGCTAAAGCTTACCCTAAAAAACCCTGTCTACAACTTCGAATGAGCTCAAAGATAAATCAACAACATTCAAAATACACATCAAAAAATTTGAAAAAATATACAAGCACTACATCAGTGCATCCTCTTCAAAAGGGTATTTTTAGTTTTGCAATTTATGTAAACAATCAAAAGATTTGGCACACACACGCACATGTGTGCAAAAATGCGACCGAAATATTCACTAGTCAGTTTCGAAAAATAATAATAAATATAAATTTTTGAGAAAAAATAAATGAAAAATATGTACCCACTAGTGCATTTTGTCTAGATCATGTTCACATATTTCATTTTTTTAAATTATTAATTTAACATTAAATTATTTTTCACACACACAAGCCAATTTTTAATTGCTCTTCAAATTTTTTAGGACACACGTTTCATTAAATGAAAATTTGACACAATAAATGACATTGGTATATTTAAAAAAAAATATCATTGGAAAGCTAACATAATTCTCTACATTTCGTTTTTTAACCGCATGTCGAAATTCAAATGGAAAATATGAGTTTCGAGGGATTCAATTTAATACATGGGTAAAATTTCCATTTTTCATTGCCATATTTGACCAAAAAGAGTTACCCATCTCCATGGAATCACCCTTTTGGTACCCATTTTCAACTCATATCTCAAGGAATCCATCGAGAGTGACCATGTTCTGGTTTCTAGTTTTTATTCATGGTTCTCAATCTCAAGAAGGTTGAATAGGTATGAAGGTTTTTGTGTTCCCCTTAGGCATGTTTATTCCTTAAAACATGTTTTGAGTGCAAAATACCTACTCATGATGTGTGTATCCCACATGTAGGCCAAAGACCCTCTATAAAGTGTTTCCATGTTTTTCCAAGCATTTGTTTAGGCCTCTTAACCTCAATAAGTTTCAATAATATATTTATACAATTGTTTTCATATTTGATGATGGTGAAGGCCTATCAAATCATCCATTCTCTCGTGCGCTGGTTTTAGGATGTGTTCATGGCACTCAAGTCTAAGAAGTTATTCATAGGGATTGAGGTTCTTATTTCCCTTCCCTAATTAATGTCCATGAATTAAGGATATTGTTTCCATACTATGACTATGGTCAAGGCCTTCAGATGAATTTGTGGTGCGTGAAACATCTTAATGGTTCCCATGTCAAACTCCTATGGTAAACATTCCCTAGTTAGAGTTCATGTCGATATGCCTAGGGTTTGCTTTGTAACTTGATCTTAAGAAGTATAAATTAAGGTTTAAGGATCTTTTTTAATCTATTGACCATGTTTAGGCTTTGAGAACCATTTATAGTGCACAAAAGCTACTCATGAAACTCATATGTACCACTTGAAGGCTTGCAAATAACCCATACAAAGAACCCATGGGTTGCTTTAAGGAATCATTGATGGATCTTAAGCAAACGAATATACTAAATATGTGCTTCTTCATCATATTCATATATGAATATGATATTATCACACATCTTTCAATGTATATTGGAATTTCTCTTAATTATGCTCTAATTAAAGGACACGTATATAACTCTTGTAAGTTATAATGACCCATTTTGTTGTCAATAGATGAATGATTACAAATCCTTGAATCAAAATAACTTAGCCTTTCAATATCAACTATCACCATACATAATTGTCATTTATATGAACTCAATTACCTTGTCAAGTTTCCAAAAAAAGGAAACTAAGGCTCACCACTAGTGTACACTAGAGTTATACCTAGCATAGATCCATCTAAAAGGGGATCTACCAAGAGCGCCGAGAGGGATCAAATCTCTCTAGGTGCAAACCCTTTTTTAGAGTGCAAATGTTGATGAAGAATTTTAATTTATCTAAATTGTGTAGTTTTATATACGCCATAAAATGTTTTAAATCTAATTTGAGATGACATTTTATTTTATTTATTTATTCATGGTTCCATTGAAGGTTAGCATTTTACCAGGGTAAAAAATAACCATTTCTCATATTGCATGCTTATGCTCTTGTAAATTCTTTCTACTATGTATTCTACATTATCTTCATTATTTTTGTGGTCGTGTGTGTTTTAACTAAAGTGTGCATACCATGGTCACCACTAACTCTCGTAGATCATCATGCCTAGTGAAGGGCATTGTGAGGATGTCAATTTATCTTTGTGGTTATTAGGTTCACCTCCTAGCAAGAACTCACTATTGGATGGTGTACCTTTAGTGTCCCTTCTTTTCCCAAGTTGCTTTCAAGGAGTCACACAATGATGTGTGAAAGGGTTGAGAGGTAACCTTTGACAACAATCTAACAATGGCCATATAAATGTTTACATATTTACAATCGTGATGACAACCCCATGCTGAATGTTAGATGACAATCATAAGGTAGTTTGGTGATCTCTCAATGAAATTTTTTGAGGTAAATTATATGGTAGCTAATGATCACTCCAAGAAAACAAACTTCATGCATTGTATGCACAACCTTAAAAAATATTTTTCTCTAAAATGTAAGCTACCATCACGCCAGGAAAGAGTAAGAGGTGAGAGTTCAAAATGCAATGAGGTCCAAAATGTTGAGCTGATTTACAAACATGAAATAAAATAGAACTATCATTTTGATCATGGCCAATTATTGAGTTATTTTTCCAAGGAAAACCTAGCAAATAAATCCTAGGCACTTCCCCACATTTCGTGGATGTAAACCATTCTAAGCCCACAAACATTGATTATGGTGCCCAACTCTATATGGACATCCAATTATTCATGCAACAAAGGTAGCTAGCATAGGGGATCAACCTTGAGACCTCTTGCATGAAGCTTAATACACACAACCACTTGAGCTAGTCCAGCGAACTACAATTCTTGAACATTTATTTACTCTTACATACAATAAACCCAAAAGGGCATAACATAACTCACTCAATGCATTATCTACACTAACTAACAAAAACATTGAATAACATCCACATCCATGAATGAATAGAAATAAATGTAAAAAAAATTACATCTCAAATGAGTTATCATAATTTATCATTAATTGTGCAAAATAAAACAAACTTCATCAATGTGTAGCTTCCATCATTTATACAAAAGTCTTACATTCATAACTAATAAAACTACCCACTTTAACATGAGCAATATTTATGTTGCTTATTATGTTTAACTTAGAAACATTAGGTTAAAGTTCTCTATTGTTGCAAAGGAGGTCTCTTTGATGCCAAACTGCCGCAAAAGTCACTATAAATTGAAGTTGTTAGACGTAATTTTACCATTTCAAACTTCAAAATTTCAACATGATAGGTCTCTCTGATGCCAAACTGCCTCAAAAATCAAGTTGTTAGACATAATTTTACCATTTCAAACTTCAAAATTTCAACTGGAGAACCTACCCAACAAGGTTTTGAAAGTACTCTAAAATAGTAACAAGGTTTTGAAAGTACTCTAAAATAGTCTCTTACCCAAGATGGGTAATAAATACTTTTAGCCAAGATCTCGGGAGGGAGAAAGTACTCTAAAATAGTCTCTTACCCAAGATTTGAAAGTACTCTAAAATAGTAACAAGGTTTTGAAAGTACTCTAAAATAGTCTCTTACCCCAAGATTTGAAAGCACTCTAAAATAGTAACAAGGTTTTGAAAGTACTCTAAAATAGTCTCTTACCCAAGATCACAAGATGTTGAAAGTACTCTAAAATAGTAACAAGGTGTTGAAAGTACTCTAAAATAGTCTCTTACCCATCTGAAAGTACTCTAAAATAGTAACAAGGTTTTGCAAGTACTCTAAAATAGTCTCTTATCCAAGATGGGTAATAAATACTTTTAGCCAAGATCTTGAGAGGGAGAAAGTACTCTAAAATAGTCTCTTCCCCAAAATCACAAGATGTTGAAAGTACTCTAAAATAGTAACAAGGTTTTGAAAGTACTCTAAAATAGTCTCTTACCCATCTGAAAGTACTCTAAAATAGTAACAAGGTTTTGCAAGTACTCTAAAATAGTCTCTTACCCAAGATGGGTAATAAATACTTTTAGCCAAGATCTCGGGAGGGAGAAAGTACTCTAAAATAGTCTCTTACCCAGGATCACAAGATGTTGAAAGTACTCTAAAATAGTAACAAGGTTTTGAAAGTACTCTAAAATAGTCTCTTACCCATAAGTACTCTAAAATAGTCTCTTATCCAAGATGGGTAATAAAAACTTTTAACCAAGATATCGGGAGAAAGTACTCTAAAATAGTCTCTTACCCAAAATCACAAGATGTTGAAAGTACTCTAAAATAGTAACAAGGTTTTGAAAGTACTCTAAAATAGTCTCTTACCCAAAATCACAAGATGTTGAAAGTACTCTAAATTGGTAATAGTCTCTTTACCAATTTAGTTTTTGTTGATACAATCTCAAAATCTTGTAACAACATCATTGTGAGGAAGACTAGTGCTTAGCTAATTAGAGATCGTTTTAGGTCATACTCTAGAACCAAAAAGTAGTTTTAGCATAAATAATTTCCGCAAAATACCCCTTATCCCTATATAGTCATCAATAAAAATTCTAACCTTGTTTTTTGTAACTAGGGGAATTGGCAACTAGGATGGGGCTGGTACTCGTGCACAACAGGATCGAGGGGTCCAATCTTGTCCGCTACTACTATACCCCTAGGTGCAACCAGTGAACCTGCCACAATGGAGCATGGGTTATCTGGGGTTTGAACCAGTGACCTCCTTTACAAGATTTACACGAGTTGATCAGCTGGTTTACACCTGGATCAGCAATAAAATCTCCAAACTTAATCTCACACGTGATACCAAAACCTACCCTAGGTGCATTATATTCTTATTCAATAAACTCTTTTATATGCAATTGAAATATCAAACTATAATATAATTAAAGAATTAAAACCATGCCTTCAATCAAATAAAATGCACATTCATCCCAACCTACACTTTGATACCATGCTACTTTTTAACTCTATTAAAAAACCATTTTAGGAAAAAAGTATGTGTAATAAAAGTACAGATCCATGAGCTCAAGCTCACACAATTAACTAAACTAGATTATCCCCATACACACTATCAATAGAATGTATAAGAAGGCCACACACTCAAGGCTACATAAAAAAAACTGAAATATGTAACTAACCACCTAACACCCTAGCTACCATTCTAGTCAGGGATACTAGTGATAGCCTGGGACATAGACGAAGGCCAAGCTAGGCCATAGTTCTAGCCACCATTAGACACAATATCATCATCATGAGTCACTAACAAAGCCCAAGAGAAAATCAACTTTCCTAAGCCTAAGTGGATGGCATTGTTCCATGAGTAATCCCACAATTGACCCCAGTGGCATGCCATGAAGCAACATTCGCCTAAAGATAGAAACCCTCACCATAAAAATCACAGGTTGCAAATGATAGCCATAAATCAAGCTTCAACCACAGGTTATCCATTGGATACACTAATGAATGTGGCCATCATAAAAGTTATGCCAACCAAAAACCTCCATGCATAAACATCATCATGACCACGACTATATGCAATGTTGACATAGCATGGAGTAACCCATAACATGGGATAGGCCACAAAGAGTTGTCATCATCATACAAATCCACCCACGAAACCCTCACAAGCTGCCAAGAATAAAAACCCTAGGGGTAGCAGAGAGGATCAAAACAAGCCATGATCCATCCAAAGGAACCATGCCATACACCCAAAGTACACATAGATAGCAACTGCCACTAAAAACCTACACCACCCCACATGAACATGCCATTCTATCCTTTAGCTTAACTCCACACATCGCCACCACCCATGAACCTCCTCACCATGTCTAGCCACCACCCCAAATTCTTTTATAAGGTTTGAGGAGTGTTTCTAACCACGGGGAGGGAGGTGAGAGGCTACTCTAATTCTTGAAATTCCATCTCTATTTCCAGCATTTTTCAACCTAAATTAAACTAAACCAACCATGATTATGCATCCACCACAATGTAACTAACTTTACATAATTTACTTCACTTTGAAATAATGTTGCGATGAGCATATATACTACCCCTTTATCAAGTTATTTTGTTCCCTAGCAATGTGTCCAACTCAATGGTGAAGCTTGCTTTCATTAATGCACTAGACTATCTAGATAGTACCAAATGTGTTAGGGAGGCATTTTCTAGCCCCTTGTTCACAGTTTAAGTAATATTTTCTTCATCGTTTAAGTAATGTTTTTGAGAAATTAAGTATTGGCCTTAATTATGTTATGTTTATCTCAATCTATTGAACTTAATCAACATTTTGCAAAAATTAGTGAATTGTGTAGTAAGTTAATCTTGTAGAAAAATGATTTTATTTCAAACCACAAATATGATCAGATCCAACAAAAAATTTAGGTATGAAAAAAGTTCCACCATGATTCAAGTTTTTATGTATGGTGAAAGGCCGACTCTTAGACACGTTTTGTCCAATTTTAAATTGAGTTACCGTATTGTGAAAAATTCAAACATAATTCTAGAATGATAGGAACTCGGATTTCTCATATTGTCAAATTTCGACAATCAAGTGGAAGTTTGCTACATATATGGCTCCATGAATTATCATACTATGAGAAGCTTTTATGAAGTTGGATATCAATAAGCATAACACCATTTCTTTCAACTTGAAAAAGAACGCTTTCACTTTAATTAATTGTCATATTACTTGAAACTTCATACCTTAAAAGCAATTTTTCATTTCAGAGTTGATTTGTAAGTATTAAAGGTGGGAAAAAACCATAAAATATAAAGACCCAACCCATGTAAATTTGGCAAAAAAATATAACCAAAACAAGTTCTTAAGAAATTAATATTTACCACATACAAATATTGAGGTTGAAAAATACCTAAATCAATGTAGATCCATCTTAATTTTGGATCTGTGAAACACCAAGAAAGATAGAATCTCAAGAGGTGTAATTTCTTTTATCATTTAGAATAGATCCAGTCACAAATAAAAAGAAAAATAACTATATTTTTATATAAATATTGTATCTATTGTATTTCTATTTATGTGTAAATCGAAAGTTTTTTCTATATTTTAATATAATTATTTTTATATAAAATATACATATCTAATTTCTCTATTTTTTATTTATAAAGATAATTTTATAATTATTTATGTTTATTTAACTAATATATAATATTATTATTTTTTAAAATATTTAAAAAACTATTGATAAATATTACACATCTTTATCACATTTTGTTGTAAATACACCTCACTACTTCCGTATAATAAGTCAATTTACTTTCACTAACCAATCCCAAAAATAAAATACCAATCACAATCCTAAAAATTAAAAAAAAAACATTGACACATGATTTCTTAGAGATGCATCAATTAAAGGTTCTAATGACACATGATTTCTTAGAGATGCACTAATTAAAGGTGTTCCATATGTAGTAAAGTAAAAAATATATATGTTTATGGACTCAATCTAAGTCTTCATAACTTACCAGCAATTGACTTTTAGTACTTTAATCCCGTCTTTATAAAATAAAAATTATTTTTTCCATTTTTATTCTTTATTTCTATCATTTAATCCCATTTTTATAAATAAAAAATATTTTTTTTCATTTGTATGCCTTACTTCTATCTTGACTTTTAATTCTATAAACCATCTTTTTATATATATATATAATCCCTTACTTCTATCTTGACTTCTAATCTTTAATCCCATCTTTATAAATAAAAATGAAAATATTAAAGTAAGATTAAGATTATATACATTGTCGTAAATCCCCCCAAAATAAAAGACCAAGACATTGTAAGTTGTTGTCTATTAAACCCATAAGCTTGGATTTGGAATATCACAACAAATTAATTAAAAAAGAACTATGAAAAATATTTTCCTATTAATTATAGTTAGAAAATATGAGATACTCTTGAAAATAATAAATCACACCAAAATGAAACATCCATTTTACTTATACATCTTGATTCACATCTTAATGAAAAGGCATATGCATATGTAAATCATGTTATATTACAAAAACCTTATGGTTGTTCTCTCCATGCATGCCTCTGCTTATCAAAGAAACTTATGTGATTAGCACAAGCATTTAACTTGTGGTTGTGAACACTGATAAGTCATAAGCTAAGTGCCACAAATAAGTTATTTGTTGTTCATGCTAGTTACATGAACTGCCTCTTAACAAACTATTAGTCTATTAAACAACTTCTTGTTATCTATGCATTAGTTACTAGTTATCCATCATAGCTATTAGTTATTTTTTATTTTTTTTATAATTATTTATTTCGAATTTGGAACGAGTGTCATAAAATCAATCTAAACAGTACACTTGTCTCAAACATAGACTCTAGTCCACCCCAAATTCTAAAATAAAAACACCTATCGATGTAAATATGAGATGTATGTGGAAGCCATGTGTGAAAAACTCCAAGTGGAATGATAGTGAAATCCTCGTGAAGAATGATTGGATTTCTTTGCTATCTTCTTTTATGTCAATGTTAATCCCTATAGGTTCCGGTGAAGGTTGAATGCTCAGGCTCTGGCTGTGGAAATGACAAGACCGAATGAAGTGAAGAAATACTGATCAATCTGTCATATTCAAGATTACCATAGATCATGGATGGCTTTCCTTTTGAGCCTACTTGTCTACCAATTGAATGTCACCTATATCATCTTCATTTAAACCACATAAAATGGATGGGATTAAACAACCACATAACTTGTCTTTACTCCACCCTCTACGATGCTTGAATGGATTTTTCATTCCAATATAGATTCAAGCATGGTACTCGAAGAAAAAATTGTTAGCATTTGGGTGTTTGCATTGTTGCAAATTTTATGCTATAAATATGGCCATATTCTAAATATGAGCGATGATTTTTCTTTTACAGAAACAGATAAGTAGATTTTATATAAGATAAAAAACAAAGGTTACATAGTTATGAAAACCCAAAGGAGGAGAATGACCATGACTCCTTGTTCATCTTCTACCAGTCTATACTTATCATGATACTTGCCTATTCTATGGAGACGGTATCTCCTTACAAACTGCCCTAGAAGTAAAGTACAAAGGAAAAACATTGCAAATACGGAGTGACATGTCGATCTATCCAGAGAGGACTCTGAACTACTATTGTTAAGTGAAAGGCCAAAAAAACACCTAAACTATACTTAGGATATAACTTAAAGAAAGCCAAAATTGCTCTTAACAAACCAAAAAGACCCAAAACCAGAGTTGAAGAGCATATGTTGGAAGTGAGGCTCGATTTACTTATGGGGAGCATCAACCTGAGTCCCTTCATTCCCTCCCGTTGACCCTTCATTTCCTTCTTGCAAATCCAGGGTGCTTTTCCTGATTTCAGCTCTCATGCTGTTTATTTTTGCTTCCACAATCCTGACATTACAATGAACAATAGTGATTTTTGGATCCAAAATGGCAGAGCCGGGACAACCCTTGTCAAAATATTCTGCCAAGATGGCGACCTTCCCATTGATCTTACTGTTGCAGTGTCAGACCTTAGAGTGCGTAGCTTGAAGAAGAGAATAAAGATGAGAGATATCCCTCTTAAATTCAAATTTTTCCCCACGAAGCACACGAATTTGATTCTCCATATCCTTCATATAATTTTTGACCTTGTCTGGGAGACTTTCAAATCCCTGCACAGATCCATTGCTTCCACCATTTTCTCTGACAGAAGAAAAAAGCAAATCCTTTCCCAGACCCAAAAAATCAGACTTACAAGAATCATGGAGAGCAGGTAAGGCACTAACCGAACCTTCTTGAGTCGAAGCCTGGCAATCATCCTTTGCAGAGAACATCTTCAGGGTATCCACACAAGCAATTCCCCCAAGGTTTGTCAGCGACTTCCTGCAACGCAAACACTGAGTCAATAAAGGAACCAAAACGAGAGAAGGATGCACAGAGTTTCCCATCTCAACAATGGAAGCCTCTGTTCTTCTCTCACTCGAATGCTTCCGGACCAGGCTTGCAAAACAGAAGTTAATACACCAACTCCCTACATTTATACCTCTTATGCCTCGACAATCCAACGCATTGAAATGCTGGATGGAGACCATGTGTCTCGTTCGTGCGAGCTGCCCCAAATCAAATGAGATGACGTGATGAATGTTGGAGATTATGAAGGAGACCTTGTATTTAACCATAACCTTGCTGCGAATAAAATTCATAGTTGAGAGTTTGATGACTATGAACATATGAGCACTCCATTCCAAGGAGGTAAGCCTCCTCTTAGATCTAGAAACACGAAATGTCTCATCACCATAAGTGAGATGAACAAAATTAAGGGACCCAATTCTTCCCATAGGCCTTTTGATCGCAAACTAAGACTCCACAATTGAGTCCAACTCCTATGTTTGTCAGTGTGTCTGCTTGCTGGTTATTAGATCTCAGCACGTGGAGGAAGTTGATGCATCTTGGTGGTAGGGTTCTTGCAATTCTTCATCAGATTTCTTGCTTCCCTTACAACCATCATCGAGTCATCGAAAACCACCAAGTCCTCTATGCCTTCATTCCTTGCTATCTCCAATCCTTTGATTAAAGCTAGTCATTCTGCATTATTATCTGTCCTCATACCAATTCCCCAGACGTACTCTTTCAACTTGTTTCCCTCAAAGTCGAAGAAAAATCCACCCGCACATGCCAACCCAAATAAATATGAACAATGTTATAAACATTCATAACATGATTTTTGTTATAAATAAAAAAATATAAAATAAAATGCATCTTATTCTATTAAATGCCATTGGATTTCTATACAAAACAAAGGCATTAAGACAGCCACCACAAGCACAATGCCACCAGTATGCCACCTTTTTTTCTCTAATTTAAATTTTATAAATGTGTATGATGTACAAGAGAAATATTATGTAGAAAATTTAAATTTTATAAATGTGTATGATGTACAAGAGAAATATCAGGTAGAAAAGTTACTTTTTGGAAGACAAGTCTTCGAAAACGTGAATATTGCTACTAATGCGACACTTACTTAGAATGCATTTTTAGAAAGTAAATAAATGCAAAACAACTTTATCATATTATCATCGTGCAAACGAAATCATAACGGAGGATTTAAACTTAACTCAAAAGCAATTAGACCATAGAATTCTTTTAATCCAAACTTACACCAAAGATATTTAAAAAAAAATAGTGTTCCGTATTCTTTTGCGCATCACAGAGTTTATGCGTGGCCTCTTGAAGCGGTTAACCAATTCTTAGTTGGGTGGAGGAGCCCTATCCACACGTATCAATATAATTAGCTGGTGAATCGGTGATATGCTCCACGGGTTGAAGCGGTTAAAGAGTTGTTACTAATTATAATTAATCACTTAGTATGCCATAGTTAATTATTAGTTAAGGTTAACAAAAATATGAAAAAAAATCTAGATCACACATTTGGTGTCTTTACTTTTGATCTAGCAAATATAAGATATAAATGCCTACCAACATAATTATAATAAGAATTCCTAACAACACATGCTAAGTAAACAATATAGAAAAGGATTGTTGTGTATAAACAAAATGAATTGTCATATGTTGTCCATCGAATATAGGAATCAAAGAGTGCAATACTCCAAGTACTCAAGAATGCAATGCAGTTATTTTAATATAGGAATCAAAGAGTGCAACACTCCAAGTACTCAAGAATGCAATGCAGTTGTTCTAGATAGTAATATGATTTTATGAAACAACTCTATTGCTAACATTGTCTTATATTGGTTGTAGTACATAAATGTGGCTCAATGGAGATGTTTACTTTAATGGGAAAATAAATGAACAACAATTAGACAAAAATCAATAAACACATATATCGAGTAATTATGATAGACATATTTTACCTTAGAAATCCAATTTTGGAAAACCAACTTGGATGCCAATGCTCAATCTATTATTATCAAAGTTTATATAGAATTGCTTAGTATCATGGTTATCTAGGTTTTCAGATGTTTTCTATGTAGGAAATCAGAGTCGTCTTTCTAAATTTTGCCAAACAACCCCCTCTTCATTCAATTGATTGTGTTCTAACAGTTAGGAAGGATTAGTTTCCTTTTCTTAGTGGTAGTTAGAAAGTCAGGCATCCTTGACACTTCAACTGCTCGAGACAACAATGCTTCACTTTGCTATATTATTATTATTTCTTTTTCTTTCTTGCTATTAGCGAGGTTCCATCGTTTGATGGGTGAGTAGGTGGTTGAGCGTATAGCTAGCATGTGAACAATCACCCTCACTCCTTCCTCCTTCCACGTTGTTTCTTATATGTTGATTATTTTTATTAGACTAAGTCTCACACCATGGTTATTTTGGATCCCTTTCAAATGACAAAATTTTAAAAATTCAACATTTCCCCCCAATATCACATACATCAAATATTGTAGTACAACATGTTTGAATCAAATACAATGGGTTTGAATCCATAGGTTTGGATGGAGTATCGTCAAAATTAATTGCAATACCATGGACCTCAAACAAGTGTTGTAGGTATCAACTACAATAGTGCTATGAAATATCTGAAATAGAGGATTTGAATACATGAAATAAAATACAACTATTATTTGTTCGAGTCCAATTCTTCCTCTTTCCTTTTCCAAGGAAAACCTCACAAATAAACCCCAAACACTTCCCCGCATTTCATAAATTTTACCCATTATAAACCCCTTGACATTCCACCAAGCTTCAATTCTTAAACATGTATTCAATCATACATAAAATCAATCCAAAAAAACATAACTTAACTCATTCCAATACATTATATCCGATCCAATACATTATATCCACTAACTAACAAAATTATTGAATAACATCCATTGATGGAATGAAGGAAAAAGTAAAAAAACACATGTAGAGGAGTTATCAAAACTTCTCATTAATTATGGGAAATACAATCAACCCCATCGAGGTGTATCTGCCCTCATTTGTTACAAAATTCTTTCATCCATAACAAATAAAACTACCCACCTCAAAATAAAGGATGCGATTGTAAATATTTATGTTGCAATATTTAACTTTACGCAAACATATTAGAGTTTCTTTTGTTGCCAAAGAGGGTCACCCGAATACCAAACATCTCAAAATCATTGTCAATTGAAGTAGTTAGACATATTTTTACCATTGCATTCTCTTTAAACGAGATGCTTCATTATTGTTGCATTTGCGTAGTGAATGGAAAATTTCCCCAGTCAAAAACTTAAAAAAAAAACATGGTTTCTCAATATCATTGGTATTAAATATGGTAGCATTGCATATTTTAATTGAATGTCACATGTTTGAAATTGTAAGTTTAGATGGAGTATCGTCAATATCAGTTGCAATACCATAGACTTTAGGCAAGTGATACAAGTATCAACTACATTGCTTCTATGAAACTAGTAATTGCTTCAAAAATATTTTGCAATATATTATTATGCCTTGAACTATAGTAACATAATTCGATCATATTGGTACTTCTTATATGGGAAATTTGGAACAAATTTGAATTCGTCCAATATTTTATGAAGATATAATACCAATATAAATTCTTACTAATGAATAATTAAATTTTGAAAACCAATTTTAAAAAAAAAACAAGCTTTAATTATTTAAACATTATAAAATAGAAATATCATTCAATTTCATATTTTCTTGTTAATATAACTATTAATAACTAGTTTCCATCTCTCACACATCCATATCCAGGTTGTTGAGATTTTATATTTTTATTTTTTAAATATATGTTAAATTTTATTATATAAACGTTTATCTTGCACTTCGGGATTCGAGGTTGAAATTTTATATTTTTGTTTTATAAATATATATTATATAAATGTATGTGTTTATTTATGGTATATTTGTGAATATTTGATTAAAAGAATTATATGTAGGCAAGCTACCTTATTTAAAAATTCAGTACATATTTTTTCCATATCTAATCGTTTTCCGTATTGAATCGTATTGGTATCCATATTCGTACTCGAATTATGCTACTATACCTTGAACTACAACTTTTCATATTATTCTAAAAAACACATTAATTAGAATTTTCAAAAAACAAATATGTTTAAAAGTATTATGTTACAACTTTTTATATTATTCGAAAACACATATTAATTATAATTTTCAAAAAGCAAATATGTAACTATTAATAACTAGTTTCCGTCTCTCACACTTCCATATCCAGGTTGTTGAGATTTTATATTTTTATTTTTTAAATATATGTTAAATTTTATTATATAAATGTTTATCCCGCACTTCTATATTCCAAATTGAAATTTTATATTTTTGTCGTATAAATATATATTATATAAATGTATGTGTTTATTTATGGTATATTTGTGAATATTTGATTAAAAAAATTATATGTAGGCAAGCTACTATTCCGTACTAAAAATTCAATACATATTTTTTCCATATTAAATCGGTATTCATACTTAAATTATGATACTATATCTTGAACTACAACTTTTCATATTATTCTAAAAAAACATATTAATTAAAATTTTCAAAATACAAATATGTTTGAAAGTATTATGTTACAACTTTTTATATTATTCAAAAACAAATATTGATTATAATTTTCAAAAAACAAATATGTTTAGAAGTATTGTGTTACATTGAAAGTTACCCACGTAATGGAATGTTTAAGCGTGTATTGCTTCGATAACCATTATTGAAAACGAAATAATAATTAAATGTTAAAAATTTGATTAATCTCATTGGAGCTGGACTTGCTCGGATTGCTCACATATTCTAAGATAGACGAACCCAACTAAGTGTGCAAGGTAGTTAACTACTTTTTGGGTCACACGTATGCATGTGGCATTGGCCTCTTATACAATGCAAGTGCAATGCAACAAACTTACTTTGAATGACATTTGTATTTATGTTTAAAAAACTTTGAAAGTATTTATGTTTAAAAAACTTTGAAAGTTTTGGGTTTGGAATTGCAATGTTAAGAGAGTTACTATGTTCAATCTTGTTACAACAATTTGTCGTGTCAAAAAGATAATTTACCATGTAGTAAGGTATGTTAAGATGACCAATCCCTAATTATATGATTTATTATTGGGGGGATTTTAAGTATCTATAATTTTCTTAAAGTGTAGAAATTTTGGTGAATCTTAATGATTTTTAAATATACAACCATAAAATGTTGGACAATATTTTTGTAAAAAGATTCAAATTCCTAAAGATTTTATATGGGGTTTGGATCGTTTTGGCGATTTCTAGAGTTAAAAAATGTTATCCCATGGAATTTGGGCGAATCAATTCAAGAAAAAATGGAAATTGACAAAACTTTTTTTCGAAAAAAGGTGTTCAAACATTAGCCCACGGGGTAAATTTCGCCCCTAAAATTTTCCTGCTTATTATGCTAAAACCTAATACTTTGACCTTGAGCTCCTCAAACTTCAACAATTCTTTAATGTTTCAAAGAGGAGGGTTTGACTCAAATCCTAAGAAAAAATTGTAATCTTAAGACAATCAAAGGGCTTTAACTTCTTAATAAATGTAATGAATGTCTTATGAGCCAATAACAAACCGCATGCTTCACAACCTCAAAAAGGTTGGGAATCAACTAACTCTTTTCAAGGAATGGGCCTTAGAAATATGAACAAGTGTGATTGTTCTACTTTTCCACTTTTAAATTCCCAAGTTCACTTGGATAATGAAGAGTCCTTCAAAAGGTTAAAGGTTTGCATTATACATGATTGCTTTGTTGATCAACTTAAGGGGCCTGGACATAAACCTCTAATTTGTTCAATGCCTTGGTAGAGATTGGCAAATGCTAAGAGAAGATGAATGTGGAATGTGGGAATTCTCTCTACTCTATCCCATGAAGGCAATGTCATGGTATAGCAACCTTGGTAGAGATTGGCAAAGGCTAAGAGAAGATGAATGTGGAATGTGGAAATTCTCCGGAAAGCAATGTCATGGAATATCAATTGTAAAGTTATGGTATAAGGAATAAGGAATACATTCAAGGAATTATAAAATGTTGTCAATATAAAAGAGAAAGATTAATGTGTTTATTTTGAAGAATACTTTGAACTATGCATGGTGAAATTTGGTGACTTGATCTATCCATATTGAAGACAAAGAGGGTGTTCTGATTTTGGTTAGTCCTCGTTGTTTCTATTGTGTTTGTTCACAATGGGGTGTTGACCCTTCTCAACTACTGGTTTGGATTTAATTAAATATTGACAATCATATGTTGGGATTTCCCAATATCTATTTGTTTAATTAATCTCATGAGAGACCCAATGGTTTTTGACATGGATTGTAGAGGAAATTTCATAACCCTACTGGCTTATGTTTAAATACTCTTCAAACTATTTGATGTATTAGAAGATTAAATAGCAAAAATGGAAACTTGGGCTAATCTTAAGACTCATTTTAGGCAATATGACATAATAAATTTAGATGAACGACTCTTCTAATTGTGTTTAACAAGGTTCAATTTTAGAAAGGGTAATTAGTTTATCCGTATAGGTGGGGCTTATAGCTTACATGCCTCATTAACATGTACCTTCTATAGAAAAAAATTGTTTTCCCAATCTCTACTTAGGATTGATTATAAGGTTCTTGTTCCACGATATAATATGCACATGAAACAACCAGTTAACAATGTAATAATAATCAAGATTCTCAGTCTTAGCTTCTTGGTTCTTAATCACCAAACATGCATGCAAGGAATGGCTCTTCCCTAATCCATAAAAAAGAAAAAGAAAATAATGACTTAGTTTTAGATTGGTTCACTACTTGGGTTCCTTGCTTGTCATGTCAAGGTCCATGCCAAGCAATAGAAATAATTTACCTTCCGTCCTTTCCAGATTTGTAACCACAACACTTCAATATCTACCACATTGCAAATGGAGTTATGACAAGTTGTCCCCGGATTGCAAATAGAGCTATGATAAAGTTGTTTGTGAGAAGAGAAGGTAGGACAATCTTGCACTCTTATTAAACACCAAAAATAAAACTAATTGTTCCATTTAGTATATCTCATTCAACTAATATTCATACAATACTACTTTTTAACATGTATCTCATTCAATATATGAGCATCAATACTACTCTTTAACATATATCTCATTCAATTAAGATTCATACAATACTTTATCAATGTCTAAAAACATTGGGATCAATTCAATGCCAATTCAAGTCAAACCAATAACAATAAATCAAATCATTCTAGTTGATAAAGGAATAAGTAGCCTGTACAATCTCGTCTAATTAATTCCCAACATCTAATACATCAATCTCATAAATTCTAAAACATGTTATTGTTCTTCCACATAAAAGTTAGCATTCTAATTGAAATTGTTTACAAAGGGACGATGAACTTTTAGACACGACATTGCTATCAACATTTATTAGCAAGTTTCATATAGAAAACATGATTAAACTATCTGAGTGTGGATGTTTTCATAGCACTTAATTATTATGTCATATTTTCTAGAATCATATTGTGTTGGATTTTAGAGCCCAACATTTCAAGTGGACACTCCACCCATCATTAAGAGATCAATTAAAGCTTTAGAAATATAGAAAATTGTATAGATGATTATATATAGGAAGATAAAATAATCATTTAAATTAAAAAATATATTAATTAGAATTTTAAAAAATATATATGTTTAAAAGTATTATGTTACAACTTTTTATATTATTCGAAAACACATATTAATTATAATTTTTAAAAAACAAATATGTAACTATTAATAACTAGTTTCCGTCTCTCACACTTCCATATCCAGGTTGTTGAGATTTTATATTTTTATTTTTTAAATATATGTTAAATTTTATTATATAAATGTTTATCTCGCACTTCTATATCCCAGGTTGAAATTTTATATTTTTGTTTTATAAATATATATTATATAAATGTATGTGTTTATTTATGGTATATTTGTGAATATTTGATTAAAAGAACGATAACCATTATTGAAAACCAAATAATAATTAAATGTTAAAATTTTGATTATTCTAATATTTGTGAATTTTGATTATTCTAATATTTGTGAATTTTAATTATTAAAATTTTGATAACTTGCTCGGATTGCTCACATATTCTAAGATAGAGGAAGCCAACTAAGTGTGCAAGGTAGTTAACCACTTTTTGGGTCACACATATTCATGTGGCATTGGCCTCTTCTACAATGCAAGTGCAATGCAACAAGCTTACTTTGAATGATATTTGTATTTATGTTTAAAAAAGTTTGAAAGTATTTATGTTTAAAAAAGTTTGAAAATTCTGGGTTTGGAATTGCAATGTTAAGAGTGTTAATATGTTCAATCTTGTTACAACAATTTGTCATGTGAAAAATATAATCTACCATGTAGTAAGGTATGTTAAGATGACCAATCCCTAATTATATGATTTATTATTGGGGGGATTTTAAGTATCTATAATTTTCTTAAACTGTAGAAATGTTGGTGAATCTTAATCATTTTTAAATATACAACCATAAAATGTTGGACGATATTTTTGTAAAAAGATTCTAATTCCTAAAGATTTTATATGGGGTTTGGATCATTTTGGCGATTTCTAGAGTTAAAAAATGTTATCCCATGGAATTTGGGCGAATCAATTCAAGAAAAAATGGAAATTGACAAAACTTTTTTTCGAAAAAAGGTGTTCAAACATTAGCCCGTGGGCTAAATTTCACCCCTAAAATTTTCTTGCTTATTATGCTAAAACCTAATACTTTGACCTTGAGCTCCTCACACTTCAACAATTCTATAATGTTTCAATGAGGAGGGTTTGACTCAAATCCTAAGAAAAAATTGTAATCTTAAGACAATCAAAGGGCTTTAACTTCTTAATAAATGTAATGAATGTCTTTTGAGCCAATAACAAATCGCATGCTTCACAACCTCAAACAGGTTGGGAATCAACTCACTGTTTTCAAGGAGTGGGCCTTAGAAATATGAACAAGTGTGATTGTTCTACTTTTCCACTTTTAAATTCCCAAGTTCACCTGGATAATGAAGAGTCCTTCAAAAGGTTAAAGGTTTGCATTATACATGATTGCTTTGATGATGAACTCAAGGGGCCCACATAAACCTCTAATTTGTTCGATGCCTTGGTAGAGATTGGCAAATGCTAAGAGAAGATGAATGTGGAATGTGGGAATTCTCTCTACTCTATCCCATGAAGGCAATGTCATGGAATAGAAACCTTGGTAGAGATTGGCAAAGGCTAAGAGAACATGAATGTGGAATGTGGAAATTCTCCGGAAAGCAATGTCATGGAATATCAATTGTGAAGTTATGGTATAAGGAATAAGGAATACATTCAAGGAATTATAAAATGTTGTCAATATAAAAGAGAAAGATTAATGTGTTTATTTTGAAGAATACTTTGAACTATGCATGGTCAAATTTGGTGACTTAATCTATCCATATTGAAGACAAAGAGGGTGTTGTGATTTTGGTTAGTCCTAGTTGTTTCTATTGTGTTTGTTCACAATGGGGTGTTGACCCTTCTCAACTATTGGTTTGGATTTAATTAAATATTGATAATCATATGTTGGGATTTCCCAATATTTATGTGTTTAATTCATCTCATGAGAGACCCAATGGTTTTTGACATGGATTGTAGAGGAAATCTCATAACCCTATTGGTTTATTTTTAAAGACTCTTCAAACTATTTGATGTATTAGAAGATTAAATAGGAAAAATGGAAACTTGGGCTAATCTTAAGACTCATTTTAGGCAATATGACATAATAAATATGAACGACTCTTCTAATTGTGTTTTACAAGGTTCAATTTTAGAAAGGGTAATTAGTTGATCCATATAGGTGGGGCTTATAGCTTACATGCCTCATTAACATGTACCTTCTATAGAAAAAATTTGTTTTCCCTCTAGTTAGGATTGATTATAAGGTTCTTGTTCCACGATGTAATATGCACATGAAAACCACTTAACAATGTAATAATAATCAAGATTTTGAGTCTTAGCTTCTTGGTTTTTAATCACCAAACATGCATGCAAGGAATGGCTCTGCCCTAATCCATAAAAAAAGAAAAAGAAAATAATGACTTAGTTTTAGATTGGTTCACTACTTGGGTTCCTTGCTTGTCATGTCAAGGTCCATGCCAAGCAATAGAAATAATTTACCTTCCGTCCTTTCCAGATTTGTAAGCACAACACTTCAATATCTACCACATTGCAAATGGAGCTATGACAAGTTGTTCCCAGATTGCAAATGGAGCTATGACAAGTTGTTCCCAGATTGCAAATAGAGCTATGGTAAAGTTGTTTGTGAGAAGAGAAGGTAAGGACAGTCTTGCACTCTTATTAAACACCAAAAAGAAAACTAATTGTTCCATTTAGTATATCTCATTCAACTAAGATTCATACGATACTACTTTTTAACATATATCTCATTCAATATATGAGCATCAATACTACTCTTTAACATATATCTCATTCAACTAAGACTCATACAATACTTTATCAATGTCCAAAAACATTGGGAGCAATTCAAGTAAAACCAATAACAATAAATCAAATCATTCTAGTTGATAAAGGAATAAGTAGCCTATACAATCTCGTGTAATTAATTCCCAACATCTAATAGAGCAATCTCATAAATTCTAAAACATGTTATTGTTCTTCCACATAAAAGTTAGCATTCTAATTGAAATTGTTTACAAAGGGACGATGAACTTTTAGCCACGACATTGCTATCAACATTTAATTAGCAAGTTTCATATAGAAAACACGATTAAACTATCTGAGTGTGGATGTTTTCATAGAAGTTAATCATTATGTCAATTTTTCTAGAATCATATTGTGTTGGATTTTAGAGCCCAACATTTCAAGTGGACATTACACCCATTATTAAGAGATCAATTAAAGCTTTAGAAATATAGAAAATTGTATAGATGATTATATATAGAAAGATAAAATAGTCATTTAAATTAAAGTTAAAAAACTTTAAAATAAGTTAAAATAAGTGATAAGAAATAATTAATGCAAACAGTCGAAAAAAAAATAAATAATAAGAATTTAAAAAAGAAAAACAAAGATTTAAATAAAAAAGTAAATTATAAATTAATATAAATTAATTAAAATATCAATAAAGTTTTTTTTCCAGCGAAAAAAAGACTACTATTGTTATTCATGTGAATCAAATAGTACAAAGATGTTCTAGATCCTGTGACCGAATCAATCACAAAAACTATCAAGTATGTTCTGATATACAGAAATATCTTCAAGATCCATCTCAGATCAAAAAAACCACGAAGGTTCAGACCACCAAAAACTATCATATTACAAAAAAGTGTAAACAGCAGATATCAGATGCCAACTGGTGCATAAACCATCCAAGAACTTAATAAAAAAAGTATGTGATACCACTATCCAAAAGGCAATTTTCACACCATTCCTCCCATACCAACTGGCCTTCCATTCCTGACAGAGCCCATTTGGATAACTTATCCGCAAGCGAGTTAAGCTCTCTATAAATATGCTCGAACATAATATTCTGTTGTTTTGCTATTTCATTATGTGCTCTAAATGCCCAATGTCTCAGGTTCGTAACATTCAACTTGAATTCTCCAGCTTCCCACTTGATTGTGACCCGGGAATCACCATACAATTTGATGTTAACCAAGCTAAATATGTTTGCCACTTTTAATACACATCAGAGAGCCATAAGCTCTGCTTTCATGTTGCTCTCCGTACCACAATTTAGCCTAATAGTAAAATAATGAGAGTAAAATATCAATCAAGTTGAGAAAAGGAAATCTAATAAAGATACACAGGGAAAAAGATAAAATATAAGAAATAAGCCCCAGAATATAAATAAGGTTGAGGAGGAATCCGTTAAATTAAAATATTGAAAACAATGCCCCACATTTTCCCACAGCATACAATGGTTTCAAAACGAACAAATTGCTAGTTTGAAGAGACTAAAAGGGGCAATCAAGCGCAGAATGACAATGAGGGCTTCATAGCCATTGATTTCTCTTAAACAATTTTAAATCATTTAAGTGGATGGTCAAAATATGCTAGTTGTTGTAATGATTGATTCATAGAGGTATTGAATTAATTTAATTATGTATAATTTCTTGTATATTTATATAATTGAAATCCATAACCATAAACATAATGATTAATCACAATGAACACATGGATTTTACTTTGAAAAACCAAATGGAAAACCTTGTTTCAAATGGTTGCCCAATCGTCATTACGATAAGCTCATGTTACAATGCGGCTCATGGTTCTTTGGTCATTCAATAATTCACACAACTCTATCTTGTCTAAGTTTTATCCTCCTACCCAAAATACTTAGAAAGACTCTTTGTGAATCAAGCTATTGGGAAAGCCAAACATTTTTCACTGTTTGTTTCTCATTCCTTTGTTTGTTTTCCATTCTTTAATATTTAGTTTTTTTCTTATTTATTTGTCCTTATAGTGCTGAAGAGGCGCATTCTACCACTGAGTAGGGGATGTGTAACTCCTTCCGTGCTGATCCTAGAGCTGACACGTGTCATTTAAAAAAAAATATTATAAAAGATAACATGTTGGCTATTTAAAACATTTACAACAACATATATATAAAACTACACAAATTAGATAAATTAAAATGCTTCCTCAACATTTACACTCTAAAAAGGGGTTTGTATCTCAAGAGATTTGATCCCTCTCATGGTAGATCCCCTTTTAAGATGGATCTTGATTTATTATTAGATAGTCAAATTAATTGATGAAGTTTTGCTTATATTTTGACTTTTGACTTTTCTGATATTGACATTATTAGATGGTCAAATTGTTTGATGTGAATCAAATAGTACAAAGATGTTCTAGATCCTGTGACCGAATCAATCACAAAAACTATCAAGTATGTTCTGATATACAGAAATATCTTCAAGATCCATCTCAGATCAAAAAAACCACAAAGGTTCAGACCACCAAAAACTATCATATTACAAAAAAGTGTAAACAGCAGATATCAGATGCCAACTGGTGCATAAGCCATCCAAGAACTTAATCAAAAAAGTATGTGATACCACTATCCAAAAGGCAATTTTCACACCATTCCTCCCATACCAACTAGCCTTCCATTCCTGACAGAGCCTGTTTGGATAACTTATCCGCAAGCGAGTTATGCTCTCTATAAATATGCTCGAACATAATATTCTGCTGTTTTGCTATTTCATTATGTGCTCTAAATGCTCAATGTCTCAGGTTCGTAACATTCAGCTTGAATTCTCCAGCTTCCCACTTGATTGTGACCCGGGAATCACCATACAATTTGATGTTAACCAAGCCAAATATGTTTGCCACTTTTAATACACACCAGAGAGCCATAAGCTCTGCTTTCATGTTGCTCCCCATATCACAATTTAACCTAATAGTAAAATAATGAGAGTAAAATATCAATAAAGTTGAGAAAAGGAAATCTAATAAAGATACACAGAGAAAAAGATAAAATATAAGAAATAAGCCCCAGAATATAAATAAGGTTGAGGAGTAATCCGTTAAATTAAAATATTGAAAACAATGCCCCACATTTTCCCACAGCATACAATGGTTTCAAAACGAACTAATTGCTAGTTTGAAGAGACTAAAAGGGGCAATCAAGCGCAGAATAACAATGAGGGCTTCATAGCCATTGATTTCTCTTAAACAATTTTAAATCATTTAAGTGGATGGTCAAAATATGCTAGTTGTTGTAATGATTGATTCATAGAGGTATTGAATTAATTGAATTATGTATAATTTCTTATATATTTATATAATTGAAATCCATAAACATAATGATTAATCACAATGAATACATGGATTTTACCTTGAAAAACCAAATGGAAAACCTTGTTTCAAATGGTTGCCCAATCGTCATTACGATACACTCATGTTACAATGCGGCTCATGGTTCTTTGGTCATTCAATAATTCACACAACTCTATCTTGTCTAAGTTTAATCCTCCTACCCAAAATACTTAGAAAGACTCTTTGTGAATCAAGCTATTGGGAAAGCCAAACATTTTTTATTGTTTGTTTCCCATTCCTTAGTATTTTGTTTCTTTCCTATTTATTTGTTCTCATTGCGTTGAAGAGGTGCATTCTATAGTTGAGTAGGGGGATGTGTAACTCCTTCCGTGCTCATTCTAGAGCTGACATGTGTCATTTAAAAAAAAATATTATAAAAGATAACATGTTGGCTATTTAAAACATTTACAACAACATATATATAAAACTACACAAATTAGATAAATTAAAATGCTTCCTCAACATTTACACTCTAAAAAGGGGTTTGCATTTCAAGAGATTTGATCCCTCTCGTGGTAGATCCTCTTTTAAGATGGATCTTGATTTATTATTAGATAATCAAATTGATTGATGGAGTTTTGCTTATATTTTGACTTTTGACTTTTCTGATATTGATATTATTAGATGGTCAAATTGTTTGATGGAATCTTGACTTATATTTTGATTTTTGGCTTTTCTGATATTGACATGTGGAATATTAGTGAAAGTGAATCCCACAATTTTTTTAGGTTAAGAAAAAAAAAACTTATTTAGTTACTAATAAATAGTAAAGTTGCGGATCTCCCACCATTTTTTAAGGTTAATAATTAGTGAAAGTGAATCCCACAATTTTTTAAGGTTAAGAAAAAAAACACTTATTTAGTTACTAATAAATAGTAAAGTTGCGGATCTCCCACCATTTTTTATGGTTAATAATTAGTGAAAGTGAATTCCACAATTTTTTAAGGTTAAGAAAAAAAACACTTATTTAGTTACTAATAAATAGTAAAGTTGCGGATCTCCCTTATTGGTAAAGTTACGGAACTCAAAGTCAATCCCACAAGTTATAACGCTAGAAGGAGGGTACAGTGCAACTCAATATATAACGCTAGAAGGAGGGTACAGTGCAACACAATATATAACGCTAGAAGGAGGGCTTGAACCTCCGACCTTGTGGTTAACAGCCACACGCTCTAACCAACTGAGCTATTCCAGCTATATTTTTACCAATAGACGTTGCTGCAACATAATATTTTCTCGTCAACAGATGATTGTAAAGAGACCTAGCCATTCTTCCTGGCCGACGCCCCGCTACATCTCCCAAGCAATTAATTTTTCCGAGCCGTATTTCCACAGTGCATTTCGTTGCCGGTAAAGAACCACTTACTCGAGAAAAATGTAATCTTCCAATAGCATCTTCCGTTGCCGGGATTTGAACCCGGGTCGCCTGGGTGAAAACCAGGTATCCTAACCGGACTAGACGACAACGGATACATCATTTAATTCAATATGTAACGTTACTGTACAGTCACATTAAGTACATATTAATATTATAGTGCTTTATTTATTTTTTATTTTTTTTAAATTATAGTGTTTTACTTATAATTTTTATTACTATATTTCTCCTTTACATTAGTTACTCGGATAATTTATTTATTTTTCAAACTTGAAAAAACCCTACAACAATTTAGATTATTAGCTTAATGTTTGTTGATATAATCTCAAAACCTCAACATGCAATAACATCTTCGCATCTAGATAAAACTCATTTATTTAAAATAACTTGTTAGTAGTCTATAAAAATGTAGGGATTCACTCCAACCAAATGTCACTACATCTTGAGCCTTTAACATGTTTCCTTAAATTTGAGGAAGATGAGCTCTCAATCAATTAAAAATTGTTTTAGGTCATAGGCTAGAACCAACAATAGTCTAGAACCAAAAGGGGGTTTCAACATAATTCGTATCAACAAAATACCCTATATCCCTATATAGTCATCAATGAAGCTCTATAGGAAAGGCCATGTGGGAATCATATATATAGTTAGAATATCCAATCTATATCTAGTTAGAATATCCAATCTTTTGCTTAAAATGTTTTAGTTGGTGAAAAGTAAATGGTCTAGAATCTAGATGACTATACTCTTCGTGGATATTCCAAACAATTTATGACCAAAAATCAATTAAAGATATCGTTAATCAATTAAAGACATCACACCATTGATTAAAGCATCTCCATAGATGGATTTTTGAAATGTGCTCATCCCTGCTCAAGTTTTGCATACTTGTTTTCCTCCCAAATATATTCTAAATAAACAAATTGTAATCTACATTCATGGTTCCATGGAAGGTTAGCATTTTAGCAAGGTAAAAAATAACCCTTTCTCATATTGCATGCTTATGTTCTTGTAAATTCTTTCTACTATGTATTCTACATTATCTTCATTATTTCTTTAGCCATGTGCTTTTTTAACTTTAGGGTGCATATGATGGTCACCACTAACTCTCTTAGATTATCTTGCTCAGAGAAGGGCATTGTGAGGATGCCAATTTATAATTTGTGGTTATTATGTTCACCTCCTAGCAAGAACTTTCTTTTGGATGTTGCACCTTTAGCATCCCTTCTTTTCTCAAGTTGATTTCAAGGAACCACACGATGATGTGTGAAAGTGTTGAGAGGTAACCTTTGACAACAATCTAACAATGGCCACATAAATGTTTACATGTTGGCGATCTTGATGACAACCCCAGGTTGAAAGTTAGATGACAATCACAAGATGGTTGACTGACATGAGGTTTGTTGATCTCTCAATAGCATCTTTTGAGGTAAATTATATGGTGGCTAATGATCTCTCCAAGAAAACAAACTACATGCATTGTACACACAATCTTATAAAATTGTTTATTAAAAGTATAAGCTACCATCAAGCCAAGGAAGAGGAAGATGTGAGAGTTCAAAATGCAATGCCGTCCAAAATGTTTCAGTTGATTTACATACCAACATAGATCCATCTTAACTATGTCTCTATCAAGCGCCAAAAGAAATCAAATCTCTTGAGCTGCAAACTCCTTTAAAGTTATAAACTTGAGGAAATATTTACACATTATAAGATTTGATCCTTCTTAAGTGTTAATTAACTAATGTTAAAATGAATATATCATATATATTTGGGTTCCTTTATAAATAGTGCATGGCCATAAACCTTTGTCAATCATTCAACTTCAATTGATTCAACTCCCGTTCAAATAAAATCCATCATCTTAACACACTTAATAGAATGAAATTTTGTGTATAAGACCGATATCAATCGTAGATAGTAGAGCGATTGTTTACACATCGTATATAGTGGATATCTTGTATATAAGATCGGTGATTAAAAAAATTTACTTGCAAACTCTAAGACCTTGACTAAAATGAACGTTTTGTGTAATATACCGGCATTAAAGCTAGATAATAGAGCGATTATATACACATTGTATATATAGTGAATATCTTATACATAAGATTTAAAAACAATCTTATACAAATTGTATATATAGTGCATTTTACTTGCATGTTCTAATACCTTGAATTTATGTCTAATATACCGGTCCAGTCAAAGGCAAATCGTAGAGCGATTGTATACAAATTGTATATAGTGAGTATCTTGTATACAAGATCAATTCTAATATCTTTAATAAAATGAAATTTCTGTGTAATAGACGGATGCAAAGTGATTGTATACACAATTTATATACTGAATATCATGTATATAAGATCAGTGGTTAAATAATTTTGTTTGCACGTTCTAATACCTTAATAGAATGAAATTTCTATGTAATAGGCTGATGTCAATGCCAGATGGCAGGGTGATTGTTTAGACATTGCATATAGTGAATATTGTGTATATAAGATCGTTGTTTGAAACATTTTTTTGCACATTCTAATATCTTGAATATAATAGAAATTTGTGCAATATGAATCAATACAGTTTTATATTTCCACATTCTAAAAGTAATATAGTTTTCTACTATATATCCAAAATTCAATGTCTATAAAATTTATATCTATATATCCAAAATTCAATGTCTATAAAATTTATATCTAAATATTCTTAAATTCAATGTCTATAAAATTTTAAGTGATTTATAGTTTTCAAAACCATATCCAAAATTCAATGTCCATAAAATTTATATCTATATATCCAAAATTCAATGTCTATAAAATTTATATCCAAATATTCTTAAATTCAATGTCTATAAAATTTTAAGTGATTTATAGTTTTCAAAACCATAACTTATGGCAGGAATAATGCACGGCAGTGGACAGATTTCAAAATCCACATAGATGTAGTCTTGTAAAAAATGTGTCAAACAGAAATAGAAAGAACAAATCTATTTTGCATGGTTATTGAGATTTGTTGATTCATCTTCATCATCACATTTTACTTGAAAAATGATTCCATAGATCCATTTAGCTATGGCCCATTTACAAAGTATTACATTCATAACTAACCAACTTTTCCGAGTTGTATCTTCCCTCATTCATATAAAAGCCTTACATTCATATTGCGTGTTATATTTAACTTCGAAAAATATGTTAGAGTTCTCTACTGTTGCAAAGGGGATCTCTCTGCTTCGAAAATGCCTAAAAAAATCACTGTAAATTGAAGTTGTTAGACATAACTTTACCATTTCATTCTCTCTAAACTACCACCTTAGTTAATGTTGCATTTGGATTGTGCAAGGCCAAATTTCTCTTAACTCGCAACTTTAAAAATTCAACATGTTCCCCCAAAATCATGGGCGACCTCCCAAACAATTCAACCTTCTTCCCCTTGATATCTTGGAAAAAGGTTTCAAATTTTGCTAAAGAAATTAAGGAAAGTAAGTTTTGAGTTTTTGAGATGAGATTCCGAGAAAATGTTTTAACTTAGAGTTGTTCAAATATTAGATTATTTCGATTTTTTATTAAAATGATTAGAATTGGCTGGAAATTTTTGGTGAAATCATTATTTTTCATGGTTCAAATTTCATTTTTTATTGTAGAAATGGATTCAACACCCTCAAATACATTTTTTGCACCCAAATTGTGCAATCTCACTATCATATATTTGCAATTTTCAACAATTCTATAATTTCAGACAAAAATGACTATTTTTTTTTTGGAAAAAATGGTCCAAACCATAGAACATTTAGGCTACTCTTTTTTCAAGGATCTCGAGGGAGGAAGGTAGAAGGTTGAATTGTTTGGTTTCTCGCTTATATGCAATTCAAATGTCAAAATGTAATAGAATTAAAGAATTAAAACCGCACCACCAATCAAATAAAATGAGCTTTTGCTATAATTCTCACTCATCCCAACCTAAACTTTGATACCATGCTACCTTTACACTCTTTTACAAAAAAAGGATCTGTCACAAAAGTAGACATCCACAAGCTCAAACATGTAACTAACCACCTAAAACCCTAAATACCATTCTAGGCAGGGAGACCAACGATAGGTTGGGACAAAGACCAAAGGCCAACCTAGATTGTAGATCTTGCCACAATGAGAGACAATATCATTGTCACAAGTTTCCAACAAACCCAAAAATGAAATCAACTTCACCAAGCCTAAGTGGATGACAATGTTCCATGAGCAATCCCAAAATTGATCAACAATGGCATGCCATGAAGTAACATTCACCTAAAGATTGAAACCCTAAGCAAAAAAGTCAGATATTAAACCTAGGAGACACATATCAAAATAAAACCATGGGCTATCTATTGGATATGATATCGCATGTGACCATCGTAGAATCCAAACCAACAAAAAACCTCCATACACAAACACTATATTGCCCACAACCATATGCAATGCCAACATAAGCATCGCTTAATCCACAACATAGCACAAGTCATGAAGGGTCATCATCCATCATATAAATCCAGCCACAAAACCCTCACAGGTTTCCATGAATACATGACCTAGGGGTAGCAGAGAGGATCAATAGAAGCCATGATCCATCCAAGGGAACCATGCCATACACCCAAAGCGCACAGAGATAGGAACCATGAAGGGAAATACCACTGGGACTCACCAACCCACATGAAAATGCTACTATATCCTTTAGAGTTGCGTCAACTCCACACTTCTCAACTAACCATGAACCTCCTCACCATGTCTAGCCACCACCCTACAATACTTTATGTTTGGGAGGTGAAATTGTAAGGATTGAGGCAAGTTTCCAAGGGTAGGAAGGGAGGTGAGAGGCTCCTGTTCTTCTTGAAATTCCATCTTGATTCCACTATTTGTTAACCTAAACTTAGCCAAACCAGCCACGCTTTTGCATCCACCACATTGTAACTAACTTTACCTAATTTGCTTCATTTGACAATTATCCTATATGCATAAATTGTCAATTTTTCAAATATCATGTTAGTTCCTGGGATTTTTTTTGTCGAATGTCCATTTAAAACTTTAATTGCTTCATTTGGGAATCAAGTAAATATGATTTATGTCTATTTCCAAATAAAATTAATTCATTTTCGTCATTGCATCAAGAGTGCTCTACAACCTACTATGGGGATGATGGTGTCACATGATGTATGCTATAAGAAAGAAATTAAATTTTAAAATTTACACAAAAGAAAAAAATATATATTAAGCACCGAGAAGGATCAAATTTCTCGAGATGTATTTTTTTAATCATCTAATGTGAAGGAATTAATACATGGGATTGAATTAATAGGTCAATGTTTAATCAATCCCAATTTAAAATGAGTCTATACTAGTTTCAATTTTTTTAACTTGTGTAAAATTTAATTTTTATTATCATGTAATTTTTATTCTCATGTATTTTGTTCGTTAAAATTAAATTAAATTACTATCTTAGAAGTATGGACCAAAATAAAAGTAAAGGATAGAGAAAAAAATAATTTTTATTTATAAAGTTGAGATTAAAGGATTAGAAGTCAATTACTACTTTTTTGCTTGAATAAGTTGTGAAGACTTAGATTGTTATAATAAATATACATTTTTTGACTTTACAACATGTGGAAGCTTTAATTGTTACATCTCAAGAAATCATGTGTGATTGTTTTTTTAATTTTCGGGATTGGTTATTGAAAGTAGATTGAATTATTGTATGAAAGTAGTAAGGTGTATTTACAACTTAATGCGATAGATATGTTGTTATGTGAGTAACATTTATATCTCGACTTTAATTTGTTTTTACAATATTTATAAAAAAATAAAAGTAATCATACATGTTAATAAAATATAAATACAAACAAGAATAGAATTATTTCTATAGATATGAAGGATATATTTGTTATGTAGATTTAATATAAAAACAATTATATAGAGATATATAAAGAAAGATCAATATTTACACATAAATATAAATATTATTGTCATGTCCCAAATTTCGCATTGGGTCATAATGGCCTAATCACATTGGCCATATTCATTAGAGTTTGTCAAATTTATGTTAAGGGTCAAATAATTGCCAAGGAGGAAAATTACTAGTTTCCTAGGTTTGGAATGGAAGCTTTGGGATTTGGAATAAGGGGGATAATAAATGATGTTTGAACATTAGAATGGCATAAATATTTAATAAATGAGCTAAATAAATATATACAAGTGAAAATAAAAGTGGCATTTGATTATGAAGACACATGGAGGAAGTGGGACCCACATATGGCTAGATTTCCTCACTACACTTGGCATCATTCTCTCGCCAATTCAAATTCAAGGTGAATGGTAACATACTTAGGGGAGTTCAAAAGGAATTATTCATGGAATGACTCATCCAAAGTCGAAATATAGAGGAAGAGTATCTCCCATGGAAGAGGAAGAGGCAATTTGGAGCTAGTGAGACACTTAGGCTAGATTCCCTGGCTCTATGACAACAATGATGAAGATGCTATGACACCTATGACACAAATCAGACCTGAAGGCTGACATATGACATATATTACATGTCAGGGCTAAAAATAGCTTCCAAGAGGGCGCTCAAGGGAGTTAGGGCAGCTAAGATGCTTCCACATGTGATTTGGTGGAAGTGGGAGACTAGGAATTGTTGTACAAGTGGCGTTCTTTAGAATCTCTTCCCAATTTGAGTTGGAATGAGTCTCTTGGAAGGAATTCGACCCATAGAGGACATTAGAAGTTTATAAATGTCAATAACAAAGAATGAAACCAGCTTTTGATCATTTGTAGAATTTGCAATTGCATTTGTGAAGAGGGAGAGCTAGTGGATGACTAGTTTCTTGCCTTAGCCAATTTCGAGGGTGAAAGATTCCCATCCAAGTTGGTAATTGGAAAAGCCATTCAGACCTTTCATTTTGAGCTTTAATGGAGTCTTTATTTGCAGGTGTAAGCTACAGGGCAGCCCATGGTTTCTTCTATTGCAGCTCACTCCTTCAACCATTTCCTGTTTTGATGGCATATTCTTGATCCTTGAGGGAGGGCGTTTTTGGTGAGCTATTGTACTCTTTGGGGGAGCTTCTAATGAACCATTTATTTTTTAATATGAATTAAATACTCTGTTATTCATCTCCAGAAAGTTTCAGGTCGAAATTCCGAGTAGAAATGTGTAAATCTCATTTTTAATGAAAGAACAGTCCCATTTCCCCACTACCTTGTTGTGAACAAATGTAATGTTGATGGATTCAAATTGATAAGTATACTATTGATGGTTTATTGATGAATGAAATGTTATTTATGGATTATACAAGTTTCATGTTCAGTACTTAAGCATTTGAAGTCATTTTACTCACTTTATTTACATTTGGAGAAGATTTGGTGCCATTTCCCCAAGGGTCGAATTAGTGATTTTTTCTTCTATTTGGGAGAAGGTTAAAAAATACTTAATAACTGATTAATGGTGCACATGAGACCTAAATAATGTTCCTTATAAATCCCCTAACTCTGTTCAGAATTTTGAGTGGGTTTGGAGGCATATGGAGAGCCATTTTCAGAACTTACCCTAGGGGGATTTGAACCTCAAATTCCTAGTTAAATTCCATACTTTGTTCACAATCTTAAACAAGTTTGTAGAAGTATTTTGATGGTCCTAAATCATTCTTGAACATCATAATCAAGTACAAATATTAGTCATACACCTTCCTTGAATATTTGAAGGCATTTGGAGCTAATTGGAGAACTAGAGACCAATACTAGTCAAAGGGAAATTATAGTAAAGTTACTTACATTGGCCAGAATTGAAAGAGGATTTGTAGAGGTATTTTAAAGGTCCAAAAGCATCCCTGAAACACATATTTATGTTCTAAAATCATCCATATACCGTCTCAGAAGATTTGGGAGCAATTGGAGCAATTTGGTGACCTAGAGATCAAAACTAGTCAAAGGTCGAACTAGGGAAAAAATTGGAAAATTTCCATTTTAATAAAATTCCTAACAAGGGTCATTACAGTGGTATCAGAGCATGATATTGTCACCTGATGTGGTCTGATATTCATGAGGACAAGAAGTCAGGGACCACCATTAGATATTGAAACCAAAAGTGTTTTTGTTGAAGAGGAAAACGTGAGGAAAATAAGCCAATGAGTGAGCATATTTTCTCAAGCACAGGACCCCACAATAAAGCAAATGAATTTTAGAGAACACCAAGGTCTACTATACCAAAATTTCTTGAATCCAAATATGTGTAATAAATTAATCTCGAATGGAAAAATTTGAGTGAAGGTTTCAGAAACAGTATACCATTTTATGAATACCTCATTATCAAAAACAAGCTCAAGATGAAGGAAGGTAATAAGAATCCATTTCAAAATAGAGAGTCCAAAGATATTGATCGTAAGGAAAACAAGGGGCAAATTGCATCAGCTTTCGTGAAGGAGCAAAAGGAAGAGATGTCACAAGATCATGAAGAAGATTCTATTGAAAATATGGAAGATCATTTCGAGACACCTTCTACCTTAGACATGAACCAAAGAGCATCTACTGATAGATGCTTGAACTATGAATAAGTACCTACTGATGGGTGCTCACACCTCTATGTTGGTGACATAGAGATCACTTTTGAAAGTATTGTTGCAAGCCAAACTTCCATTAAACATGAAAATGAAGACCTTGTAGCAGTTGAAGAAGAAACAAGATCAACTTCCCCATCACCACTTGAGCTTCATGATGTTGGTCCAAGCAAGAAAGAAGAAGATGAGGAGGTTCATTTGCAAGAGCCTCATTTTCTTGAAGGGTCCTTAAAGATGAATGAAAATAAGATCCAAGAGTCCTTCAACATTCTCCATGAAACTTAATCATTGGTGTCAAATTCTTGTTGGAGAGCTACTTCATCGGAGGAAACATCCTTCCTTGAAGACATGGAGAAGATTCAAAGAGAAATGTGCCACATCAAAGGTAATTTCATGTGTTTGTTTTTTGATAGAAACCATTTGTTTGAGCTTAATGAATTGTTACATGATGCATACTTGAAGAATAATGAGGATAATCATAAGCTCACAATTCAGAATGAACAACTTCTTGAAAAGTTGCAAGATACTTGTTTTTCCTCCTATGTTTCAGATTGTCAAATGGTAGATTGTTTGGAGGATTCTCATGACATGGTGGATCATGAGAAATGTGGAAAATTGAATGTGCTTGATGTGTTTGAAGATGAACATGAAGAGATCCAAACACTTGATGTGGTGGAAGAGGAACTTGAATTGTCTCTTGATGAAGGTTATGCAATTTTTAAAGAAGATCATGATTCCTCTACATTGGAACCAATCTCTGACAAAGGTTTCACACTTTTGAAGGAGTTGCATGATACTACCCATATGGATCCTTCCCATGATGAAACTTATGTACTTTTTGATCATTTGGGTGAGTTAGTTAATTCTCCTACATCCTACAATTCCATGTTTTGCAACATTAGTCTCAATGAAGAATGGGTGAAAGGGTTCTTTTTTATGGTGCCACATGAGGAGTATGGAACTCCTACATTTACTTTTTATGATGATATGGTTGGAGCACATTCTTATTCACATTTGCAGTAGCATCCTTTGTTACTTTACGATGATGCACATCTACATGGATGCACCTATTATATGCATTTGAGTCACTTGAAGACTCATGGTTTTTCTTGCTCAACACTTGATTCATTTGATGTTGGAGGAACTTTTTCCAACACTTGGGTGAATAGATTTATGATTGGAGAAAATTTTTGTTGGAAGCCACATAATTTGTTATATCTTTATGATTCTCACATTCAGGAATGTATGGGTGAGACTTCTTTGAGTCATTTGAAGTCTCCTTGTTGTTTCTGCTCATTATTTGGTTCAGATTTTAGTGGAGATTCTTCATTCCCTTCTTGGATGAAATAATACATGGTTGAATATTTTGATGCATATCAAATCTTTTTGGAGCAGCATTATAGGACATGGGATCCTCACCTATGTCATTGGAGCAGATTTGTTTGGTCACTTGAAGCTTGTATGCACTTGGAAAATGGTGGTCTACTTGCTTGGAGGTATACGCACTTTCATGATTCTTTGATGAAGCACCTACTTGATGTACATTTTCATTATGTTGTTATGTGCTTTGATGATATATATTTTGTACTCATGATGTTTGGAATAATGCACACAAGAAAATTAGATCCATGAATCCTCTTATCTAATGGTGTGGGTTGGAAAGCACTCTTAATTGTTGGGGTGCAATACAAGCAATGGGACCTTGGAATAATTTTTATCTCATTGGTTTCAAATTTTTTGGGTAAACAAGCAGTATGGGAGATGGATTTCCTACTTAATAAAGTGATTTTTATCATATTAGTGCAGCAACAAGCATGGTGGTTCCTCTCTAAAATCTTCATGGAAACTCAAAGACTCAAGGTTGGGCAATTCAATGGCAACTTCAAAGAATTATACAGAAAGCAGGTCCTTCAACACCCATGTTTGAAATTGCTTGAGGACAAGCAATATTGGGAAGGGGGGATTTGTCATGTCCCAAATTTGGCATTTGTGAAAAGGGAGAGCTAGTGGATGACTAGTTTCTTGCCTTAGCCAATTTCGAGGGTGAAAGATTCCCATCCAAGTTGGTAATTGGAAATTCCATTTAGACCTTTCATTTGGAGCTTTAATGGAGTCTTTATTTGTAGGTGTAAGCTACAGGGTAGCTCATGGTTTCTTCTATTGCAGCTCAGTCCTTCAACCATTTCCAGTTTTGATGGCATATTCTTGATCCTTGAGGGAGGGCGTTTTTGGTGAGCTATTGGGTGTATCCACGAATGAGGTTCACCATTTTTGGCGGATTGAACCAAAATTTTGTATTTTTTGAACCCTCGATCGAGGTATTTTAAAGCCCTCGATTGAGGTTTCAAATGCTCAATCGAGCGTTTTAAAATACCTCGATCGAGGGCTTGACAATACCTCGATCAAGGGTTGAAAGAAGACCCTGATCTAGCTTTTCAAAAGCTTGATATAGATTTTAAAATCTTGATCTAGCTTTTGAAAATCTCGATCTAGCTTTTAAAAGCTCGATCTAGCTTTTGAAAAAAAAAAGGCTCGCAACCTTTTTTTTCTTTTTTTTTTCTTTTTTTTTTTTTTTTTTTTTTGGGAGAAGGTTAGAACAGAATTAATAACTGATTAATGGTGCACATGAGACCTAAATAATGTTCCTTATACATACCCTACCTCTGTTCATAATTTTGAGTGGGTTTGGAGGCATTTGGAGAGCCATTTTCAGAACTTACCCTAGGGAGATTTGAACCTCAAATTGCTAGTTAAATTCCATACTTTGTCCAGAATATTAAACAAGTTTTCAGAATTCTTTTGATGGTAATAAATCATCTTTGAACATCATAATCAAGTACAAATATGATTCATACACCTTCCTTGAATATTTGAAGGAATTTGGAGCCAATTGGAGACCTAGAGACCAATACTGGTCAAAGGAAAATTACTAGTAGAGTTCCCTACATTGGCTAGAATTGAAAGAGGATTTGCAGAGGTATTTTAAAGGTCCAAAAGCATCCTTGAAACACATATTTATGTTCTAACATCATCCATATACCTTCTCAGAATATTTGGGAGCAATTGGAGCAATTTGGTGACCTAGAGATCAAAACTAGTCAAAGGTCAAACTAGGGAAAAAATTAGAAAATTGCCACTGTAATAAAATTCATAAGGGTCATTACAATTATATACAATATTTACATAGAAGAAATGTTATTCTTCTTTTCATATGTGCCTAGATCTATTTTAAATGATACAAATAATTTGCACTTCAAGAGATTTGATCCCTATTGGTGCTTGACAAATCTGAAATTAAGAAGGATCAATGTTGGTTTATGTATCCTTTAGCCTAAATATTGTGTGGCAATTTTTTTATTTTTTTGAGAATTTGTTTTGGTTATGCTTGTTAGCCAAATTTGCATGGATTGGGTCTTTACTTTTATGATTAGTTTTTTTTCCACCTCTATTAATTAAAAACTGCTTTTAAGATTGGAATTTCGAGTAGAATACCAATTAATTAAAGTGAAAGTGTTCTTTTTCAACTCAAAGAATGAAATGATGTTATGTTCATCCATACCCAACTTGGTAAAATCTTATTATAGTATGATCATTCATGGAGATAACTATGTAGTAGACTTCCATTTGATTGTTGAAATTTGGCACTACAAGAAATCAATGTTCCTATCAATTTAGAATTTTGATTGAATTTTCAACAATCTAAGTCAATTTGGGATTGGAAAAAATATATAGGGACATCCTTCCACCATACATAAAACTTGGATCATGGTATAAATTTTCTCATACCTCAATTTTGTGGTCGGAGATAGAGTTGTTTTTCTAGAAGATTAACTTATTGCATGATTCACTAATATGTGCACAATGTTATCTAAGATCAATAGATTGAGATAAATATAGCACAATTGATATCACTACTTAAACTATGAACAAGCCTGTTACCAAATGTCTCCCTTGCACATTTGGTACCATCTAGATAGTCCAATTCCATGAAAGAAAGCTTCACCTTTGAGTTGGACACATTAATAGGGAACATAATGACCTGCTAAAGAGGTAATATATATGTTCAACACCATATCAATGTTCGGCTTTATTAATTAAGTTTGGATATTCATCAGTACTTACCTTCTCTCTCTCTCTCTCTCTCTCTCTCTCTCTCTCACACACACACACACACATTTCAAAGATGTTAAAACCTATCATAACTCAGTCATTAATTAACAGTGAGGACAACCATCATTGGCCACTACCTACGAATGCTAGTAGACTCATCACCGTTATTCAAGGAAAACCACACCACCTGAAATGACCTGCTAGTGGCCCATAAGGGGGCATACTTCCACTCTTGCTAGATGCCTCCAAGTATTGAGCCATTAACGTCTTTCCTTACATTCGAGGAAAATGGTCGCTTATCTAATCAAAAGTAGTTTTAGGTATTTCTCTAGGACCAAAAGGCTGTTTCAACCTAGATAGTATCTACAATAGAGCAAGTATCCATTGTGATCATCATCAAGGCTACCTCCAATAGGGTCACGTGATTTTAGTAGCATCTAGTTCTAGTCCCATACATGAGACCATATACTACACCCTAGTTGCGGTTTAATCTCTTGCTTAGGAGGTGTGCCATGAATTATATATATATAATGTGTAATAAATAAATTAAATGATTTTTTTTTTTCATGTTTGAATTATTATAAAAGATATGGTAGATATTATTGTTTAGCTAGAATTTTTATTTTGCAATTTAAAGTTTATTATAAAAAATCAAAGTTGTGTTATACTTTGCATTATACAATTCAATTGGTTGGAGGAAGTTGCTATGCACTTTCAAATTCAATTTCATTTGAGACCTCTTATCTTAATATTTCATTTAGAAAGATAGGAAGTGAAACATGGATCTCAATGACTTTCAAAATATCACTAGACATTGGATTTCTTTTACAATACAAATTTTAGACTCTAGTGTTTGAAATACAAGTTCATTGTGGTGTATTATTCACATTTTTTCAATCTCAAATATTATAATAGAGACCAATTTTCTCATCTTTCTTCATAAGCTTCTCACATATTATAAAATACACCCACTACATAGTGAACAAAGAGTTAAAATTAAACTACTCATATGATTTAATAACCCATATGAAGGTAAGTGTAACCCCTCATTGGCTTGGTCTTTAAGCATCAACACAAAAAAATGCACTTTTTTTGTATCATATTCCAAAGGGGAAGATGATTATTATGGATTACATCTTGGAAGTGTCAGGATTCAAAGATTGACACTTGTTAATGACTATAAATATGTAGGATTTTAGAGTCTCTGAGAAGGAAATTTTGCATTTTCTTTGAGATCCTCCATGAAGATGAAGCACCATAAACATGCTCGTTTCATTAAAAATATTATAATTAACTAGAATATAACTTCCTTCTTTTTATTCCCCTACAAATATTATTCTCTTTTTGAAAATAAGAATATATATCCTAACCAAAATACTAGGAATGTTGATATGTATATGGTGGTATGGATTTAGCAGGCTGCATTGATCAAAGAAAACTCACAAGTTTACTCATTCAACATGGGATTGGGAATCATTTTGTTTTTTGATAAGAAGCCAAGTGTTGCATTGTCCTCCACATATGCAGAGTACAAAGAAACAATTAGTGAAAAAAGTGAAGCAATATGGCTAAGGAGGATTCTTTGTGACTTGTATCTTTATCACACTCAATCAAAGTCCCTCTATTTTGACAATCAAAATGAGATTCAACTCATGAATAATATAACGTTTAAAGTGAAGCCAATAGTTCAAAAGAATATATTGAAGCACTATGTTGTATGCTGGAATATTCACCAATACTGAGAGGGGGGGGTGAATTAGTATTGGACACTTTTTACCATTTCAAACTTCAAAATAGAACATATAACATTAACCATTAACAATGTCATTCATCGTCACATAAAATCATAAACAATGGACAAGAGATTTTTACGTGGAAAACCAAACAGGAGAAAATCACATAATGCTTTTCTTATATAATCACAAGAATACATTCATAGGAAGAACCAACTTCCAAGATTCTCCTGCACCAATTGGAAGGAGGAACCAACTCCCTGATTTATAGGCTCCAACATGAAGGAAGCTCCAACTCCCTAATTTATCAGCATTGACTAGAAGGAGGCACCAACCTCCTGATTTATCTAGCACCAATTGGAAGGAGGCACCAATCCCCTTTTTGAGCACCAACTCACACTTTTCAAGAATTGATCTTAAGGATACTTTGATCTCTTGTACTTGCCTCATCCTGTCACCCTGATATGAATAAGAATGTCAACATGTATCTATCACTGTCTTTGTGTCACAATTCCTGTATCATCGTCTCTGTCAACATGTACCTGTATCATTTTCCCTGTCAACTTGTACATGTATCACTGTCTCTATCAACCTATGCCTGTACCACTATCTCTGTCTGCCTATACATGTATCACTGTCTTTGTAAATGTCATTGCCATAATCACTGTCACTATCACAATCACTATCACTATTACTGCCACTATCACTGTCACAATCTTAACCTATACATGTTCCAAATATAAAAGCAACTTCCTCCAGGATAGTCTTCAAATATGCAACAAAACCTTCTTGAATAGAACCAGAAAGATGCCTCCATAGAGTGTAATTGAATCCCATAAATAATCACTTATATACTTCTTTTGTTTGCTTCTTCAAACCTTTAACATCATTATCACCTTCAAAACATAGGTCATTCGAAGAGAGGAACCCTATATCATGCCAATAACATCACACTAATCCATGCAAATATCACCATAAAATATGCCAATATAGTCACCATGATCTATGCCAACATCATCACCATAATCACCATAACATATCAAGTTCACTATAATCTATGAAAGATCACCACAATCTATGTAATATCATGACCGTAATATATGCCAATAACATCATCATGATCTATGCCATCACCATGATATATACCAAGATCATCACCATAATATATGCCAATAACATCATCATGATCTATGTCATCACCATGATCTATACTAAGATCATCACCATAATCTATGCAGGTTCTCAATACTCTATGCAATATATTCAACAAGATTCACCAAGAGAGAAGCTCTAGTACAACTACAATATTCATACCAATGTCAAGCTAACAAGATGGACCATAGTCCATGAGAGAGATGTATCATCACAAGAGAAACCCATAAGAAAGAACCATACCTTTTCCAATATGAAGAAACAAGAAAGAAACACTTCACCAATATAAACTCTATATCATCTCACCACATAGCCCTTACAAAAAGCTTTCCAATAAGGCAAGAATTTTGTAATTCTGATACCGTATGAGAAAGTTATGCAAATTTTTCTTGAAACTACTAGATCCTTCCTCAAAACTTCTCTCCTAGAAATTGCACATTATAAAATAGAGATTTGAATGATGATAAAATAAGAAGTTTCAACTCTTATTCATACTCTCCAAGATGCCTTTAACTTATTTTAGGGAAAACATTTTACTTTTCCTTAACAATAGGACCTCCATATTTTAAGGGGGAATTTAATGAATCAATCTCAACTTCATGGAGCACTTTTAGAGTTTTAACATGGAAATCGGTGGCAGAGTCCAAGCTGGCCCAAAGTACTCTTTCTCCTTCAGGTTAGTTAACTTTGGTCTACAACCAAACTTGGCTTTTCCTCTATTTCTATCGGATTTTAACATGCATTCTAAAAGGTTCATTTTCTCATTTCTTTATGGGTATAAACCGTAACCTTCCCATAGGGATCTCCCTTTACACATATGAATTTTACTTTGAGGTCCGAAACACTGTCACCTCAGGTGCTTGTCCTAGCCCTCGACCTCAACATGCATAACCATAACATGCTCGTGGCTCATCGCAATCCATTTCAGGGTTCAAAGCACCAATACTTTGTGCACTCGTTCAAAAGACTTCCCCTCAACGCATAGAACCACAACCCAGATTTAGGGCTTTTATACCTCACACTAATGTGCATATGATATGCAACCAAGACTGTAGATCCTCAACCATTCCAAAGCGATGTGATCTCGGCCATTCAACAGTGACACTCTTTACGTTGCACCCTTAACAAATGAATAATACACAACGCTTCCAGAACTCAACCACGGAAGCTCGATTTCAATTACAAAACGTTGTTGTCAAACTATGCTTTCCCCACGCAATTCCAACCTTCCAATTTCAATTTACTCTATCATGACTGTGTGTCAACAATACACCCTAGCCCGGTCTGCATTTGACAATAACTGCAACTTTCCCACAAGGAAACACTTAACTCTTAGATTTTGAGAATCTACATAAGTATTCCCTGCAAATCAACAATCTAGGAGCTTTTGGAATGTAAATCCTAGTTTCCACAGTGTGTTCATATATAAAATGCTTACACATCCATTCATAGTAGCTTCTAACTCAATAGAAAAAGAGCTTTGACTCTGCCATACAATGGTCATCAACATGTGAATAATTAATATAGATTTAACCTCCGTATAGGAATCACATTTCACATACATATTCTCATTTATTCACAGAAAACGCAGATAAATTCCATTAATCATTATCTATTAATTATTATTTAACTCTACAGGAAATCCTGTAGCTGCCATCACGCTCTTCATACTTGATCTCAGACCATAGATCATCTCTCCCTTTCGAGACTTACCCCATTTTCTCTTTCAACTAACTCCATTTTCTTTCTCGAACTGCCACTGGCAAGATTCTCCCCTAACAGACACTTACACAAATTTAGGAATTCTTTCTAAAAATAGCTAACTAACCCCTACTAACTAGCAACAAACTAACTAGGTGGCTAAGTCTCCTCGCAGGGAGCTTTACACAACCAACCATTCCTATTGTAACTCAGAAATTGATAGCATACAAAACTGGCAGTAATTATCTACAAAAATTCTTTGAAAAATAAAGTCTCCAAATTCTTCAGATTGCTAGTCCTCTTCCCAAGCCACAACATGTGATCAATGCATCACATTGCTGGCTCTACCTTGATGCCCCTACATCAGACTCTAAATGTAGGAAAATTATGACCTCCAGGTCATATACATCCAATGCCCAATCACCTGGTTTCCAAACCTTGTACTGCAACTCTCCACTGCCTTCACTTTCATCACAATTCAGTTTTACTCTCAACTTGCCATGTTTCCACACATTATATTGCAATCTACTATTGCATTCACCCAACACTTCTTCTTCAGCTAATAAATTGAAACAATTCTTCTATTTCTTCTTTATATTGTACATTCTTTTGGAATGTCTCTGCATAACTCTCCACAACTCATCAAGTTCTCTATCCAACTCCATACTTCCACTTTTAAGCTATTGATTTCCTTCTTCCACCCTTACATCCTTAATGTCCTTGAGGACATCTCCCACTGCAATATGCATTTGCTGTTCCCGAGCTTCAAATTTACTTCCATACTTAGGCTCCTTCAACAAATATCTCAACTCAACTTTCCTTTGACAACTTTCACATTCTTCATCATAATGCCAATCATAACATTCTGCTTCCATACTTATTTCACCTTCTATCCCAACAAAACAGTATTGCTTGAGGTTAGCCACCTTCTCTGCTGCATTTATCATTTCAACTTCTAAATCATACTTCATAACTTTATTTTCTTCACTGTCCCACAAGACAATTTTTTGTTCATCATCACCATACTACAGCAACATAATTCCATCATCATTGTGAGACATCAAAGCCTCTTTTCTCTCCATTTCAGCTTGATCTTCAAAACGAATTTCTTGTTTTGAATTTACTTCAGATTTCCACGTTTCCACACAGATTCTTATCAGATTTACACAAGTCCTCAGACACAAAGTCTTCACTGTATTTACTCAAGAATTCAGATTTCTTGACTGCTTCTTTTTTAGATTTGTCATTGGTGACAACCTCCTCCTCTCTACTCAATTCCAATTTTACAATTTGAATGTTCATTTTCTGTTTTGCTAGTCTATTCTCCAAGAGACTTAGCTCATGCCACAAATCTATCAACTCATTTGGAATTTATTCCAAAAGCTCTATACTTTCTTCATCATTTTCTCCCTCTACATTAATTATCAACCAGCCTTCTTTGTCTTGGTTGTCTTCAAGGTTAACATCCTTCAGTAATTGATGAACATCTACAAAGTCTTCAGTAGCAACATCCAGTAGCTGCTCTCCTTTGGCTTCAGTTTTCCATAACTGTCGAATATTCACAAAGTCTTCCACAATAGTATTTAGCAACTGTTCCTTTTCCTTTCTCATAAGATTATAAAAATATTCCTTCATCTCTTGAAAAACATGAGTTTTGTTTTTCTCGTCTCCTGTGACAACATGAGGTAGTTGTCCCACTTCAGTATTCCTTTCATTCACATTCGAAACATTAGTTTTAAAATCATGAGATTCTAAGATCTCTTTAGATGATATCATCATCAATTCTTTCAGCTGACTTCCATTGTCAAGACACTTCATCAAGTTCTTCTTGAACTCTATACCAGCTCTTCATCAGTTTTCCAAAAGAAAATTTATGATTCTTGTTCACATGAATAGGCTTCTTTCTGTCTTATCATTCCTTGCTCTAGCTCAGCTTTCTTGAGCTCTCTATCCTTCTTCAAGACTAATGATTGTAGTCTCTGCCTCTGCTGCATTGCAAACCATTGCACTCTCTTCTTTTTCATCACCCATCCATAATATTCATCTTCATTTCCTTCTTCGATCAACTTATCTAGTTTACTGAGTCTTTCTCTGATCTCAGCAATCTCTTTATCATTCCTCTTCGGACTTGTATTCTGAATGTCCTTCAGTTTAACATTGTTATTCACCTGACTGTAGTCTTTCTCTATGTTCCTCATATGAACATGAGTAATCATCTCCTTTATTGGCTTTATGATAGTATCAAGAGACTGTCTTTCTTTCCTCATATCTAAACAATCTTCATATCTAGAGGCAACCATCTTCCCCTTCACTTGTGTGACAATTCTAAGTGACTGTCAAGCATAATTCGAGCTTTTAAAACCTGCATACACACACCAATTGTTAGTTTCAAAATCATAAGGCTTCAAGGACTCTTTTGTGGTCTCAAACATCATCCCTTCCAACTGATTCTCATCCCTCCAATGTTCCATGAAACCATCATCTAATCTCATGTCTTCATCTTTATCACTACTCTCACCAAGAACAAATCCTTGTTCAGGTTCACATAAATAAACCTCTTCCTCGGCACACATTCTTTGCTGCAACTCAGCTCCTCTGAGTTCTTCTTCCAACTGAACTCTTGTACCATACTTCAGTCTTCTTTGTAACTAAATCCACTTAACTCTTTTCCTCTGAAGAATCTAGCCATACCATTGGTCCTCCATATCCCTCTGTACAAAATCTTCCATTACTTCCAGCTGCAATTTTATTTCAGCCAACTCCCTATAAATTTTTTCCTGACTTGATCTTCTATGGCCCTTTTTTGAACCTTTACTATGATTATTAGTAACCACAGTCTTCTCTCCCTCATGAACTCCTCTTTGTTCATCATGGAATACAATCAATCCATCACTGCAAGCTGACTTCAACAACTTCTATGTAGATACCACACCAACTCTTCTCATGCTCGGCCTTCCACTGGCATCTCTATTGGTTTCTCTCTTTTGATTGTGATCTCTTCTTGAAACTCTAAGACAACCATCAATGGTCATCTCTTCTTTCCTCTCTGGACTCATCCTGTTCTACCCTGGAAACAACCTCTTCTATCTTTGAAACAAGTATAACACTTGTTCCCAGTCCCAAGTCATCTCTTGGTGACTCTACCTCTTCTTGGCTCTTCACACAGAACCTTCCCTTGAGCACTCCTGCTCTTCAGCTTTCAAAGATGATAGGTTGTTTCCTTACAACTAATCACCTTCCTTGGAGGACTATTGTTAGTCTCTCTTCTCTAGCAATACACTCTGCTGCCTTGGTTCATTCACAATCTTCTTTCATTCTAGTTCATCCACTAAGGGTTTCTTCATACCCTTTGCACTCAATACCTCTTCCAACCTTTAGTTAGACAGATTCACTGCCTTCCACTCATCTTCTCTTGCTTTCATCTGCATGCAGCTAATCTATTCACACAAAAGGCAATGAATCTCAAAACCTCTTACCTCTTACCAGTGTATGCTTCAACCATATCACTGCTGCAATTTCTTTCTGTTGTTCTTCAAGCCGAGAAAACTTCTTTACAGGTTAGTCTTCAACAAAACCTGTTCTACTTTTCCTCCCAAGGTAGAATATCTTCCATGCACTCTGAAAGCTATGTACTTTCATATACTAATCCTGCAATCAACCATTTTTCATAAACAATTTCAAAATTTTCAAAACATATTACCTCAAACCATTCCTCCAGTCTTCCAATGCTGGAACTCCTGAACCTTTCTTTCCAAGGATTCCTGGTGAGATACTCCCTCAACCTCTGCAGTAAGCAAGTTTCTTCACCTTGTTATTTCACCTCACCAAAAATCCTTAGGCTTCTTCTAGTAGTCACCTTCTTCTTTGTTCTTCTTAGAGAACCTTTTCCTACTCTGATACCAAAAATTGGTGGCAGAGTCCAAGCTAGCCCAAAGTACTCTTTCTCCTTCAGGTTAGTTAAATTTGGTCTACAGCAAAACTTGGCTTTTCCTCTATTTATATCGGCTTTTAACATGCATTCCAAAAGGTTCCTTTTCTCATTTCTTTATGGGTATAAACCTTAAACTTCCCATAGGGATCTCCCTTTACACATATGAATTTTACTCTGAGGTCTGAAACGCTGTCACCTCAAGCGCTTGTCCTAGCCCTTGACCTCAACATGCAGAACCATAACATGCTCGTGGCTCATCGCAATCCATTTCAGGGTTCAAAGCACCAATACTTTGTGCACTCGTTCCAAAGCCTTCGCCTCAACACATAGAACCACAACCCAACTTTAGGGATTTTATACCTTGCGCTAGTGTGCATACGATATGCAACCAAGACCGTATATCCTCAACCATTCCAAAGCGATGTGAGCTCGGCCAGTCAACAATGACACTCTTTACCTTGCACCCGTAACAAATGAAGAATACACAGTGCTTCCAGAACTCAACCACTGAAACTCGATTTCGATTACAAAACGTTGATTTCAGACTATGCTTTCCCCACGCAATTCCAACCTTCCAATTTCAATTTACCCTATCATGACTGTGTGTCGACAATACACCCCAGCCCGATCTGCATTTGACAATAACTACAACTTTCCCACAAGAAAACACTTAACTCTTAGATTTTGAGAATCTACATAAGTATTCGCTGCAAATCAACAATCTGGGAGCTTCTGGAATGTAAATCCTAGTTTCCATAGTGCATTCATATATAAAATGATTATACAACCATTCATAGTAGCTTCTAACTCAATAGAACAAGATCTTTGACTTTGCCATACAATGGTCATCAACCTGTGAATAAATAATATAGATTTAACCTCCATATAGGAATCACGTTTCACATGTACATATTCTCATTACTCACAGAAAATGTAGGTAAATTCCATAAATCATTATCTATTCATTGTTATTTAACTCTACAGGAAATCCTGTAGCTACCATCACACTCTTCACACTTGATCTCAGCCCATAGATCCTCTCTCCCTCTCGAGAGTTACCCCCTTTTCTCTTTCAACTAACTCCCTTTTCTTTCTCGAACTGCCACTGGAAAGATTCTCCCCTAACAGACACTTACACAAATTTAGAAATTCTTTCTAAAAATAGCTAACTAACCCCTACTGACTAGCAACAAACTAACTAGGTGGCTAAGTCTCCTCGCATGGAGCTTTATATAGCCAACCATTCCTTTTATAACTCAGAAATTGACAGCATACAAAACTGACAATAATTATCTACTAAAATACTTTGAAAAATAAAGTCTCCAAATTCTAAGGACTGCTAGTCCTCTTCCCAAGCAACAACATGTGATCAATGCATCACATTGCTGGATCTACCTTGATGCCCCTGCATCATAAATTCATCTTACCTTAAAGACCATTCCAAAACATCATCAAGTGGATGTTGTGCCATCTCCTCGTCATCATACTTTAGTGGACAAATCTTTATTCCTTTCGCGATCATGTGGACCAACACCATAATTTTTGGAGTTATGTGGACCAAATCACCATTATTTTGGGGGTTTCTTCATATTTCACACTATCATGGTCTTGTGGATCGATCCTTATTACTTAAAGTGTTACTCCTCATGGTCATATGGACCAATCATCATGGTCATGTGCTCCCAACACCATTATTTTAGGGGTTTCTTCACACTTTACACCAATATTACTTTGGAGCAATGTTAGGGACTTCTTTAAGGACTTTCTCTATATTGTGCAACTCAAAGTGTCTTCCCATGAGGGTCATGCATAACCGCTATGCCATAAGGGGACTGCATTGGAGTTATATACACTTGTGTCAAGGATTCTTCTTCAAGAGCTTCTTTACGGGCTTCAAGACTTCTTACTGTCTTATCTTCATGACTTCACAAGAATTCATCAAACATTACTCAAACAACCATCCTCTACTACTTCCCCCTCATCATTGTCACTAGTACATCTTCAACATTACTACCAAATCATCATTATCACTTTGACATCAATGCCAACATCACTTAATATCAATTACATAGATCTCTTGACCTTGTTGACATCAATGACAACTTCTTCCAACAATCTCCCCCTTTGTCATTGATGGAAACAACTTCAACTATCTCCCCCCCCTTTGACACTAATGACGAAATGGGTGAAGCAACTTTGTTCAACTGCTCCCCCTAGGATTATGCCAGCTCCCTCTGTCCGATATGCTTCTTTTATGTGACTTTTTTTTACTGATCATTCTCTTCCCCTTGTAAATAATAACTTTACTTGACTTTGAATTCCTTCTGAGAATATATTTCCTTGTTGACAATGTTCCCCCTTTGACTATGTCGACTCCCCCTTAGAATGGGCCATTTCTTGAGTCTTTCTGAAGTAGCTCTCTCATGTTCCTGTATGATTTACCAAGCCACTGTCTTTTGATCCATATAATCCTTAACTTGATGCACTTTCTTTGGTCTTCCTTTCCTGCTACTTAAACTCCCCGTCAATATTATCCATGATATTGGGAGTCTCTAGTCCAAATGGTTTAGAATAATATGTAATGTTGTTTTGTTGCAGGATCATCATCTATAATCTTGACACCTTCTTTTTACTTGTTGATTTATATTTATTACTTGACTCAACAACTACTATCGGTATGTCCTCTGAAAATTCTCTATCGACCTGCTCTTCTTGTTTTATTTTCACATTTTCATCATGTAACATCAATTCCTTTTTGTTTTCAGTCAAATGCTTCGAGCACCCACTATCAATATTCCAATGGCTTCTTCTATTTTAGGCTTGTAAGGAGGACCCACATTCCTCAACCTATAAGTCTTCTTGCTTCTTTTTCCAAATTCTTTGTTGTTCTAGAATTTGTCTAGTTTCCCTTGAAAACATTGTCAACTCACTTCTACAATTTCTGGCATGTGTCCAGAATTGTTACATTTATAACATTCAATTTCATAATTCAGATCTCCAAATATGTTATAACCTTTGTCAAAATCCTCAAAAGGATTTCTGAGATAAATGTCTTCATAATGATTCCTGGTGTTTTCATAGCCATTTCCATTCCATGTGTTTCTACCTCGTGCATAGGCTCTACAATTTATAACCTTATGCCCAAAATTATTACAAGAATAACGAAGCCAAGATAAATATGTTGGTACCTAGATGTGGGTGGTCTTCTAGTTGGTGGATATTGTCTGAAAGTATGGTCTTCGTTTTGAGTCTTCTTTATTACTGGTGGTTGCTTATGTGTTCCTCTGAATGCACGTTCTTCTTCTAGATTCTTCTTCAAAGCTAGTTGTTGTATATCTTCCTTTAGAGGCTTGGATCCCTTGATAGCATCTACATAACTTCTTTGTTTTGTTTTACTTCCAGTCACCATAGAGCTTGAACCCTCATAATTTTGTTAGTATCCAAAACCAGACTTATCATAGAATGATCTTTAGCTATTGATGATTTCATCCAATATTTTGGTGATGTTTCCAAAGTTCTACTGGATATCCTTCTTCTATAATTCTTTTCTGAGTGAGACCACTTCAGCTTCTAGCTCTTCCTTTATCTTCTCTTTTGTTCCAGATGTCTTTTGAGTGTTTCTTCAATCACCTTGGCCTCTTCCAATTGAACCCTTAGATCTACGAAAATATGTTTGGTTTCTTCAGTATTTATGCTAGAGCTCTGAGAGTCTTCTTTTAGTTTGCTTATCTCTTCCTTGAGTGACTTGTTTTTCTTCCTTTCTTTTCTTATATCACTTAAGGCACTGAGCAATTTTGCCTCAATATTCACTTCTCATCATTCATAGTCTTCCTCATTATCTTTAACAGTTTCTTATAATGCCATGAAGAGCACTTTTCCCAAGCCATTATCACTATCATCATCTTCATTGGATGAGGAAATATATTCTCTTGAATAGAGACTTTTATTTTTTAAAAATATTCTCTTGTCTCTCTTCTGATATTTCTTTTTTTTTCTTGGGAACTTCTTATTCATCATTTTCCGAGCCCTTTCCATAAGGACATTTGGAAGAAAAATGACCAATTTCACCACAAGTACAACATTTGAAAGGAAGCTTGCCTTTGTACTTGTCAATTCCCCTTTTTAATTTTCTCAAAAAGTTGGCTTATTCTTCATTGTCTGAATTATCACTACAAATGGAGCATGAGCATGATTTTGAATTTTGTTTGTTCTTCCTTTTCTTCTTGGAGGCCTTGAAAGTTTCTTCCATTTTGGATGGATTTTCTTGTTATGTTCTCATTTCGTATGTAGTAAGAATTCCAAGTAATTCATCCATGCTCAATTTATCTATATCTTGTCTTTCCTCTAGAGCTAATATTTTAGGATCAAACCTCATTGGGAGAGACCTGAGTACATTCTGAACAATAACTGAACTTTCAATATTTTCTCCCAGTCCTCTCATGGTATTCACAATTTCCTCAACTTTGATAAAATAAGCTGCAATATATTCATCCTCCTTCCTTTTCAGGTGTTCAAACTGTTTTCTGTAAGTTTGAAGCTTGGACCCTTTGACTTTAACATGATCTCCTTCATACAAATTCTTGAGTTTGTCCCATAATTCTTTTGTTAAGGTACAATGCATAACCTTGAAATTTTTTTATCATGTTAGACCTCCCAGAAAAGCATACATGGCCATTGAATTACATTCTATGAGTCTTCTTTCAGTTGTACCTGCTGTTGGAGCAGTATCTGGTATAGTGTATCCATTTACTAGGGCCTGTAAAATATCAAGTCCTTGTGAATGCAAAAATAGTTTCATCCTTATGCTCCAAAAATAATAGTTCATCCCATCAAACAATCATAACCCAAGTTTGGTAAATTCATCGTGTTCCTGAAGGTACCTGCTTTAATACCAATTGTTGGAATATTCACCAATACTGAGAGGGGGGTGAATCAGTATTGAGCACCTTTTACCATTTCAAACTTCAAAATGGAAACCCAAATGGGAGAAAACCACGAACTGATTTTATTATATAATAACAAGATTACAATCATAGGAAGCACCAACTTCCAAGATTCTCCAACACCAACTGGAAAGAGGCGCCACCCCCCTGACTTATAGGCTCCAACTTGAAGGAAGCTCCAACTCCCGAATTTACCAACACCAACTGAAAGGAGGCACCAACCTCTTGATTTATCTAGAACCAACTAGAAGGAGGCACCAATCCCCCTTGTGAGCACCAAATCACACCTTTCAAGCACCAACCTGAAGGAGACTTTGATTTCCTGTCCTTGCCCCATCCCGCGACCTTGATATGAATACAAATAGAAACCTATATCTTTCACTGTCTCTATCCATGTTCTTGTATCACTGTCTCTGTAAACCTGTACATGTATCATTGTCTCCATCTCACCTTCCATCCTATTGTCATTAATGCCCCTTCCTTGTCATGATGCCACCCCATCCAAGATGGATAAATGATACTTAAAGTGCAAGTTATTGCAAGAAAATGGCATCTCGATTACTATAGTCCTTGTCAGCTTAAATGGTAGGGACGAATAAGGATTCCTTTCATTTAGTCACTTAGGCACATCACACTTTGGGGAGTTTAAGACAAGTCCTTACTTTGACAACATCTCTTTCTTCCATTTGCTCTTTGCAAAATATTATTAAATATTATATACTCACTTTTTCTGTATTGACATAGAGAAGAACATGTCTACATATAACAAATAAATGCTAGCAGTACTTTATGTAATGGTTACTAGAGAAGCACATGTCTACATATAAATAAAAAATAAAAAATAGATGCTTGCAACTATTTATGTAATGGTTATTAGATAATATTTTATGAGTGAAATTTAGTTCATGGGTTAATTTTTTTATGTCTTTTTTTTAACTTTATCAATTTCTAGTTTTTCTCAATTTTTTAACTTTATCAATTTCTAGTTTTTCTCAATTGATTAACTTACATTTTAATTATTTTTTTATGTCTTTTTTTAACTTTATCAATTTATTTTATTCTAAAAACTGCATGGATCGCTAAAATTTTCCTTAATGGTTAGACACTCTAAATTCCTCTTATGCTAATAGTTATTCACTGATGGTTATATGATCTTGAAGGACTTTTTAACTGCGGGTTATCTACTCGAGTAACGGCATTGATTCCTAAACTAAATAGATAGTTATTCATTAAAATTAGTCATATCATATCGAAGGAGCTATTCACTTTGAGTAGTTTACTAAATAAGACACAACGTTGATTTTAAAAATCTAAGCCCGGGACATTGATATCATGCATAAGAAGTGTAAGGAGAACATTGTTGTTAGATGTCTTGTTTCGACAATATGAACTCCACATTTAATCATATCTTTCTTTTCCATCTTTCTTAGAAACAGAAGTTCCTCACAAACTATACATTATATCCTCCTATAGTTTAGATTCAATAGTAAATTAGTGACGGGAAAAGGAGAAAAAGTTTTATTTGAAGTGGTGTCACTCTTTAACATAAATATGTATCTTCCTCAATTTCTTATGTTCTTTCATAGACCTTATCAAAACGTAACCTCCAACTTTCATTGGAAAACGGATTTTAATTTTGATAGGTATACATTGATTCCACATCACGCATCATTTGTGATAGGTATACAAAGTCACTCAATCAGTTCTTCCCCCCAAAAATTCCAAATTAAATGGTAAACCTTATTTAAGCACTACATAACCCTCAAACAATTGTGAAAATGAAATGGTTAACAAATGCTTGAAGGGATATCTTTGTATATACTTACAAGATCGACAAATAAATGACAATGGTGGTTGCATATTAGAGAGTTATGTTATAATAATAACTACTTTGATGTCATTATTCTTTTTTAATTTTTTAATTTTTTTACCTATCTAGAGTAATTATTATTTTTGATATTTTATGGAAAACATAAACTATTTTAAGGAAAATTTGTTAATAAAAGAAATAATAGGATAATTAACAACACTCTTGTTACATTGATAGGTGTTTATATCTTAGAATTTGGGGTAGACTACCATTTATGCTTTATCTAGATTAGAGGAGGATGGGACAAGTGTAATGTTTAGATTGATAACTCATCGCTTATGCATACAACCCATTTAACTAAAGAAGATAACAAACCATTTAACTAAAGAAGATAACAAACAACTTGATAACTGATTGCTTATGCATGGATAATAGGTAGTGACAAACAACCAATGATTACAACTAAGCATGGAGAACAACTAACAAATAACTTGTTCATAATACTTAACTTGTGATCTATCAATGTACAAGTTAAGTAGATGTGCTCTAGTATATATGGCCATATAAAATACAAAAAAAGTAATAGATATTTATTATAAAAATCAATTATTTTGAAGTACAAGATTGAGTAAATAGGCACAATAAAAGACTAAATACATGGGATTTTTTTGACATAACACAACTGAATCTTATATGGAAGTGTAGTTGTGCTAATTTAGTAATAAAACATTAAAACTAATTTATAAAATAGTAAACAGGTATTATGTTTTTTATAGGTTCATTTTCGTTATTGTATTTTTTGTTTGTATGTAATAAGTTAATTATAATTAATAATTTTTTTATTAAATTAGCATTATGTTACGAAAACTAAATATATCAAAATTTGAATAAAAAACAAGTTGATAAAATTTTCTTCAAGACTTCAATGGCGTTCATCAGCCATGATGCTAGATACAATTCAAACATCCTTATACAATACAAACTATCACTCCCAAACTAAACACCAAAATTAGTGTATGAGTATATTGTTCGACCAAAAAAACTCCCTATCTGCTTGGAAAGCGGAGCTGAGCTATTTGACTTCTAATAACACAACCCAACACAAAAAGTACATAAAAAATACAATTCAAAATCCATGACACAAAAAGTAAATAAAAAATAAAAGTTGTTCCTCGCTGACTAGTAGTTTCTCTATCAGATATATCCTATACTAGAAGACATCGTTCATTCTTAATTACGCGTTGATGAACCATCAGTTGGGTTCATCATCGCCGTGAACTCGTCGAAACTGATGACCCCATCGCCGTTACGATCGAATTTTCTGATCATGGCCTCGCAGTCAGCCAGAGTGTAAACCTCTCGCAAACTGCTTAAAACTTCACGAAGTTCATGGGGAGAGATGCTTCCATCCCCATCCTTGTCCAACAGTTTGAAGGCATCTTTCAGCTCTTCCAGTCTGCTTGAGCAGTCCACACCCTCGGTGTTGAGAGCCAAGAACTCCGACAGATCGATGGAGCCATCTCCGTCCAAATCCGCGGCCGCAATGATAACCCCAAGATCTTCCTCCGTCGGGTCGCAGCCCAGCGATCGCATAAGGTCCCCCAGCTCTGATGACGATAGTTTCCCGTCGCCTTTAGAGTCGAATTTCATGAATACTTCTTCCAGCTCCACAGAACTACTCAACTGCCTGCCGAAACGGCGGGATGCTTCAACGGCCTTATCATCTTTCCCCTCCCTTCTAAGTGACATCTCCCCGGATCGACTGGATGACCTATTCGGGGATTGGGAAGCCGTTGATATCGTCGCAGGGGACACTGATCTAGATTTGGGAGGCAATATGCACGACAAAAATCGTGACGGTCGACGCGACGGTTCGGCCTGTGCTTTTTTCCGATTGAGAAAACACCGAAAACCCATTACGAGTTCTCGCGTTATAACCTCTCCTTCTTTCTGCAATCAATCGATTGAATAGCTATGTACGCAGAGAAAGAATGTAGGCAGTTTACCTCTCACAGCCATGGATATGGATCATATATAAATAAATAAAATATACATAAACGGATCCGTGAAATGGTGTCGTTCGTAACCCTAACCGTAATAATATACTTTCCACGTCAGATCTTAGCTCTAGTTAAGTCAAGAGGCCGACTTTTACATTACTCCATCACACAAGGATTTCTGGGATAGACCCCGCATGCTTACTCTCACATCACCCTTCATAAGTTACCCAATGTAAGTTTTAATAAAAACTCAAAGGTGTGCATGAGGCAAAACATTCAATTCACTCAAGTAATAATAAGATTCACTAAATAAGAGCTATAAAGGCGAAGGCGCAATGTTTTTAAGGCTTTATAAATAAAGTTTTTTTTTTCTTTTTTGCACCATGAGAATAACAATCATTCAAGATATATCTAACAACCTGTAAGTATATCAGTGACTTGTGACTTAGCAACATTCGAAGTCCACATAGTGAGCTTCTATCCCTGGGGTCACCTACCCTTCGAGCTAAGACAAAAAAAATTAAATTGAACCAAAACAACATAAGTAGGAAATTAAAATAATAACATACCATGCAAACAAATTGATGGAACTCAATTAGAGAAAGATGATTAGTCATAGTCATTCTTTGCACCAGCAAAAAATACTAATGTCAAGAGGGATATCTCTTGGCATCATGGCATCGTTGTGCACAATGGAAAGTAAACTAAATATTCTCTTCATATATGAACATTGCTTATGTTATACTTAAATGAAGGTACATTCATAACTCTTTTTCCCTAACTAAAATAAAAAACAATAAAAAATTAAGATTAAAAAAAAAATTTACACTTCAAAGAATTGAATCCCTCTTGTTGGTTAATAGATTCAAGCTTAAAGTGAATTTATGCTGATAGAATTGGTTTACAAGTGAATCCAAAACATAAATTGATCTCAAATTTAAAGCTTAAAGTTTTTAATGAATATTTTTGTTTTTATTTTTATTTCATTAAAAAATTAGCATGATTCATACAAGTAGTTTGTAAAAATATCTTGAATATTAGCATAGCTTATATTTTCCCATAACTTCATTACATATCCTTAGGCCAAGCCAAAACCTAAATTAAAGTTTTTAAATCTTGAGGTTTTTGTTATGTGTTTTTTGGGTCTCTAATTTATTGGGATTTGAAATAGTATTTTATTTATGAATCTAGGTTTTCATTCCATACAAAAAAATTTTATCTCTAAACATATCTTGAATATTTGTAGAACATATTGAGTTTTATATGCTTAAATTATATTTTGCTTTCAATTTTGAAGTTAACATGTTTATAATTTAGCATTTCATAGTAATGTAATTAATAGAAAATTTTATATATACAAATTACACCATATACAAAATAAAAAATAATTGTGATTGATTTTATATATATATATATATATATATATATATATATATATATATATATGATAATCTAAATATTAATATTGTTATTAGTTTTTTATTTAAATAACTCAAATTTAATCTAACTTAGATGTACTTAAAAGGTTTGGATAATGTTCATTAATATATTCCTATTATGTTAAACACAAGCACACCAAACAACAAAATATATATATATTCCATCAACTGAAATATTGAATGGCTCTTCTTCGCATTGCTTTCTATCATAACATTCACATTGAGTTAACTTTGAGTTAAACTTAATAAAATAAAATAAATATCTAAATCTTTAACCTCCTTTAATTGATGCAAAAACATGTTTCTATCATAACATTCACATTGAGTTAACTTTGAGTTAAATTTAATATTTTTTTTAAATAAAATAAATTTCTAAATCTTTAACCTTCTTTAATTGATGCAAAAACATGTTTTGGTACCGTGTAAGGATATAATAATATGATATATTATATTTATGATAATGATTAATGTACTTTAAAACCAAATTTTGGTTTATAAATTTTAAAAAAAAATTATTTAGTTTGCTTAAAAATTTTATTTAATTAATATATGATAAGGATTAATTGTATTTTAATTTTATTTTTAATAATTTTATAATTATCAAATCTATTTTTATGTTTAAGTGGATCAAAGCTCATCTTCATGTCTTTCTAAAGGAAAAGTTAATTCATGCTAGTTCACTCGGTTAAGGTGTGGGTTTTGTCAGCAAGGCCACCTGAGTTCAATTCCCCTTTAGGGTGACTTAGTTGGGAGGCGACACCCAAACAAATAATCAAGTTGAGGCTAGTACGGTTTCTTGTTTTTAATTTATTTTTCCATATTTTCAAAAATGTAACTAAGCCATATAACTAATAACATTATATAATGCTTTTTTTAAAATTTTTATATTGAATTTTATAGAGGATAATGAAATAGTGGGTTGTTTCATGATCATAATTAAGAATTATCTTTAATTATTGTAATACTTTACAATTTTTTAGTCTCTCATGTGACTTAGCCATGAATTGGCCAAGTATACTAATTGAATATGCAAAGTTTGTTTTTCTTTTGCTAAGTACTTCAAACTTCTTGCTTCTCAACATAGAGTGTCATTAGCTTTGTTTATACCATCATTTAAGTAAAGTCTAATCATTTGTTCAAATCGAATATAAATTGGTTTACATTTATGCATGTTGCATTTTTTTATAATTTTATGTGTATACTATATTTAAGTTATCAAAGTCTTTCCATTCTCTGGTCATATTTCTTTTTATTTTTAACAGGAACATATCAAAGTCTTTCCATTCTCTGGTCATATTTCTTTTTATTTTTAACAGGAACAGGTAAGGATCATTTATATTAAAAAAGATAGAAGTTACATAGTAGTGATGTAGGACTACTCCCTGATGGAGTCAATGTCTGCAGCATCTTGTTCATCTTTTACAAAAATGAAATTGTTTCGAAATAGCCCTATTCTGTGGAGACTATAGCTCCTTACAAATTGCCCAAGGAGTAGGATATAAAAACAAAACATATTGATCTTGAGGTTTGCAAAAATTTGATGAAAGAGAATCTTCTACATGCTTGTGACAATACTTAACAAAAAAAAATTCTAATCTATAGACTGTTCTGAAAACAAAAAGGAGCATTTCTAGCTTTGTGAAAACCATCGAACTGAGAAAATTGTGCAGAGTATGCAAAGAAAAAACCAGAGAAAGAGTGGGGAGTCTCAATAACGTCCATGATGCTGTGCGGGAGGACCTGGTATGCTTTCGACAGAAGGATCCTGATGCTTGATGGTGTCTGATTCTTTGCTATCCTGAATCGCTGGAATGCAATGGCTTACATCTTCTCGAAGTCTATCGATTTTCCCTTCAAGATTTCTATGTTCCTGTTGTTGTCGTCAATTTTGGAATCAATATTCGAAATGTTGATTATTGCATAGTCAAGAGTCTCTGAAATGGTGGTGATTCTTCCACTCATCAAGTTGGTCCCGTTTCTGACTTCAGTATTAGTGGCTTGGTCCAGGGTGTAGAGCCTTGCAATGGCTCTCTTCAATTCCATGTTTTCATCCTTGAGAACGCGAATCTGCTCCTCCATATTTTCCTTCCAAAAGGTGTCCTCAAACACAGGTGGATTAAGGGAGTGAGAATGGAGGGTCTTTTTGGATCTTTCCCATGATAGAGCACTAAAGTTCTACAGATGGGAGAGGAAGGAATGAGCAGCGGCCAATGGTTTTTGGCAAAAAGAGCACTGAGGGGGAAGAATACCAAGTTCAAGAATAGCACCCACAGTGGATGCTAGTGATGGAGCAAGAGGCAAGTCGCCCATTACACAGTGTTCCCAATTCCACACCCTTGCAAACCAGACCGGAGTCGTGAAGAAGACAAGTCGAAGATAGCATAAGAATGAGAGGGTTTGATTGAAATCCAGGATTATAAGATACGTGCCATCCCATTGCCAAGGTCGAGGAGGGCGCAGGAGGAGTGCGCCACGCATCAGATGAAATAAATGATCAAGTTGATGGGGAGATGGTAGGGGGGGAGATTGCTTAGGGTGGTAATAAAGGGTAGAGTTCTTAAGAAGCTTAGGGTATCCAAATTTTTTCAATTGCACTATCATTAATAACAATATGACCATAGTCTATATGGACTCCTTTATTAGCCATGAGATCAGCTGAGTGATTGTTTGTCCAAAGTATATGAAGGAATTTGATGGCATTGAAATCGGTTCTGAGATTCTTGAAGATGTGATGGTATTTAGAGATAGGGATTTTGAAATTCATGGTTAGCTTTCTAGCCTCCCTTATGACTAGAAGGGAGTCGCCGAATATTGCTAGTTCTTTCAGACCCAAGCTAGTTGCTAACTCGAGTATTCTCTGGCCATATTTCAATGCCTAAGCAATAATGCTTTATTCAAGATTCGTCATATCAAATTCTTGAGATATATGGAGTTTGATTTTTCTATTAAACATGTTACATTGCCTACTATAATTAAATCGTATATATGCAAAAAAAAAGAATGCACAACATTCCCTTAATCATCTTTTTTTTTTGTATATATTTGGATCACTTTGAATTTTAACAAATCCATGTTGAAGGAATAAGTAATTGATTTTGACATACTATAATCGTTGAGCTTCTTTAATGCCATATAGTGTTTTTTTTAACATGCATACAAGATGATTGAATTAACATTCATTTGGTAGCAAATTAGCAATCTAATCTTATTAATTTTAGCTATAGGTGTGAAGGTTTCTTAGAAATACCTTACTTTTGTTAGTAGCTTTTTAAAACTATCATTGCTTTGAATTTGTTTATAGTCCAATGCAAGGTAATGCTTCCCTCTCATGCCATTTTTGCAATGGGAATGAAAACAACAATAGGTTCTCTAGGAGGATTTATTAGAAGTACACGCATAGCATATTAAAACATTGTGTAAAAAGATAAAACATAGGAAATTAAATTATTTTTATGAATATATAATTTTTATTTATGGGAAATTGATATAACTAAAAAAAATCGTGTTATTCTAATATTGGTAAGTTACTTTTCTTATAAAATGTAATGCATGTGTTTTCCTTAAGATGTCGTATCTAAATTATAGAATTTCTTGAAACAAACTTTTACACATGTAGATAATGGTCAATTCTTGTGCACCACTATTTTTTCATATTTTTAATGTTAATTTTATATAATTTTTTAAATTAATAAAAACTTTGAATCCCTAAAATTACTAGGTCAATCATTATGACTAATGATCTCAACATAATCAATAAACTTTATTTTTGTGTGTGGGTGTTCATCATTAATGTGTACCATATAGTTTGTTTCTTAGATGCGAGAGGTAATACAAAATTATACAAGAAATAAAAGGCCAATGTATTTTAGAATTATTATGTGTACTAATAAAACTAAATTAAATATATAATTTTTTTCCTTATACATGTGTGCACGCACGCATGTGTGTTCAGTTTCACTAGCAAAGAATAGGTTGATCACTGTATTTAAAACCTTGGTCGAAAATGGACATAAGGATAGGAAGATGAAAAAATTGATGTGTTTTTGTTTATGTACCCCAAACCACTGAGTTTATCAATCCATAGTTAAAACCAAAGAAACCAACTCATCCGGCATGTAGAGGAAAAGAAGTAGTTCCCATATTTTTTTCTAAATTTACAAGAACATGCTAATGTTAATAACTCACACATGGTTTTATTACAAAAATTCTTAAATTTACAAAACTCCCCCCCATATTTAGCATTAGTGCCTGTTTCTAAAGGATGCATTTAGCATTATGACCTATTTTCCTCTCTTAGGCATAACTAAGACCCCTAAACCCATCCTCTTTGCACAAAACTGCCTAATGGCACATGGAATGCCACTTGGGAGTCAAATACCCCATAGACAGGACATGTGTCGTGGTTGGGGGCCTTACTCACAATGCTTGAGGCCTAGAAGGTTCATTTTTTTGTGTAAAGACCTTGTTTTCCTTTCAACCATGCTCTAGGCCCATGGATCCATCACTGATTCACTACCATATCCCACTTAAAGGCCAAAGATTCTATAGAAATGTATTATGTGGTGTTTCAATGCATCTTTCACCACGCTTGAGAACATGGATATTTGTTAAATTCCCAAGGATCTTATTATACTTTCTTGACCATTATCAAGATTAATAGACGTATACGTGTTAGTAAAAATATTATAATGTCCTTTGGTAAACTACTGATAGTTAAAATATTCCCATGAGATGTAATGCTTAATGGATTTTAGGTGCTTTTTTATGTCAATTGAGTCTAGGAAGCATCATTTTGGGAATAATGTCATTTTCTTTGTCCCATGACCTTGGTTAGACCTCTAGACCCATTTGTGGTGCACAACTAACCTATTTGATGTGATGGTTCAAGGACTTGTCCATGCTGCTTGACCTTGAGAAGAAATGTTCTTGTCCAAAGGTTTTTTTCTTCTTTTGGTGATTATGGTCATGAACCTAGGACCCACTCATAATTCCCATGGAATCATAATGGTACACATGTATTCAAATTTTATGTGAAATAATCCTTGGACAAGGCTCATGTCATTGTTTCTAAGTATTGTTCATGGTGCTTGAGCTAAAGAAGGTTCAATTACGACTTAAAGTTGCTAATTCCCCAATGACCATGTTTATACCTCAACATACATTTCTAGTGCAAACCCTATTCATTGTTCCTACATCCCGCTTATTCAAGGCCATTAATATAAAAAATATTCAATAAGGTGCTAAGACATTTGCTTTTAGTCTTTGATGATGGTGAAGGCCCCACAAACCATCCATGCTCTCATGTGGTGGTATGAGGATGTGCTCATGGTGCTTGAACCATATTAAAAGCTATGTCTAAGGCCCAAGGTTATTGTTTTACTCCCTTGAACAATGTCAAGAACATGTGGATGTTGTTTCCCTACCACAACTATGGTCAAGGCTTCAATCCTCAAGTCTAGTGCTTAAAACATATTAAAGCTACCATTATCTAAATCCTAGGACAAAGACTCCTTATTGACGGTTTATTTTGCTATGTCTAGGATTTCTTCTTATTGCATAAGCTCAAGAAAGTTAAATTAAGGCTTGGATCAATTGTTTATTGCTTTAACCATGTTTAGGAATCCAAACTAATTTCCAGTACACATAATCCACTTGCGAAATTTAGATCCATCTTAAAGGCCTATAAGGAACCCCTATAAAGTACTCATGTATTGATTTGAGGACCTATTCAAGGGTATTGAGCACAAAAGAACTGAACAATATGTCAAGGCCCTTTTTTTCCTTCCATGATCATGTTCAAGGACCTACAAACTGTCCTTGAAAACTGTCATGTTTTCCTCCCCTAGCCATAAAGCTTAAGTTATAAAAGGTTCATTTAGTTTGTAACCCCCTTTTCATCCCCACCCAAGCATATTTAGACCTCAAAAACCAGTTCCAATGCACAAAACCTAATCATGGCACTTGCATCCCATTGATATTCTAAGGAACCCTAAGCATGGCCTTAATATTGATTCATGGTGTTCCCCCTAACAATTTGTATTCCTCAAAACAAATTTTAAGTGCAAAAAACCTACTCATGACGTGTGTATCACACTTGTAGGCCAAAGACCCCCTATAAAGTTCTTGCATGTTTGTCTAAGAAATTGTTCAAGCCTCTTAACCTCGAGAAGATTCAATAATATATTTATACAATTTTTCATATTTAATGATGGTGAAGGCCCATCAAATCATCCATTCTCATGTGTGGTGGTTTAAGGATGTGTTCATGGCACTTGAGTCCAAGAAGCTATGCTTAGGGATTGAGGTTCTTATTTCCCTTCCCTAACTATTGTACATGGATTAACTATGTTGCTTCCCTACCATGACTATGGTCAAGGCCCTGAGATGAATTTGTGGTCCATGAAACATCTTAATGGTGCCCATATCCAGCTATTATGGTAAACATACCCTAAATATAGTTCCTATTGATGTGTCTATGTTTTTTTTTTTAACTTGAGCTTAAAAAGGATAAATTAGGTATTAAAGGACCCTTTTTAATACATTGAGCATGTTTAGTCTTAGAGACCCATTTCTAGTGCACAAAAGCTCCTCATGAAACTCATATCTCACTTGAAGACTTGTAAAGAACCCATACAAAGAATCCATGGGTTGTTTTAAGGAATCATTGAAGGCTCTTGAGCTAAAGAATATATTAAATGTGTGCTTCTTCACCATATTCATATAGGAAAATGATAGTATCTTGCATCGTTCATCGTTCAATGTACATTGGAATTTCTCTTAATTATGGTCTAATTAAAGGACACACATAACTCTTGTATGTCATATTGACCTATTTTGTGGTCAACAGACGAGCGATTACAAGTCCTTGCACAAAAATGAGTTAGCCTCTCAATATCCAACTATAACCTACATACTTGGCATTCACATTGTTATATGTAGTCCTTTTGACATGTTCATGCTCATTTCTAGTATTGCTTTTCTTCACATCCATTTTGTTTACATTTTCCCACATTTAGATAGTCATTTGTAGATTTGATTACAAATTTTATGGTATAGATCATCCATGTGAAATTCTATTATAGTTGAATATGTGAATGGATTGTGGTGATCATAGTAGTTTAATTGGTTCTTCTAATTTTATTTATCATTTAAATGATACCTACAAAACAACAAGAACATTGTTAGTGACCAATTGGTGTGTGTAAGGTGATCTAGGCCTAACCTAAACTATAGGAAACATATTATATAATTAGAAGGGCATATATTGGGTACATATATTATATACTATGAAATTATAGCATGGTGATATAGTGCTAAGAGTCGACGGTGCATACACTATAATGTTATAAGCATTAAATTATATGGCATTAAAAATCCACCTAATGTAATGTGGTAACCAATTTTGGGCATTGGTATGCAAGTTGGGTGGCATACTTATCAACCTACCTAGATATTTCCTCATGTATGGCATATATAAATAAATGGAGGAGAGAATTCCACATGGAAAGGGCTAATTCAATATTTAATTTTGTGGCTAATACTATATGCATGTATCATCCTTTCAACCCATCTTTACCATTGATATTCATCTAGTGGTTGATTTGAATTTGAATCTAGTTCATCTACCTAACCCTAATATTATTTGGAAAATTTTCTTTGAGCTCCATCATTGGCCTTGTGTCTTATTTTTGGCATTGGTTGAGTCTTGGTTATGCCCATACTTATGATCAATGTTTTTATTTCCATGTTGGTTAAGTGATTCATGTTTTATTGTAAAATACATGAGGCCTTAGTTCGTTGGTTCCCCTTCCACCCCAACTTACCCTTTCCATTTTATTTTTGGTGTTATCATTGGTAAAGTTAGGGATGAGCTCAGGATAATTAACTTGAGCCTCCACCTAGTTGAGTGTGTAGTTGAGAAGCAATGGCAATAGATCTATTCACAACGATTGCTTATTTGTTGGATATATATGATCCTCACCATGGGAACAACACCAATTGATTTTATAGGTGACAATGGCAAGTTAGTCTCTCTTTTGGAAATTGTTCCAAGTTATTGGATGTGTTTGTTTGCATGGAACAAGGATAATTTTAGGGGCGAAATTTAGCCCATGGGATATTTTTCCATGTTTTTTTCCAAAAAAAAATTCACCAATTTGCATTTTTTGAAGCCCCATTTCGCCCAATTTTGATGGGGTAAAAAATTTTTCACTCTAAAAATCACGAAAATATTATATAAACTATATAAAATCCTCAAAAAGTAAAATAATTTTAGAAAAATATCGCCAAAATTTTTATAGTTGACAATTCTAAAAATTGGTAAGATTCGCCAAGATTTATACACTTTTAAATAGGTATGGGTTCTTAAAATTATCCCTGACATGGAATAATTTTTTCATGATATTGGATATTCATTGTAAATTACATAGTTTTTTTCAAAGGTTATTTTGGTTTCTAGTGTCCTTTCTTCATTGCATGTTATTATCTTCAATTTGGTTAATATAGCATGCAAAGGACAAGCATTTATTGACCATTTGAATCAAAGACTACATCCTTATTTGTTGATATAAATTCATTATTTTTATGAGTAGAGTATAATAGGTGAGTTGTCGTTCAAACCAATCATTAATGTTTATGATCATTTATCCCATATTTTTACTAGTACGTTGTCATCCCATGTTTTGACTAGTACGTTGTCACTTGAGTGTCAACATAGTCAAGATACCCTTCAAGTTTTTTAGCAAATGCATATCAAAACCCATTAGCCTTTATTTTTTTTAACCCTCTTATTTATCCCAAACTTAGAGTTGAATATTACCAATGTCCATTGGGTCGACTATGGTTTTAGCCAAGTTGTATTATGGGTAACCTATGCAAGGTTATATTATGTTGGAATTAACTATCTTGCAGAACCAATTTTGATGATGGTATTTTCACCTTTATTTACGATCATTAAAGGGAAATTCCACCTATTAACTGAGTAGTAGGTCACGGATTGATCTCATCAGCATAACATTCCCCGGGGCTCTCACCCATAGAATTAATAAAGTAGAAAGATGTAATATACCTCAAAATGTATTACAATGATTATATATATTAGTCATTAAAATAATTATTTGACCATCTAGTTAAAGATAGTGACTTATCCAGTTCTCGTGTATTTATACACCTCATTGTAACTATTTTATTATTATCAATTTATTAAAATATTATCAAATACATATTTGAAAGAAATATTCTTTAAAGAAATATTCTTTCAAGTGGTATAGGAACCCAACACTCTCCACCACTGATGGATGATGGGCAAAATGACCGTCAAATACGGTTAAAATTTTTTGTTAACCATCTAGTGTGAAGGGTAAATTTATCATTTAAACGTATTTTTGAAGGGTAATAAAATTTCTAAAACGTCATTATTTTACTAGTATTATTAATATTTTTTATCTTATATAAAACTATATTTTCCAAATTAGAATTTCCAAATTCCAACCATACTTTCACTTAATAAATAAAAAAATATATTAAATTAGTATTATTTCTATTCTAGAAAGTTGCATTGATTTTTCATAGAAAAAGAAAATCTCATTTAATTTAATGATGTTTCCAATTCCATTACTTTTTTTTTTCTATTATTACAATGAGCATCTAGATTCTACATTATACATACTGCAAATTTCAATGTCATTGGATTATTGTCCATTGATTACAAATTTACAATTTACATTAACATTACATTCTAGTAATAGTCTACTACAAGCTTGGAGGCTGGAAGTTGGAAGCTGAGACTCAGATTCAGGAGTTTGAAGTTGGCGCAACTGCATTTGGAGACATAATTTTGGAAAGCGATTCACAGGTAATTCCGATTTGAGTTGTTGTTACAGTAGTTTTTTTTTATAGTAAAACACCGTGGTAATATCCCTCACTTGGTACATCGTTATACTTTTACAGAACCTTTATCAGAGACTAGAGTATAGAGATATATTGTTTAACTGCCCCAAATAGTTTTATTCTAAACAATCGAGAACTTTAGAGAGACATTACTGGAAGTATGGATGCATAGTTTTATTTACAGTGTTTGTGTGAATGCCAACTGCACACAGGGCTTCCTCTACACCACTTTTACCCTACACGCTCCTCTGTTTTCCTGAATCCTGCCCAATGCCCATTACAGTCTCCTCTATTCTCATCAGAGATCGACATGATGTAAATGTTCTTCGATTCTGTTTGTGAACTCGACGGAAGTATCAATTGGGGGTGCGATTAGATAAGTGTAGACATTAGATAAGTGCATGGAGTGGACTATTGCAAGCAGAGCCAGAGGAATATGGCAGGATTGGTGGATGAATAAGATTTGCAGACTTTTGACATGTGACAGAACAAGTGATATGTCGATGGATGTCGTCCTATATGTTGGGCCAATCTTGACTCTTGGAGTCTTGAGCATTGAAGTGGTCTCCGACTCGCCTCACGCCTGAATACTATCCATACTCTGTTAGCCCCCAAACTGCGTGCCTTCACAGGCTTCCAAGTTCCCATAAAATCAGGCACTGCGTCCTTTCTGTCAAAAAATACCTGTCAAGGAAGCACTTTAGGATTGAAGGACCTCCTTGGCCCAGTCGTTTCGCTCAAGCTACTCAGTCGTTGTTCGAGTATTCCTGAAAAGAGATGGGAAACAAATTTATAAGCCTTAGAATTGATTGATGGTCTTACTGCACTCTTTACAACTTCAACAGATAGTGAAAAAGATACCATAAAGCGAGTAAGAAAACAACGAGACAAGAGAACTCAGAGAATACAGAATAATTGCTCACCTAAGGATGAGGGTGAGGTGGGTCTTAACTCCACAATCTTAAATTGTGCAAACTATCCACTTCTCCAGAATCATCCGTAACAAGTGTGAAGACTGCACTGAGCCGAAGCCAAGCATACCGAGTAGAATGAAGAGTACTAGAGAGATGTGATAAAATGATGAAAAATTATAGTTAGAAAGACCAGATTCTTATGCCATTGCCAATTGTCCAGCCAAGGTTCAGGAATGGTGTCCATTAAACCCTTAATCTCCATGATTTCTGATTAAAAAAACATCTTTGGGGAGCAACCTCGCTATATCCACAGAAGCCATTAAATTTGGCGGTGCTGAGCCTGAACTTCTTGGTGAGGCCACCGACTTTGAAAATTGTTCATGAGTTTCTTCATGCAAATATGTGGTTTTGTGTTTTTATTAATTTAGAATCCAGCTAGATGTAGGCGCTGTACGACCAGTCGCGTTTCCCCAGAACCGATACTGAACCACCGATCAACAAATACAGAGGACTCAGGACTCCAGGAGTCAGGAGTAGCTTCACGAAGCATTCCCTCATCAAACAACATAGTTGGGAACTTGGGACGTAGACCAAATGGGGAATTTACCCAGCGTTGCAGTATATGCCCTCTGGTGTTCTAAATCCATGAAATCACCTAGATTAATTGCTAATTACTGCTAATAAAGGTAGCAAGATTTTGGATGGGAAAATCGTTTCCCAAGTTTAACATGTTCTCCTTTAAACCAATTCCAATTTTTATTTATAGACTAGTCTTTCTCTCTTTGAAAAATATAAAAAAATTGCTAGCCCGGAAATTCTTAAATTTATGTTCCTTTGTTTTTCTTTTTTGATGTGGATTGAAGGTTTATAAGTAGCAAATCGATCCCAAGATTGGCATTTCAATTCTATTTACACAGTTTTCATTATAATACATCTATGGTTGTCTTGTGACTTATAATTTGGGTGATTAATTGTTTATTCAGATCGCATTCCAATTTTTATTTATAGACCAGTCTTTCTCTCTTTGAAAAATATAGAAAATCAGTGGCCCGAAAATTCTTAAATTTATGTTCCTCTGTTTTTTCTTTTTGATGTGGATTGAAGGTTTATAAGTAGCAAATCGATCCCAAGATTGGCATTTCAATTATATTTACACAGTTTGCATTATAATACAATAGCGTCCAGATTCTCTTTATCAAGATTCACTACTTTACACTCATTTTATTTTGCAGAAATTTTGGTATTGAATCTCTCCTCAGCTTTCTGCAATTGTTTGCTTGCTTGAGAAATCGCATCTTCGTATTCCCCATCCTTCTTTCCCAGTTCTTTTTCATCCTCCTTCCATTGTTCAGTCATTTTTGTTGCAGACTCAAAATCTAATCGCATTTTAGTGAGATTTCTTGACAAAATAGTGGTTTCTTCTCTCAAGTCATCGATTTGTTTTACAAACTTTTCATTAAGGTTTTTGAAGATCGATTCTTTATCATCTTCAATGGTGGAAGAGGGCCCATTTACATCTTTAGCATTTTCTTGCTCAGATCTCTTATGCCTGCCCTTCTTGTTATTGCCTGTCATCATGTTCACTAGAGAGACCTACCTGCCTTAGGAACAACAATTTTTTGAATGAACCATAATAGCTATGGCTTTGAACAATAAATGATAACAGGCTAACAACTATGGCTTTGAACAATAAAGTTATTCAAACTCACTAACAACACGAACAAGAGGTATGATCGATTAAAACGGTCCGTTATATAGTATATTAAATTACAACATTCAAAACTAGTTGAATAATGTATAAAGAGATGGATTTCCAATTTCTCAAAATTGCAAACATATAAACAATATATTAAAGATAACTCAAACAACCTGAAGCTCCATTGGTTCTCAAACAATGTGATGGATTATTACAATCACTGCAAAAGTTATTATACAATTACAAGGTTATTACAGTTTGGTGCACTACAAAGAGATTTGTTAATCACATGTTTATATGTAAATAGAAAGTGACTTGACTAAGAGCTTAATGAGATTTTTTGTATTCTCATGAATGTTGTGTTATTTTTTATCCGTGAATGTTGTGTTATTTCTTGTCTATTTATTAGTGTCATGTACACACATATAGTCTCTATTTACCATGTTTCAATTCATTACTCTAGGATCGAAAGCTACACGTTTAACTTAATTTCTCTTCAGCAGCAACATAAATATGATATCCTTGCATGTTCTAAATTTGTTCTCTTTCCTATTCACATTAGGAAATGATGCATGGATTTTTGAAACCGATGTCTCAAAGTGTAAAGTTGTACCCTAATAATGATGGTTAGGTGAGATCTAAAATTAAGTCACAATATTGTTATAAAGCCGGGCATTTATTATTACCTTTGGATGTTTTATTAGGTGTGCTAAGTTTGGTCTGCAATTTTCCCAATGGATACTTTTTCAAAATTGTGTATCAATACTATATAAGAAAAAAAATGATAAAATCATTAAAAATGACTAGAACTTTACAAGTCATAAGTCATAAATATAATCTAGACATATTGTAGAGTAAATTGTTTTATTTTTAATTAAGTGAATTTAAAAGTTATGAAGGTGATTTATCCATTTTTGTATTTTTAATTAAGTGAATTTAAAAGTTAAGAAGGTGATTTATCCATTTTTCTATTTCAATTTTACTTTAAAAAATTGTTTCCTTAGTCTTATTGTTTTTATGATTATTGTTTCATGTTTAGGTAAATTATATAGCTAAAAATGCCTCCAAAAAAGAAGGGTCAGTCAACTTTGGATAATTTTTTTGGATATTCTACAATGCCAAAACATAATGTTGGAGACACCTCAAATATTCCTGATTTGAATGATGAACTTAATGAAGACATACATGAAGACTTTGTTGATGATTTAGAAATGTTTGGCCATGATGAGAACATTCAAGAGGGAAAATCTACTAGTCGATGAAAAAGGAAGACTTCCACTACCACAAAACGTGAATTTAGAGAAGAGTGGAAGATAAAACACCCTTGGGTGTATAGTATAAATGTTGAAGAAGGAAAGACTCGCATGAAATGTAAATTGTGTGAGAAGTACAAGGTTCAAGGTCCATGGGGTAATGGAATTGGGTCCAATACTATTCAATATGATGCTGTGATAACTCATTCAAAATCTATTAATCATCAAACATCTTTTCAGAGAAACTTGTATGAAATATAAAGGTTGGAAAATCCTATTCCAGAACACATAGTGAATATAGATGAAGCCAACAGGGATAAGGTGATAACTACCATGAAATTAGCATATTTCATTGCAAGAAAAGACATTGCCATGGCTACATATGAAGATCTTTTCCAACTTCAAATGCATTTACAGACACCTAATATGCCTTCTCGAGTGGAGTATTCTCCCTACATAAATAGGAAAGCTGCAACCGAGTTTGTTCATTCTATCTCAGATTACCTCGAAGAGGTACAAGTTAAAAAAATGTTGGATAGTCCATTTTTCTCTTTCATGTTGAATGAGAGTATAGATCGTGGTTTGGAACAACATCTTGTTGTGTACTCAACATTTTTAGATTCAAAAGGATTAGGCCCTCCAATCTCGCAATTTATGAAACTTATTAGGGTGCCTGATGGAAAAGGAAAGACAGTATATGATACAGTCACCAATCTAAAAGAAATAAGAAAGTTAAAGAATGATAAATTGATAGCAGTTTCTACTGATAGTGCATCATCGATGGTTGGAAATGAAAATGGGTTTGTTTCATTACTAAAAAAGACCTACCAAATCTGATTGGTACCCATTGCATTGCTCACCGTGAGGCACTTGTAGCTTCAGATGCTTCAAAGAAGATACCAGAATTCTTATATGTTGAGAAATTAGCAAACAAAGTGTATTCATGGGTTGGGAATTCAACAAAGAGAAATAATGAACTCATTTCTTTATTAGAAGTAATGGAGTTAGAATCCTTATAGGTTCTGCAAATCCATGGGACTCGATGGTTATCTAGGGGTGAAGTAGTTGAAAGACTTGTTACATTGATGCCCACTATACTGAGTTTATGGAAAAAGGAAAAAAATAACTCATGGTATGACAAGGCAAGGATTTTCTCTGTTCAATTTTGTTTGAATAAGCTCATTGATGTTTTGATGGAGTTAAATAAGCTAAACAAGAAATTCCAAGAGGATAATGTGGATGTCACATCTCTTGGAATAGTCATTGACCATACATTAAATACTCTTAAAAGAAATTTTTGCAGGTCAAACTCTTATGCAGAAGGCACAATTCATCTTTCTAAATTTTTGAAAGATTCGACAGATGGATTCCTTCAAAATGTTGATAAAGAGGGAACAAATCATAGACATGATTTATTGTATATTCCAATCCAGGATGAACAAATGTCACAACCAATGGTGAATTGCATTGATGGATCCCTTGAAAGTTGCAAACAACTTACAAGGAATCATGTTCAGGCATTGGTTGATAGTTTCAATTCAAGATTTCCAGATCTTCATTTTTTTAATGCAGCAAGAATATTTAGCCCTTGTCATTATCCTTCAGATCTTTGTATGAGAGACACTAATGCAAAGCATTGGCTTGAAATACTCTTCTTTCATTTGCAGCATAAAATATGTAGTGGATCTGATAGCATACCAGTGTTTGACATTGCAAGTTGTGAAAGAGAATTATATGAATTTATTGATGTGCTTAATTTAAATGGAGAAAGATTCTCCATGAAGGATGCATGGAGGGTATTTTCCGAGATAGAATATTGGCATTTCAGGTACCCAAATATGTTAAAATTATGGCAATCAGTACTTGTCATACCAAATAGTACTGTTGCATGTGAAAGAGGGTTTTCAAAGAAAAATGTGATCAAAGATATCAGAAGAACAAAATTGTCAATAAGCACACTTGATGCATTGATGTGTATATCATTAGCACGTCCAGACATATCAAAAGTGGAGTGGCAAAGAGTTTATAAGATTTGGCATAGTGGAAATGAAAGGAGAATTCATGATATTTGCTAAAAATATCAAACTATGTATTTGTTCAGTTTTATGACATTAATTTTGCAAAAAAAAATTATGTGATATTTATTTTCTTTTTATATGCACAATTGTGTGAAATTAAAGATCCATTTTTATGTTTATTTATGCTTTATTATGATGTGTATTCATATTTTTTTAGTTTAAGCTATATTTTGATATAATATTAATTTAGTACATATATGATATATAAAATGAATAAACATCAAGTAAATGGACCATGACAGATATTAATAAGTATCATTTTAATTTTAATGTAAAACTGTCAAGAAAATAAATATTGTTTTGAAGAAAAAATTAACAAAATTTAATTATTGAAGGATAAATTTTTTTGCAAATAAAAATTTAAACAAAACATTTCACGACGGGTGATATATACACCCAAAATGTCAAAAAAAAAAAACTTTGATGGGTACAATGAAAACCAAATTCCAGCACTGCTCTCCACACACCACCTGCTTAAACCCCACGCCTAACACCCCCTCTAGACCCTACTCCTCACACCAATCCTGTGCGTTCGTGGCCTAGTGGTATCACTTGCAACATACCCCTCATACACCCCAAATGCTTCTCACCCATTCGCCATTCCTCATTCCTCTCCTCATCCCTACGCCATACCCCAATAACCTCCCATCTCCATTTCCTATCCTCCTTTCTCCATACCCCTCTAATCCTCCACGTCCCTCCCCATCCACATCCCACATCCCATGCATTGCCCATCCTACCCATCCCACGTGATCCTTCAACTCCTCTCTACACCATACCGCCTGCGCTTCCCTATGTCCATCCGACCCATACGTCCTTTCTCCCTACGCTCTCTACACCATATCCATTACCATCATCACTCCTCACCAACCCCCTTGCCTCCTCACCCACCCCCAGCTCTTTTCTAGCCCCTCCTCCGTACGCTGCTCCCATCTTCCTCACATCCGCACCTCACACGCTACACCATATCTCCTTTCCATTCTCCCCAACGCCCTTCCAAACGCCACTTCCCTCTCCACTAAATCACATCCGTGTGCTACACTGCAAGCACTCTCCAATGCTACCCTACCCCAATCGCTCCACACTTGGGCCCTTCTCTCCTCCTGCGTTCCATGGTCCTCCTCTTCACCAGCTTACTAGCCATCTCCCTCCATTTTATTTCCTAGGGTTTAAAACCCTAGACTTACCCATTTCAAAAAAATATTATAATAATATTATTTATTAATAATTGTTATAATGTTTTAAATCTTCCCCCTTAAAAACCATTATTAAAATATACTATTTTATTAAAGCATTTAATAATAATAAACATTATATATATATATTCAATTCTTCCATAAAATCCAATCTTTTTCGAAGATTTTATAAATTACCATGCCTTCAACATTTGATGAAAGTATTGCAATGCTTCATGAAAGAATTAACATAGTAGAAGAAGTGAAAATAAGTTTAAACATTAAGGAAATATTGAAAGAAATGAAAAAGGTACAAATACAAATACAGGAAAAAGAAATGAATAAATGAAGGAAAAAAGAAATCCACCAAATCAAGGGAAACTGATGGATGAAGATGACGTTAAGGAAGATAGTAAAGACATCATGGTCAAAATGAGCGATCCCAAAGACAAAAAATAATACGTAGTAGAGCATATGAACAAAAAGAGAGCAAGAGAAATAAGTGATGATGAAGAGACAATGAACTTTCATTATTGGATGGGGTAGTTCAAAATCCCTACTACATCGAGGACATAAAAAAACAATAACGACCTCCTCCTTATATTCCCGCTCACTAAAGGATCACCACTATGCATAGGACAAAAGAAAAAAAAGTCATACCTACCAACTCCTTATATTTCCCCTCGCCGAAGAATTGCACCATCAAATACAAGGAAGGACAAGAACCAAAGTCCTCAATGCCATGCCCCAAATAGGATGCCAAGTCATAAATATGCATATGTACTAGAAATTAATAAAGATCATGTCACTCTTGTGTGCAAATTCTTACAAATGGCCACACAAGTATAAAATCTATAAAAATGCCTAGTGGAAATCACGAGCAAAGATAAATTAGAAGCCATGGCAGGAGCCCAAACTGTAGCCAAGGCCATTGTGAGGAATATAATAGCGATGATGAAGAAAATAAAGATGTAGAGAATGAAGTCCAAAGCCATGTGAAAGATCAAGAAGACGATGATCTCGAGTATCATTGATAATGAAGCACAATATATTGGTGAAGTTGTAGAGGAGTGCAATGATATAAATAAAGGCAATGAAGATGATCTCAATCGTGATAATGTAGAAGATTGAAACACAGAAGATTCTACGAAACATTAAGATATAAACGATCTACAGAATATCACAACTCAAAATGATCAAGAATCACAAGAACAAAAGGATTCCAAGGAACAATTGAAGAATATATTGTGAGATAAAGAGACCATAACAAGTGAAATTAAAGATTCGAGAATGCTTTAGGGCCCTCACATAAAGTTGAAGGACCTTTTAGATGTAATCATGATTTCATGAAACACACGAAAGTTCAATGAAAACAAGACACTCAAGCGTTTCTTTGAACTAGGCATGGGTGGGCCCACCATAGCACATATCTTCAAGGTACGTCCCAGGCAAGGCCATCAGAGCCACCATCTATTGGTGGGGTAGGGCCACCACCTCCCGGTGGGGTAGAGCCACCACCATGCAGTGGTCGAAGAGCATCTAGTAGTGGCACTAGACCCGCACATCATGAGCACAGCCAAGAGCCCCACCCATGCACAGTGTGCGGCCATCCGCGATCTAGTCCTGTCTAGACAGATGATATCTTTATTGGGTACTTTACTTGGGTAAGTAATTGGTTAACAATTTAGTCTTGTTTGGAAATTATTTTTCCTTACTATACACATCTATAGATTTCTAATATTTTTAATGATTTTAAAACTTGTAGTTTGTACAAGAAGAGGACGAGGGGCAAGACTTTGCCACCGACGATGCCCAGGATATTCCAGAGGCTCGTACACCAAAACCCTTTGATGTACAAGATGTTTTCATACCTTTGGAGACAACTCACACTGAGGTAAATATTTCAACATGTAATTATTTTAATACATCTTAGTTTGTTATCACATGTTAGTTAATTAATGCTACAAGGTCTATTGTTTACAATTTTCTAAATTGCAGGTTGTAGATCCCCCATAGAGGGAAATCATTTCATCTAGTGATCTCCCCCTCTGGTGAGGAAATAAGCGCTACACAATCCATAGGGAATGAGTGTATGGCAGAACGTGTCGCAGAATTGATTGAAGCATACTATACATCGGTATGTATTTCAACATTGTCAATTTGTTAATACATGTTATTTCATTGATTAATGCATTTCTAACTACGTCAGTAATTGGTGATTGTATCCATCACCTGCTATATTTAGAAAATAGTCAATAGTTTCCTCTCCTCATAGTCCAAATGTGCAGAAGGGACAAGTGTATAAGAGAGGATACACTCCTAGAAAGGGTGTGGATTTCCTATATAGCAAACTCACGAGAGATCCATATACACCTCACCTAAAAAGGGTCATTGATTTTGCAATTAGTGTCACATTTGTAATAGAAACAAGTCATACAAAGGTAACTATTTCAACAATTACAGTGAATAGTACTTAACCATGTTACTATATTGTTTATTTATTCATGTCTAACTATTTCAGCATTTGGTGATTGTAGCCATTAGCAGCAACAGTGTCCGACATCTCTCCTCAATCCATGGTTGTGACCGAGTCTCCTCCTATGGTGAGATGTTCAATATTAATGAACGAGTATTTTTATTCAATTTACATAAACATGTTGATAATTGTTGAATTAATTGAGATATGATCTTTTATTGGCATAGCAAAATTATAGAGAGGACTTACATGAGCACACCGCGGGAATCTATACCCCGACTCGATTTGGTGATTGTTTGTCATAAATAATTTGGCCATAAGTTAATTTTTTAAGTTTGTTAATGGTATGCTATCAATGCAATTATTTGATAAAAAAATGATCTTTTATTTGCAGACTCCTGAGATGCAGAGCGATCCTAGGGAGATGGTTGATAGAGCAAAGTTGGGGAAAAACAAGCAAAAGATTGATTTTTTATGTGTCCTAGTCTTGGATATATGTATTTTGGCATAAATGTACATTGTTGTACTTACGGATACATGTACATTGACATGCCATTTAAGGGTCGGCTACTTTGCCATATTTTGTATTCCAAACATTCATCTATCAATGCATGATACAATATATTGCATATTTTCACTTGAGTTTCCACTTGTTCTTGTGATGATTTATCTCTTCCAAAAATTGATAAATTATGCTACTAAAATTTATATAATTACATTTTAAGCAATATTTCTTCTCTTACATTTATTGCATTGATCAAGTAACATGTCACCATTTTGTTATGAAAATATTATCTTAATGGAACAAACTAATAATATCTTTCAACAGTTCAATGAACTCATTACATGCATGCTAAATTTATATCTAATTTAAAATTGTGGTTTTTTTCAACTCCAAGGGATCACACCCATTGATCAGGATTATGGTTGCAAGGAAAATATGTTGCAAGGAAAAAACAAAAGTTAACAAAATAAGTCAAAATACGTTTGAATAACCTCTATCATATAAAACATGCTACTCACATCATCAACATAAGCCTATGCCATTTTCACAAACTAAGAGGAAGTCTAATAAATGCTACACATTTAATCAATGCTACTGTATTTCATCAAATGAAAAGTACATGAACATCTGTGAAGTTTGGTTGAAGTGTGCCTACTCTAGCATGCTAAAAACAATGGCAAAGTATCAAGTACAATGGAAAGGAATGCATGAACTAAAGTGTAATAAAATCCATTGGGCCTTCATGTACATATGGTCAAATATACAACAATATTCACCCCTAGGGTTTTTAGCCCTATTTTATCACCCCTGGGGTTTTTAGCCCTATTTTATCTTATATCTTCAAAGGATCATCATGTTTTTTCATTGTTTGAAATTTGAGTATGAACATTTATTACATCGGTAAATCTGTCATACTTGAAGCCCTAAATATACTACGAAGTGGAACACAAGTGATACTCAAACCATCCCCACAATTCATTGCATAACCCTAGTTTGTAAGGAACTAATTTGTTACAATATATTTGCTAACCAATGGCTTCTCATGAATTCAATTCCGTAAGGTTGTTGAAGGTCTAAAACCTAGCCTTAAACTAAAACCTAGTTTGTTCCAATATGCTAACCAATAACTAGTCATGAATTCACTTTCATAAAATTGTTGAAGATATAAACCCTAATATGTAATACCCTATATTATTCTTTACCTCTTTCATATGTCCATTTTACACTTGTCATAATTCTAATTCAGGTTTGAGTGTACATGCTTTCATTATTTAGGGTCCTGAACATGCCTCAAACCATGCGTCATTGCAAAAATTATCTCAGTGGTGAAACATGGCTCTCAATATGTTGAATGCGCATAAAAAAATGTGTAATCCATGGAAAATGAAATCCCTAAGTAGTTTAATTATCTTCCTTGATAATATTGTTTTGATGAAAGAAAATAAGATGGTCATGGTCTTACTTTTGTAAAAAGGATTGGATTATCCTCATACACAAATGTATTTAAAATTGAATGTACTTGATCGATACAAATGATGATGTAATGATTGTTCATTGTGATAAGGAAAGTATTCCCTCATAACTTGATGGCAAAGGTTCATGGTAAACCAAAAATCACTTGTTACGGGAAATAAAAAGTTTGTGGTCGATGGGAAACCACATGGTGCAATGAATGGGAAATACCATTTGAGGAATGAAATGGTTGAGTAACTTAGTGGAACACATAAGAACCTAACAAACATAAAGGATGCACATAGTTGATACAGTTAAGTGATGCACCTATGTGGCACACATAATTGAAATTGGCATTTTCCATGATGAATTTGATCTAACAAAGCTAGCAAGGGTCAAAGGGATATCATCGCTGAAACATCGCCTCCATTTTCTATTTGGAACTTTGAATTCTTAAAACTAACATTAATTACTCAAAATGAAAATATAGTGGAACAATAAGGACATGTTAAATGATGTGGCACACTAAGGACATAGAAATCTAACAAGGGTGCAATGTGGTAGGTTTGAGAGCCACTCTTTGAATGTCTAGTTCTAGAATCAAAATAAAAAATTTGCAAAGTTGACCCCTTTGTGCAAAAAATGCATAGACCCTTACTGAGTGAAACCCTAGTCTCCAAAATATTCATACAAGAAAATCTCTAGGCCATGGACCTAGAGGAGAGGGGAACCCCTAGAACTATCTCTTTGTCCTGAATCCAACAGATTCAACGGTTCATCAATCTGAGCCATGGTTATCATTCAATGGCATGTTGAAGCTCACGTCCTAGATGGTTTCAGGGACACCTGTTGAATAGCTACCAGGGGCATAGAATTCCAACCATGAAACAAAGTCAGATTCCAGGAGGTCTTGCAAGTCTGTCTAGGAAGGTTCCTCATGGGAACGCTATCCATAATTTCCCAGTCGAGGATTTTGCAAAGATGACCCCTATGTGCAAAAATTGCACAGTCCCTTACTGAGAAAAACCCTAGTTTCCAAAATCAATCTAAAATATGACACCTGAGACATGGACCTAGAGGAGAGGGGCACTCATAGCACTATACCGATGTCCTGAATCCAATAGAATCGATTATTGTTCGATACAAGAAATGATCATCATTTTATAGCCCATTTAAACTCACACCCCAAAGGATTTTAGGGACACCTATTGAATACCTATTGGGGGCATATAATTCCAACCATGCACCAAAAATGGGTTCTGGGAGGTCCTTCAAGTGTGTCTAGGAAGGTTCCACATGGGAAAACTAGCCATATGTTCTCGGTCGAGGATTTTTCAAAGATGACCCCTATGTGCAAAAGTGGAATAGTGCCTTACTGAGCAAAACCCTAGTTTCCAAAATTGACCTAAAAGATGACACTTGGGTCATGGACCTAGAGGAGAGGGGCACCCCTAGCACTATCCTGGTGTGTTGAATCCAATGGAGTCAATGGTTTATAGATCTGAGCCACGCTCATCATTCTATGGCTCGTTCGAACTCACATCCCAAAGGCTTTTAGGGACACCTGTCGGGGGCATATAATTCCAACCGTGAAACAAAACTGGGTTCTAGGAGGTCCTGCAATTGTGTCTTGGAATATTCCACACGATAATTCTATCCATAAGTTCCTAGTCGATGATTTTGCAAAGATGACCCCTATGTGAAAAAACTGCACAATCCCTTACTGAGAAAAACCCTAGCTTCCAAAATCGACCTAAAATATGACACTTGGGCCATGGACCCAGAGGAGAGGGGAAGCCTTGCATTATCCTTATGTCTCCAATCCAATAGATTCAATGGTTTGTCGATCCGAGCAACGATCATCATTCTATGGCCCGTTCCAACTCACACCCGAAAGGCTTTCACGGACACATGTTGCATACCCACCGGGGGCATAGAATTCCAACCGTGCAACAAAACCGGGTTTCAGGAGGTCCTGCAAATGTGTCTAGGAAAGTTCCACGTGGGAACGCTATCCATAGCTTCCTAGTTGAGGATTTTACAAAGGTCACTCCTTCCACTATATTTCTTTCCACAGTACCCTTCAGTTTCACTGAATCTAACTTCCATTAGTTGTCGACATAGTGGCGAGTTTGTTATTATTGATTTATGTGCCACCCACCATTGCGCTAGTGTGGCCTTCAATGCTTCCTCCAATGCTAGCAGTCTCTGCGATTCTGCTACTCTTTCTTCGAATTCCACGATAAATTCACTCAGATTAGGAAAACCTTCGTATATTAACAGTTCGCATACTTCTGTCGCCACCCATCTCAGTGATTGGGTTATTCGCGTGCACCTCCCTAATGATACTTCATGTAGTCGATTCTTCCAATTTTCAAGCGCTTCATCGGATTCAAACGATGTAGAGCTAACGCTTCGCCACCTTAATCCTCCATCGACAGTGGGATTGATGTAGTCCTTCGAGATGTTGTAAACATTGTCCCATCCTTCTATGAATTCGTCCTGCATTGGCTTGACATACCGCTGTCCTTCTGATGGATCGAGGGGGGAGACTACCCTCATGTCGTGATTCTCAAACGACATTGTTCTTTTCATAAAGTTGATCACATCTTGGTTCTCCATTTCCCAGTCTATCCGTAACAACACCAGATAGGGGCTTGTGTTATCAACAATTTCTATCATGTCGAACTCTGCGTGCGTCTTTAATCCCTCTATTTCAACTGGGAGATGGCATAATAGACAAATGGGGGTGACCTTGCTTTGATTTGCTAGTCGAAGTTGTGAAGGGGACCATTCCAGCTGTGGTTTCCCCATTGTCTCCCATGTTTGTTTCGTCAAGATATTTACATCTGATCCCAAGTCTAGATTGATATTGTCGACATCGAATGCACTAATCTACGTAGTCATCCTCATCTCTCTCCCTGTCTTCTTCTTATGCAATCGATTTACTGTTCAAATTTTTCGTCCATCCCCCCGTCAGTGTAGTAGGCTAGATATCTCTTCTAGTGCATCCTGATCTTTCGCTAGTTCCAAACAGTTTTCTACGAAATCCCTCAAAGTATTGATCCTTCCTGGAGGCCTCTATGAATTCGTCGTATCGAATGTCGACGACATCTCATAGGTGGGTTCTTTCTGGACAATAGGTGGCATCTTATCCCATCTCATTGTCTCTTGCGCTTCTAAAAAGGTCTCCCTTTCCTCTTCCACATCAAATCATACTTGTTTCCTTACTGTAGGTCAAATGGTAGGCTTTGGCTTGTCTTCCCCTGTTGCAGGCCCTCCTCTGGTCACTACTGTGACATTCACCGGTCGACTCCTTATCTCCATTGAGATCTTCTGTACATTCAGAGGTGGATTATGATTCAGATTCGGTTGAGGTTGGGGTGGATTTTTAGTTTTCCACTTTGCAATCAACTGGGGGCATTCCTCAACACTGTGGTCTATTGCACTGCAGTAATTAAACTGTGGATTCAGGTTTGGATAATCCTTTTGATAATGTCTGACCTAAACACAATTATAACATATAATTGGCCCTCGATGCCATCCAAAATCTCCTCCATGACCATTGCCTCCACCTCGACCTCCGCAGAATCCTCCTCTGAAACCTCCTCGTGGTTGGCCATATGGATGTTGGTTATATTGTGCAGGCTGATACTATGGTTGGTCGTACTGCTACGGTTGGTTGTACAATGAATGTGGTTGACTATAGTGGAGCTGCGGCTGGTTATACTGCGGTAGTGGTTGATTGTAGTGCGGCACCTGCTGATTCTACTATTGTTGTTGTTGTACCGAGGGTTTCTCCTCTCCCTTCATAAAAAAATGTATCTACGGTCCTTTCTTGGAGTAAGTCATACGCTCTACAATCCTTTTCGTCATGTCCAACCGATCGACAGAACTTGCAAAAAATTTTGACTGGCTTTAACACCATTTTCTGTAAATATACACATTCTTCCTATTGATGTCCCCTCGTCTAACAAGTCTAACACCATGGCATTCCTCCCTAACTAAGTGGATTAGGTGCGCCAACTTGTAAATATTCATGGAATTCCGGGCACTGATCCTTATGATTCCCTTCTGATTTACATCAATTGCATCATATTTCCTCGCAAACTTCTTTTCCTTTCTTGACGTCTTGTAGCTGGATTGTCAAATTTGCTAACTGCGCTTGGATGTGATTCATACCTAACCTTGTCTCGCCAACTGGTGAAGCCTCCAACTTCATTGTGATTTGCAGCGCTTCTGCTTGGGATGCTATTTTCAGCTTCAATAGTGGCCCACGAATGTGTGGTACTAATCCCGTGATGAACCATTCCTCGATCTCCGATTTTGTCATATGCGACAGCATGTCCTCTCTTCTTTTGCAATAGGGTCCCGGCAACAGAACCATTTGTTTACACAGTTTTGTCGACAGGAGTTCACTTTGCACTACTGTCAACAAACCTCGACCAGACACCCTTAAGAATCGGTCCAGAAAGGTTTTACCCTTTCTAGCAACACCTGTAGAGCGAGTGAGGTCTCACCCGAGATGGCTAAGGGGGTTGCAGGAACCAAGTTTCCGCAGTAGGGAGAATACATGTGTTACTCTAATCTCTGTTAGGATATTTAGACACTTAGGAGTTAGTTAAGATCAACTTGTGTAATATATCCGTTAGGAAAAGTGTGTTTCTTTAGTGTGCATTAGTATGCATTTGTAAATATTTAATCCGACGGTCACGATATGTTGTGATCTGACGGCTCGACTTCTCTTAGATTATACATAACCTTGATCTGTGGCTTAACACCTGATTGGTCCATAATCTCTATTTAAAGATCATGGAGGGTCATTGTTTAGTTGATCGATTATGAGAATCTCATTTGTAACTTTCTTTCTTTCCATAATAAATTGTCCTGTAGAAGCTATTTGGCCAGGGCCGTGGAGTGTTTCCCTCATGAGGGTTTAAACCACGTTAAAACATCGGTGTATCGATCTATGATCTATTTGTGTGAAGTGGTTTTTCTAGGTGTTTGGTCTTTTGGGAGTACCCTGTGTACCCGAACATGGTATCAGAGCTTCTATGAAGAGTTGCTTCCGGTTATGATCTAGATCTTGAACTGTTGTTGCCGAAACTTGAAAGGGTTTCTGGTTTTGGTGTTTTTGTACATTTATGGGTTGTTGGAGGTCTTCCATTACATCCAGAGCGCCGTTTCCATTGGTAAATAGTTTTTGTTTGATCGAAAACGGTTTCCGGTTGCTTCAGAAACGCGTATTTCATCAGATCGGAATGTATAATGTTACAGTGACGCTTTTTTATTTTTATTTTTTTAAAATATCTCATATTTTATCAGTTTTTATAATTAGATTTTTTTAGTTTCGGATTGTTGTTTTTCCCTGTTTGCGTATTCTCTTTGCCGTGCACCTTGTGTGATCTCGGCGAATCAAAAACAGAAAGGGAAATGGTTTTTCTTGGCTGCGTATGCTCTTTGCCATGCACCTTGAGCGATCTCGGCAAATCAGAAACATAGACAAAATGTAGACCTTCCAGGAAAGCTAACAAGATCTAATCCCAAACATGTGGAAAAGTTTTTTTGTTTCGGTTTGTGGTGTGTTTTTTCAGGAAAAAAACAAACACAGAAACCGAGCAAGAAGAGTACAAAAAAAAAGGCCCCCTTCCTCATTCCCATATTTTACATATCTTTTAATCTAGCTCACTTGGTTCAAAGTTGCTTTATTCCTTAATAGGTCTTGAGTTCAAATCTTAGGAAGTTACTTTTAAAAGAAAAAGTGCATGCAATTTCTATTTTCAAGTTAATTTATTGTAAAAGTGCATCTCACTTAAATAATAATAAAAAAAAAAGTGAGTCACTTAAGTTCCTTTTTTTTGCTGCACTATTTAAAGTAACATCATTGTAAAAGTGAAATCACTTATTTTACAAAAGTGATTCACTTAAAACAACTTTATTGTAAAGTGATTGTCAAAGGTTCATCTTGGGAAGAGGGGGGTCCTTTTTTTTTAGCTGGTCATTTTCTATTTGCCACGTCACTATTGGGGACATTTTCAACAGTTTCTTTGTTCAAGCATAACTTCATCATACAGAGTCAGTTTTTAGTGCCGTTTTTTTTAAACTACCTATTTTTTCGAGCTCTTCGCATCCAAACTATTGGTTTCTATTTTTATAGCAATTAATTTGCAGTATGGCCGCCCCTTGTGATATTCTACTTACCAGTTCCAACTATTTCTCATGGAAATCGCGTATGGAGGATGTTCTACGAAGTAGGGGACTTTTCAGAATTACCTCAGGGAAAGAAATAGAACCCACTGATGATGACAAGAAAATAAAATGGGCAAATAGATGTGACGGATCTCGTGGATTGATTGGGATGTCAATCTCTACTGATTTGCGATTCCACATATCTGGAATTGATGAACCTGATGCTGCTTGGGACAAGTTGGAATCTGTGTTTGGTAAACACAATGGAATTCGAGGTCACCAAATCGAAAATGAGTTGATTTCTTTAAATCCAAGTGATTTTTTATGCATACAAGATTATTTATCTAAGTACAAAACTCTTAAACTCTTATGTGAAAAATGCAAGATTAAGAGGGAAGGCAAACAATGCATTTATCATATTCTTTCCAAACTTGGACCTGCATATTCTGTTTTTGTATCTACATTTTACTCCATGAAAGAATCATTGACTGCGGCTAGCTATCAAAAGCCTAGTCTTGAATCATTTTGTGATACCTTGATTAGAGAGCAAGATAAGCTCATCCATCTTGGAATAATTAACAATGCAAATACATCTGGGAAAGCCTTATTGTCCCAACAGAAAGAAAAGTCCAAGCCTCCCAAGAAACAAAATTTTCACAATAATAAGTCAAACAAGGGTCCCAAACCCTCTTCGTCAGCTCCTTCTTTAAAAATGATGAAGGATCCAAGCCAAAAGGCAAGAAGACTGAGCGTCATTGCAACTATTGCGAGAAAGATAATCATGATGAATCTAAGTGTTTCAAGAAGATGGAAGCCTTGGAAGAAGCAATGAAGAAGCACCACATCATCCTAGATTCGCCTTCAGAATCTACCTCTCAGGATATCAGAGATGAGGTCTCAGGTTCAATTTTCCCGAGCTACGTTGGAGGGGGGGTGTTGGAGTATTGGTACAACCACATGGTATAACTGTCTCACTTCTGGGAATATAAAAATGTGGACTAACCGCCACTCCTGGTAATAGGACCTTGTGCTTGGTTTCAAATGTGCATGGACATGCACTTTGTGCTTCTGGTTATTCTTATAATGCATCTTCTTCTTCTACTTCAAATGAATGGCTCATTGATTTTGGAGCATCTTATCATATGGCTAAGGATCAAGCCATCTTTTCTACTATGCATGAATGTAACACCAAACAAATATTTGTTGGTGATGATATATCTCTAAGTGTTGTAGGAGTTGTAACAGTTCCAGTAGATAATGGTCATTTTAGTGATGTACTATGTGTTCCAATAATTTTCTGCAATTTGTTATCAATCTATGAAATCACTCATTCTGGTGAAGGTAAAACTGTGACGTTTACACCTCACCAAGTTGTAATCAAGGATTTTAAAGATCCTCAACAGGTCCTAGCTACTAGAATTGTTGATGATATTACCAGATTGTACAAATTTAACAACTTTGGGTCATCACCTTTTCCTTCAGTTTTTGTTGCTCATAGTGATAACTTGAGCAAACTTTGGCATGAGCGATTTGGTCACTTAAATTATTGCTCATTGCAACAACTATGTAAAGACAATATGGTGACAGGTCTTTCAATGGTATCTTGTAATGATGGTGTTTGTTCGGGTTGTGTACTCGAAAAATATCATTGGGACAGTTTTGACAAACGTGCCTCTTGGCACGCCTCAGTTCCCTTGGAGCTTGTGCACAGTGACTTGTTCCTCTTCCATCTGCTTCCTTTTCTGGTTTCAAATATTTCTTAACTTTCATTGATGATTACACCAGACGCACTTGGGTTTATTTCCTAAAACTTAAGAGCGAAGTATTTAACATGTTCTTGGCCTACAAGGTCCTTGTTGAAAAACAATCTGGTCATCAAATTATTAAGTTAAGATCTGACAATGGAGGAGAATATGTTAACAAAAAGTTCACTACTTTCTGCGCTGAACAAGGAATCCAACAACAACACACTCTTCCATGTACACCACAACAAAATGGTGTAGTTGAACGGAAGAACCGCACTTTAAAAGAAATGGCTAATTGTATGATCCAATCTAAGGGACTAAGTCTTCAATTTTTGGCTGAAGCCATTAATTGTGTAAATTACATAGTTAATCGCACCCCCACTAAAGCATTACAAGGTATCACACTTGAAGAAGCATGGAGTAAAATTAAACCAGATGTAAGTCACTTTCGTGTGTTTGGTAGTGAAGCATGGGCTCACATTTCAGATGAAAAACGAAAAGCATTACAGCCTAAAAGTGAAAAGTGCATATTTGTTGGATATTCTGAAGATGTAAAAGGTTATAGACTTCTTCAACCACATTCTCATGATATAATCATTAGAATAGATGTTAAATTTGATGAAAATATCTTGGCCTGCGAGCCTAACTCGGCGATTGTGCCATCTTTGGCCTACGAGCCTGATTCGGCGATTGTGCCTTCTTCTTCTTCTTCCAACTTCCTTGACAGGTTTCCAACTCCAGTTTCTGATGATGACAGTGAGGATGAAAATCCACCTCTTCCTGCTCATGTTCCTCCAGTTGCACTAGCACAAGTGCTTCCTCGATGGGTACGTTCAACATGTGAAGCAGCTGGTGATCTTACCGGTGATCCTAGAGATCAACACTGAACACATTCCCAGTTTCAGCGAGCCTCTTCTCTTTTGGCTCAAGTTTCCGAGAATCATGATCCAGAAACCTTTGCAGAAGCTTTAGGAAATCCAGATTGGGATGTAGCTATGGATGAAGAATATTGTTCCTTACTGGCGAACGATACTTAGGATCTTGTACCTCTTCCAAAATGAAGAAAACTTGTCAGATGTAAATGGGTCTACAGAACTAAGTATGCATCAGATGGAAGTGTTGAAAGACTTAAGGCAAGGTTAGTTGCCAAAGGTTTTTCCCAAGTTGAAGGGATTGACTACAATGAAACCTTTGCTTTTGTCGCAAAAATGAACTCCATCCACCTTGTTCTTTCCCTTGCAGCCTTACACAATTGGGAAGTCCATCAAATGGATGTCAAGTCTATCTTCTTACATGGTGATTTACAGAGGAAATTTACATAGAACAACCTCTTGGATATGTTCAGAATAACTCTAGCCTTGTATGTCGCCTTAAGAAATCCTTATATGGTCTTAAGCAAGCTCGTAGAGCTTGGTATACCAAAATGGATAGCTTTCTCCTTGACACTGGTTTTTCTAGATGCCATTCTGACCCCAATGTCTATACCAAGACAGTAGGAAACCATCTCATCATACTTGTTCTATATGTTGATGACCTTATTCTTACTAGTAGTAACTCTAAGCTTATAACCCATGTGAAATCTAGTCTTAAGCAAAATTTTGAAATGTCAGACTTAGGACATTTGCATTATTTTCTTGGTCTCCAACTCCTGCAAACCAAAGAAGGAATCTTTCTTTCTCAGTCTAAGTATGCTTGTGACCTTCTTCGTCGCTTTCACATGGAAGATTGTACACCTGCCCCTTCTCCCTTCTAGTCTCGAGTCAAACTTTCTGCCACTTGTACTTCACCTGAAGTAGATGCCACCTTGTATCGTCAACTTGTTGGTAGTCTCTTATACTTGACTCATTCCCGTCCTGACCTTTCCTTTGCCGTTGGTCGTATTACCCATTATATGTAAACACCTCATGAAAGTCACTGGAAAGTAGCTAAAAGAATACTTCGATATATTTGAGGTACAATTCAGTTTGGGATTCATTACAGTATAGGGGGGGAACCTTTGTTGGTTGGTTTCACTGATTTAAATTGGGCCGGTGAGCCTGATGATCAAAATTCTATAGCAGGTTATGTTTTCAGTCTGGGATCTGGACCTGTCACTTGGGCTTGCAAGAAACAACAAGCTCTTTCTCTTTCTTCAATAGAGGCAGAATATCGAGCCGCAGTTAATGCCAGTCAAGAAGCTTTATGGCTTCGACAGATCCTTTCAGAGTTTGGATTCGAGCAACAGCATCCTAATCCACTTTGGTGCGACAATCAAAGTGCCATCAAGCTTTCCAAAGATCTAGTCCTACATCAACGCAACAAACACATTGATCTACATATGCACTTCATCAGAAATCTTGTTCATGATCGTGTTCTTGAAGTGCTCTTTTGTCCTAAAGATGATCAAGTTGCAGACATCTTCACCAAGTCTCTTGCAGAAGCGAAGTTTTCTAAACTTCGATCTATGTTAGGAGTTCATGAATGTGTCATTAAGGGGGGTTTTGCCTCCTTCCTTCTCCTAATAGTGTCACTTTTGTAAATCCTTCAATCCTATCCCAAGTTGTTCTTAAGGGGGGATGTTAGGATATTTAGACACTTAGGAGTTAGTTAAGATCAACTTCTGTAATATATCCATTAGGAAAAGTGTGTTTCTTTAGTGTGCATTAGTATGCATTTGTAAATATTTAATCCGACAGTCACGATATGTTGTGATCCGACGGCTTAACTTCTCTTAGATCATACCTAACCTTGATCTGTGGCTTAACACCCGATTGGTCCATGATCTCTATTTAAAGAGCATGGAGGGTCATTATTTAGTTGATCGATTATGAGAAGCTCATTTATAACTTTCTTTCTTTGCATAATAAATTGTCCCTTAGAAGCTATTTGGCTGGGGCCGTGGAGTGTTTCCCTCACGAGGGTTTAAGTCACGTCAAAACATCGGTGTATCGATCTGTGATCTGTTTGTGTGAAGTGGTTGCTCTAGGTGTTCGGTCTTTTGGGAGTACCCTGTGTACCCGAACAATCTCAATCGACACAAACCAGAGATCTAGATTCGCATTATACTAACAATTCAAATCTATAATCGACATTCACATCAACTAACATTATTGATCAATCGACAAAGCAACAATATCGCATCATCATCATCCTTACAAAATATCATTCATGATTCATAAAATGGTGACAAAAATAGAAAACACAGAATAGATAAATAACCTAACATCCTCATGCATTAACTCATCTCAAAGTCTGCGGGATGAACTTTTCATAAAACAGTTCTTAGCGACTTAACATGAATTCATATACTCAGAGCAAAAACTGCCGAGGGCAGACAAAATACACCATACTTGATCGACTGATCTTGATATAATATCCCATGCCCTTAGGCTTAAAATTTTGGTTATATTTATAGACAACTATGGTGGTTACAAAATGGTCCAAATGACGCATTCTAACTAATTTAGACCACAACTTCCTCTTTCGTCAGCTCCTTATCCTTCGCGAATGGTCCTTTTCCTTCGTTGATGGCCCCTTCGTCACTGTCGGCTCCACATATTTTGCACTCTAACCCCATGCCAATAGATCTTATTGCTAATAAATAAATAAAATATTGTTCATACTAGGATTGAACAACATTCTATGCAAAAATTCATAACATCATCTCATAAACTATGATAATATACAACATAACACAATTAATATTTGTATGCAAAAAATAAAGTAGTCAAATACAAAATGATTCCATTATCAAAATAAAAAATGGAAGCAAGTTCAAATACATAATTAATAGTCTCATAAGATAATTAGAAAACCAAAATACACAATGTATCCAAATACAATATCGGGTCTCATGCATGACTACGAGGATGCCTAGAATAAACCCTTGAGGAGCTAATGCCAACACTAATAAACTAAAGTAAAAACTATGGTGCATTTGTATTCGGTATTTCCATTTGATATTTTAGCACACTAGGGAGATAATGGCACACTATATAATGATAAATCCTCCTTCACTTAGCACCCAATGGTGGTGATTCCCCAACCACAACAAATGACCCAAGACCAATCTCCTATATGGTGTGCAAAACCTAGCAATGGTACCCATGAGCCAAAATTTCTTTTACAAAGCATGTGTGTTAATTTATGACCTTATGCATGTTTGATGAGCCCTAAAAACATATTTTATTCCCTATTACATTTTTATCCCCAGACCATGTTCAAGGTAATTTAGAGACCTACATATAGTGTACAAAACTTTGTAATGGTGCCCATATTACACCCATGGTCTAAATATTCTCTTCATAAAGCACGTGTGGTCTAATGACACCCATATTACACCCATAAAGCATGTTTGTCTAATGAAACCCATATTACACTCGTAGGCCAAGTATGTTCTTTATAGGTCAAATATGGTGGTTTGAGACCATTCTCATCACCCATGGTCCCTAGTATATGCTAGGTCAAAAGACATTGATTTTCATATTTAGAACATGGCTAGGGCCTTGGACTCATCCTTGGTACACAAAACCTTGCCATGGAATCCATATTCATTGGTGGGACAAATACTCCTTTATAGGGATCCTGGGATCCTTCAGATCATAAATGACCCTCTTCAGCAAGATTGGCATGGCCTTCACTTAGCAAAACCCTAGTTCCTAAGATGGCACAATAGAACCGTTTCCGAGCGTTTGAGGAACGATGTGGGGAGACCGGTAGCTGAAACCTGGGGTCTCTAATACATTAGAATCAACGGATTCACGACCGAAATCATGGTTTTGGTGCTATGGGCATTTTTTCTAGGCACCCCGTAGCCATTCAAGGACACTTTGAGGATTTGCTTTGGGGTCATGGAATGCAAACCGGCGAGTAGACATGGATTCTTTCAGCTCCCACACGTGCGTGTGGCCATTGTGGATGTGTTTAGGATGGCCATGCTCTCTTGGGCACCTTTGGATCATAAATGAACCTCTTCAGCAAGATTGGCATGGCCAAGTTCACTCAACAAAACCCTAGTTCCTGAGATGGCACAATAGCACCGTTTCAGAGCGTTTGAGCCACGGTGTGGGGGGGGGGCCTAGATGAAACCCAGGGTCCCGAATCCAATGGAATCGACGGATTCATGACCGGAGTAATGGTTTTGGTTCTAGATGAATTTTTTCCATGAACCCCGTGGCCATTCAGGGACACTTTGAGGATTTGCTCCGGGGGCATGGAACCCAAACCGACGAGCGAACTTGGATTATTTCAGCTCCCACACAAGCATATGGCCATTGTGGATGTGTTTAGGATGTCCATGCTCTCTTGAGATCCTTCGGATCATAAATGACCCTCTTGATCAATATTGGCATGGCCTTCATTGAGCAAAACCCTAGGTCCTCGGATGGCACAATAGCACCGTTTTTGAGCATTTGAGGCACGGTGTGGGGGGGCCATAGTTGAAACCCGGGGTCCCAGATCCATCGGAATAGGCGGATTCAAGACCGGAGTCATGGTTTGTGTGCTACAGACATTTTTTTTAGGAACCCCGTGGCCATTCAGGGACACTTTGAGAATTTTCTTCGAGAGCACGGAAACCAAACCGATGAGCGGACTTGGATTATTTCAGCTCCCATACATGGATATGGCCATTGTGGATGTGTTTAGGATGGCCACGCTCTCTCGAGACCCTTCGGATCATAAATGACCCCCTTGAGAAAGCTTGGCATGGCCTTCTGCAAGCTAGGGTTTATTTATTGTGTATGTTCATGGTATTATGTGTGTATGTATGTGTAGATATTTGTATATGTGCATATTTGTATTTCTATAAGTGCATGTTTTTTATAACGCTAGAGACTTTTGTAACTCCAAAACACTCTAAAGTTTTTTTTCTCTAAAACGCTAGAGCGTTTTTGTTGACACCAAGCACACGAATAAAAATTTCAATTTAAACACAACACGTGAGCGTTCCTTAGTGCCTAAAACACACCTCCTCATACGCCTGCATGTCATAGTCCTATGTGGTTGGTTCAGACTTACCAAATCTATGCTATGGATTGTGTTAATCCATAGCTAATTGGGCATTTCCACGATTTTTCTCAATATGCCTGTCTTTCACCACTCTTTACATCATCCTATACACAACCATTTTTGAAGAAATTTTAGGAATAGATATCACTTTTTATGTAGATTCCAAATATGTAATTTAAAAAAAAAACAATTATAATTTTTTCTATTTTTTTCCTAATTTTCTTGTATCATCACTCTTTAAGTCAAAAAACACGTTGTTAGTGTTTCTTCTATAAAATTTTCATTTCACAACCATTTTAAAAAAAATTGTATGCTGCACTAGTAGACACCATCCTCTACGCTATATAAAAAATACAATTCGAAATGATTGCATTTAGACCTTCAAATGTTGCACCCACCTTTGGCTTACCATTCTTGAGGTTTAGTCACTTAGATAATTAAAAAAAATAAAAAATAAAAATTTAATTCTGCGAAAATAGTGTTGCACTAGTGCTACGTGTTCTCTACATGTCTACTAATTTTTGTAGCCCGAACCATCATTTGGGCACTCAAAGGATGCATCCACAAAAGCATATACCTTATCATTTGCCAAAAAAAAAGTGATTGTTAGAAGAGATGAAATTTGACATAGTTATGTAAATTATAAATACATAAAACTTATATATTAAGAAACGTGATTCAATTTCCTACATTTCATATATTTTACTCAATGCAATATATATTGTGTAAGTGTCTCAAAAAATCCAAGTAAATTGATGGATGCCTAATTTTTCAGTTTTCTATTGCATCTAACGCACCAAAAGTGTCCCTCATTAGCTTGCACTCACCCTGGAGTGTAATGTGATTGTAAGGTATTGTAAGATGGATATTTGTGAAGAATAAAGAACACCAAACCTGAACATGTAGATATTTTCTTTGCATTTTTTGTTTCCTTTGCATGTTAAAAAATGTATTGAAAAGTTAATGTGTTAAAGTATGAATTGTGGTTTATTTTTGTAAAATTTACTATATATTATGCGCTATTAGAGGTTAGATGGAAGAAGTGAACTTGTTGGATTCTGAAGAGTCATGGATTGTTGTTCATGGATTGTTATGTAACAAGGGGTTTGGGCTATTATGTTTGTTTACAGTTTTATGTTTATTTTATATTAAGCTTGCAAGACAGATAGTCCGCGTAAACTCTATTTGACTATAATTTGTGACTTAATATTGTCCCAAGGATGTGCACTATTGTAGTTTCTTTATTTCAATCTATGAATAACAAGAAACATTTTTTGATTGAATTTTAAAAAAAAATGAATTTAACAAAAATAAATAAATTTGAGTTGTCCAGACAACATGTCACAATGTACCACTTAAGTTTTACTATATGTGTAAATATGAGTTATGATAATATAAATATATCTCTATTTGAGTTTGACATTCTTAATCCACATTTTCCATTAAAAATAATTGATTAGTTAAAAAAATTAAAAAGTGAGAGAAGGTGATTTTTTCTTTTACTATTTTTATATATATCTTCCATTTTTCACTTAAAATTTTATTTTTTAATTATTTAATATTTTGAAATATAAAACATAAAAATAATATGTTTAAATATTTTTAATGATTTTTTTATTATATAAAAAATAGATTGTTAAAAGATTGAAATATTACTCAAAATTAACATTCCATAAAGGAAATTGGTAAAAATTATAGATAAACATTAAATAACATATAGTTTCTTCTTCATTTAAAAATTATGGTTATTAAATTTTAAAAAAATTAAAATAATATTTATTTAAAATTATGATTTTCAAATTTTTATAAATAAAATGTAATTTTTATAAATACTTAAAAATTAATTATATTTATAAGTGTTTATATTTTACAATATGGGGTAGATAAGAAAAGGCTTAATTTTTTATTTTTTTTGTAAGCTAGTGAAGAACCTTGTATTGCTAGAAAAGAAAATAATGTTACAAACAATTTTTCGCTACCTACCCGAAGGCCAAGTGAGGCGGAATGGAGTGGATATCTGCTAAAAGAAGATCCAGGAACTCTCAGCCGAATTGGTACAACAGAAAGTAGTACAAGAAGCAGAAAGAAAAGCTATGACATGGAAAAAACAAAGAAGAAAATCAAATTCCTAAAATGGGCTGATTCTCAGGTCTTTCCTTTTTTCCTTGATTTTTCTTGACTTGTATCCATCCCCCTGAAGATGGGGACACCAAATCCAGTTGTAGCGTGTCCGTGGACTCCTGAACGAGTTCCTTATCAGAGTCTGAAGAGGTAGGATTGTGATATCTTTTTTGGCCTTATGGAGGGCCGCTTTTCATGCTTTCATCTTCTTGAAATGGTGAAGTGGATCTTTGTTCCTGCATGTGCACCTCAGGCGGAGGTGGAGTGATCTCTGTTCCTACTTTGCTAGGGGCATATATTTCTCAATATGTTCATCTTGATTGTCTTCTTCATACGAGGACAACCCGGGTTGCCAGCTTTTGGATTTGTGTTCCTTCTTTGTCTTTTGATGCTGGGGGTTTCTTTGTGGGAAGGCATTAAGGAGATGTCCAGTGTGATGACAAATCCGACATCTGAAGGCTGTGTTTTCATAGTCCAAATCCTGAGTCCAGATGGAGCTGCCAATTTTCAGGTTGATCTTGTCAGGAAGGCCTGAATTGATGTCAATGGTGGCACTGATGCAAGCATAGGTGAAAAGACCCTGATTAGTGCGAGTGTCATCCAAGGACAAGAAACAGCCAAAAGCGTTTCCTATCTCTTTGAAAACCGATGGCATCCAGAAATGGATTGGTAAGTTTGGAAGACGTACCCAGATGGGCACCTTCGTAACTACCATAGTTAGAGGATCAAAATCAGGGAACTAGGGGGTTATGAAGAGCCCTGCAGTTCCCCAGAACCAAGGTCCCTTGATCATAACAGCATGAAGGTCTTCCTGAGAAGAAAAAATCACTAGAAAAAACCCTTTGGAGCTGAGTAAAACGCAAGCCTCCTTGGGCCAGTTTGAATCTATCCAGTCAAGGAGATCCTTTGTATTTGGCCACAATCCATTAAATCTACAGATTAGGTTATGCTCTTTGAACTGGAGAATGTTTTGGTTGACTTCTGAATGAGAGATCTCCAATGTGGGAACGTCCTTAGTTTTTTCCACTATGTAGATAGGGTGAGGGATCTGGACCAGAATTTGTGCTTGAGAGAGCCCTGCTCGCGTTGCATCCTTGAAGGATTTGCTCTGAGAAGCAGAGGGTTGGTTGTTTCCTCCTTGTAAACTTGTCACTAGGGAAATGCATGAATCCTTTAAGATCCCAAGGCTATGGATTTGTCAGTGGTATGAGAGTTGCCTTCCTGTAAAGATAAGCCTCTGCATTCTTGTAGGGGTTCCTTCTACCTGATGAATCAAGGATTTCATCTCCAGAACAGAGCTTTGTGGAGTCACTCGCAGATAGATAGAGACCCCCATCAGAGATATTACAAAAATCGAAAATGAAGAAGGGGCTTGAGGAGTTCTAGAGGCTTTGGCTTGTCTCAAGATTGTTGGATTTGCTGAGGTGGTCAGGTTAGCTCGATGGCCTGTGAATCCTAGATCGTCCTCTTTCAATATCTATGGCTTGAGAGGATGCAAATGCATGAGAGGTGGCGACCATTTTGCGTTGAGCACCTGCGCAAGGAGATGAGCACTCGGAATAGGGTGAGCCGGGGTTCCTTATTTGATGTCTCTTGTAGCTCTCAGGCGCCTGTCGAGAAGATGAAGGGCCGAGGCTACGTCATTCCTAGGATCAGGCTGCTCAAAGATCAACTCGCCGAAGCCGTCTCAACAAGGCAGCAAAAATCAGCCTGGTTCAAGGACCGCGGGGAGCTTCACAGGTGAGGGTGATGACTTCCCTGGAGTGGCCAGGTGGCCATGAGGCTCTCCGACGGCACCATCAAGCGCTAGGGTTTTCTGGGAGCTATCCATGTTGTCGCCTCTCCGATGATCGATTTGAACTGAAAGCGGAACTTGCATTTTTCCAAGAGTCTTGGCATCGCCAAGAAACACAACTTCTCCCCCTTCGGGTATTTTCTGAGCTGTGTAGGGAAGCAATATCCCACCTTGGGTCTTCTCTTCCGCGTTCTTAAGTTTTATCAGAACTCGGTCACTCAGGGGCTTCAATGTCGAGAACTTCGGAGCCACGGAAGTCGCGGCCCTGACTGAGAGCGTTGTGCAAGGAAAGTGCCTGAGAGCCATGGAGGACGACGCCATAGATGGATTGCTCGGAAAAGCCGACCTCAAGCCCTCATAGGACCTCAAAGTAAGGCTGCTTCCCATCTGAGAGGTTGCCATTTCGAAACCCAGGAAGGCTTATCGAAAACCAATTTAATTATTACCCCAGGTTGTTCCTAAAATGAACTTTCAAAAGTCTTAAAAATATGAGACATGTGTATTCTCAAGATTTATTTTATGATATATATAAACAATTATATTATATAATGATGATGATAGTTAATGTTCATTGAGAACAACTTTGGTTTACTGGATCTTAAGAAATTGTTTTGTTTGTTGTAACAAATTATTCCTATGCTCAAAAAGCTTAGAAAGGAATGAGGTCATCATAGTTTTTACAACTTAGAATATTAGAGAGATTAGTATTATAATAAATATTGGGAAATTGCAATCTAATGTGGTTGTATACAAGGCACTCTAGGAGAAAGTGAATTTCATCCTCAACTTTATTGGACTCATGAAGATGGAAAATCCTATCCTCCCACACTATTTTAGGAATTGTCTAGCTCCTTAGTGACTAAGGAACTCTTATTTTATATGTGAACTTATCTAAAATATCTAAGTTTACATATTATAAATTATCTAACCTATCAATATGTTCACCCACCACAAATTAAAGTATTGTCTAGCGCAGTGTTTCACTAAGAAGCCGTGTTCTTATTTTACATGTAAACTTATATAAAATATATAAGTTTACATATTATAACTGACCTAACCTATCAATATGCTCACCCACCTCAAATTAAAGTATTCACCCGCCACAAATTAAATGACTATACTAATTTAATTGATTCTTGACTAATAATTAAACTTGATATACATGATATTTAATATTATACATTTCTCACCATTTCACATCAAATTTGATTTATTTAACCTTAAAATAAAAACAAAACTAAAGATTATTTGTTTTGTTTTAAAATATTATTCCTATATATCCAATCATAAAATATATCACTAAATAATATTCATGTGATCTGAAAATTTATACTCATTTTTTTAAAACAATATAATACAAGAGCCGCATGCGGCAATGTCAGTGAGAAAGCATGGAAATATAAAAAGAGACAAGCAGTGCAACAATAGTTGAACCATACTGGGTTAGCAGGTGCGGGTGGAGTTATCTTTGACTCCAAGGGGAACAACCAGAGAAAGTTTGCTTGGGGAATTGGGAGAAAGACGAATAATGGTGCGGAATGGATACCCTTAATTAAATGGTTGGATCTTGCAACGGAAATGGGCATTGCGGAAATGGTGGTTATTAGCGACTCGTTAATGGTCATACGAGAAGCGAGGAATATAACAAAGAATCGAAAGAACCCTTCTTCCAAGATGCACAATCTACTCAAATGCATTGTCAATGAATTTAAAGCTATCAATTTCCTGCATGTTCTGAGAGATTTTAACAAGCAGGCGGACATCATGGCTAATCAAGGAGTAGGATTAAATTGCGGCATCCTGGTGTGCGATCAAGTTACCTATGATGGAAAATGGATCCCCTAACTCAGAGCTTCTTTCCTCTAGAAATGTTGGAGCAATGAGAACTTCTTGGAGAAATGGGAAGGTGAACCCAAAGGGTGGAATCAATACCCATATCCTACTCCCTATAATTTTGGATATAGTTTTGGATCTAAGTGTTGGTAGGGGAATATTTAAACTCTCTATTCAATTCGCAGATATCTCATGGATCCCCTCGCACACTCAACTTAAATGATGGAGGAATGTCTCAAGCTCAAGACAGATGGATCGCATGCACTTTACTCTGGTGGATTGTTGGGTTCAAGGTCATTCTTTAAATCCTAGGGGGGGTGATTTTGACAAAATTCCCGAACCCCTTGTTGTTTGTCGTCTGCGAGACACTTACTTACCCAGGAGCCTTGTTTCTTGGCGTCTACGAGATACTTTCAACGAAATGGAAGATTTCTTCCCCGGGCCCTCAAATATGGGATGTGCCTCGGCTCATTCAAGTTTCCTACAATGTAGGAAACCGATTCGGAAGCATGAGGGAACCCAAAGCTGGGATAAATCGGTGCTGGAAGGAGTGGGAGTCAATGCGCAAGGAGAAGAAATTCAAGTAAGCTCGCATGTGCATGGCCTTTGTCAATATGATTTTTTGGGAAAAAAAGAGCGGTTGGAAACCACCCCGGAGAAGGGTGATTATGTAAATCTAAGCTCTACACATAGTAATGTCAACAACTGAATTTTCGGTGAGGTTAAGAACTACCTAAATTATTTGGAAGAGCAAATTCGCTTGTCTAGAAATGAGAATCTTGAATTGAAGATGACTCTAACTCGCTTATTCTCTCCTGCTCAAGAAATGCACTCGAAGGTAAAATACTTCAACAGCAAGTTAGCAGAGAGGTTTCTAAATCTGGAGGAAGCCATGGGTACATCTCTTCCCCACGAGGTCAGCAAGGAAGCAAACATGGAGGATGTCAACAACAAAATGACGGAAGTGGGTAGGAAGATTGATAGTTTAAAAAATGAGCTGGTCAAGTCAAGTCCGCAAACCAGCAAACACTCAATGACGGGAGGAAATGCAGAACCTCTAGATGAAGCTCCTCAACAAAGGGACGGACACTCATCTTCACTTCTAGTTTTATGGTCTTTGATTCCTCTCTGCGTTTTTGGTCATAAAATGTCTTCTTTTTTGCAAATTTTGATAGTTACTTTCATCCTTGTCTTATGGACAAAGGTTCACGTTTTAGGAAAGTCTAGTACAGGGACTTTTTGTGTGGTGATTTGTTGAAAGCATTTACATGTCTGATATCCTTTTGGAAAGAAAGAAAAACCACATTTCAAAGCTATGTTATGTTTTTGTACTCTCGTTCTCGGACAGTTTGTAAGGAGTTATAGTCTCCATAGACTAGGAAAGTTTAATGATATTTATAGGATAGCAAAGGATGAACAAGGAGTGGTGGATGCAGTTCTACTTTGGGAACAATCCTTCCTAAAACTTTTGTAATCTCTATTTTTTATATAATCAAAATATCTTCAGCCATTTCTGTTAAAAAAAAAACAATAGTTGAACCATGCAAAATAGCATAGAATACAACTACCAACTAAACCAAGATGAAGCACATAGTTATACTATATCCAGTCTCTAATATAGATGTTGATCAATCCATAGCTAAGAATCAAAGCTTCACCAAGTTTAAAATATGATAAAATCTATGAACAATATGATAGGAGACCTAACAAAATTGTGAGAGTTGATTAGTTATCTTGTTCCCAAACTATGACATTTTTTATGCCAATGACATACAAAGATAAATTAAGATAATATACTTCATGATAAACCCTGCCACTCAATTATTTCATTATAATTCATCAATCGTGTCACAACACTGATGAATTCCCTAAATTCTAGATATCAACTTACATTTATATTCAGTTCAACGTGAGAGAGTGGAATTCAGTTCACACTCGCAACTAAACGCGTAGGATAAAGAGCGATTAAAACGCCCAATTTTTCCCGGGGGTTTTAGAGCTAAAATCTTTCCTGAAAATGGCAAGATTTATATATATGCAATTTCAGAAATATGAAATACACAATCTAGACTAACTTACGGATTCTAGAACTACCCAAATCGTCGAAATTGCGATTTGAACCATTGTTCCCCTATTGGATTCCTGTGAACAGGGGCGTTTTGGTTGCTCCTTATAAAAATCCACAACTAAAGACATTAAATTCAAAAAGTGACCCAGACAATGAAAGGAAAGAATATATCATGATGCCTGTATTTATGAATATTTGGTGGACCACCATCCTGGGAGGTAAGAGAAAACAAAGAGATCTAAAAATATCTATCGAATTGACAACAATGAAGGCCATGCAGTGCCGAACAAACCTACTAAATTTACCATTCTCCAGCGCTATACTGAACCGCTATGTTAGATATTAATGAACTCAATATAAATAATATAGGCACTTGTTTAACAGTCCAAGCTAGAGTTTCCATCACAACAGGTGAGCATTGAATAAATTATTGTTGAATGAGATGAATAGCTACATCCATGTGATGCAGACAGACACTCTTGCTAAATATGAGAATATGGATTATATTAGTAACTCCAACTTCTTACTTTTCAGCCATTGATAAGTTTATTATGTTCTTCTCGGGAATTGGTGTTTTGCAAGTGGTGGTTTCATGCAAGAAATGGTAGAAAACAGTACATTCATATGAGTAGAGTTGTTATTTTCAAAAGTTAATTGAGTTATCAGAGGAGTTATTAATGAATGTAAGAGATTTCATTGTAAAATCATATTATGTTTGATCACATAACAAAATTTAACATTATGGTTGTAGTAAACAAAATAAATAACACACTATTTCATTAATACATTAAAAAGAACCAGAAAATAGTTCGGTGGCCATTTTGTGATTACACTTTTAAATAGAAAGAGCTACTTAAATACATAGGATCTAAGAGGCTCAGTGATGTTATACGCCATAAAACAATAGAATAAAATCGATGCCAAAGTGTAGACAATTTGAGTATCACTAAGTCCTTTAAAAGAAACAAAGGGTTGTATAAACGTTAAGAGTATCTTTATAGTCAAGTATTAACCAAAAATTTAATTCAGTTATATGACATCCCGAATTAGCATAACTCAAAGGGGAATTCCCAGAATCATGCTAAAGATGAGGCTGTTGCAATCCCCTTCTTTTCCACTGGTGAGCATAACCATTAGATGGTGGAGACCAGTAATTAAGGATGATCTAGACTACATTCACTGGCTTCATAACGTAGAATAAAATTCACACCAACAAGCCTTTAATGTCTCAAGCAAACGCCATGAAACTACGGATTTTGAATCTAATAATTAAGGCTCATGTGGTAAGAGCAAGAGAAATGATTACAGACTATCTGAAAACACAAATTAAAAACTCGTAGTATTTACAAGAAAAAAAAACCATTGAATTTTGAAAAGAGTTTACACCTATGTTGTTTATTTAAATTATTCTGCAGGTTTTTGGGATATGAGTTAATGCCCTCATTATTAATCTTAGTGGAAATAACTCTAGGATTTTGGGATGTAGTCAATGCTTATGATGATTATGTCTATGGAATCACTATAACTCTGGATATTTTAAAATAAGAACTTAAGACCTATGTTGTCGATTCCACTAGAATGAGATGACAACATTTGGGTAAGGCCTGCGTTATTTTCAGGAATTCTTAGTACATAAAAGAAAACAAAGAAAACAAGTCAAGGTTTTACTGGGTTTTTGTTTACACATTTAGCATGAAGATTTAGGAATTAGAAAAATGTAAAAACTGTGAATCTTAGCTAAACTCAATTTAGATAATATTCTTTGTACAAAATGAACATAGTGTAGGAGTTCGGAGAGAATCTCAAGATGATATGTATATATTCTATCCCTTTGATACCCATGTCGTACATGATACCGAGAGTCTAGGAACTTGATCTTGACGTTATCATAGTAAGTGGATCATGGAGTGTGTTCCATGATTCCCAAATATGTTGTTGTGTGTTTCCATTTGTAGACCAAGTGGTAAAACAAAGAGAACAAATGAGCCGGATAGACAGCCAGTGCGGGTTTTCACCGAGTGTATGGGAACAAGAATATCGACAAAATAATCAAATGCAAGTGTGGTAATAGCCCGTGGAACGTCTTTTCTTGGTTCAAGGTAAGAAAACAAATCACCCTCACCTTGATAGTCGAATCACAACTCCTCTTATAATCTTCATCCAATAAAAGTAAGATTTGATCAAGAAGTAATAACACGCCTTCTCACGTGATTTGATCGTGATTCTTCTCCTTATTAGTCTGACCATAATTTTTTTTCATGGGCACAAAATATTCAATTTAGTTCTTCTTTGGTAATATTTTCTGATACTCAGTATAATTTGAAGAGATAAGACGTTGCAACAATTTCCCTTTCCATGATCATAATCACCTTAATGTAGATTGATCTTCAGTCTTCAGTGTTGAATCTGCAAACAAACCAATGAGTTAAAAATAATTTCAAATAAAAAATCTAAAAGTAAAAAACACAATCGAAAATAGGAAAACTAGATTAAAATAAATAAAATAAAATCCAATTCTAGGTGATCTTACGTGTGCAATCTAATTCATGACCTAGTTCTTCAAGGAGTAGTCTAACTACGCGACGTTTTTGACCTCAGGTACTGGAGGTCCATCGCTCCGACAACTCCCGCCGTCATCTTTCCCGTCTCCATTTTCCGGTTTCCATCAGTGGTCCCCCCTCCTGCTTTTCCTTCTCCTCCTTTACCATTGCCATTTCCTCTAGCTCCTCCTTGACTATGTCCACCTCCACCTCCTAGTTTTTTTTCCTCCTCCTGTTCCACCTCCATCTTTTCCAGTTCCAACTTGTCCTCCTTTTCCACCTTCACCTCCACCTCCACCTCCTAGTTTTTTTTCCTCCTCCTGTTCCACCTCCATCTTTTCCAGTTCCAACTTGTCCTCCTTTTCCACCTTCACCTCCACCTCCACCTCCTTTCCCACATGGTCATCTTCTATGGATCTCTCAGCCGCGAAATTCAATTTCTGTGTGCAAAGGTTATTCATTACAGGAAAAATTACGGTCTTCTGCTTCTCTATTCTCAAAGTTTCAAGCAGGAACACCTGGAAAGATATTGTTAATTTGGCTGATTTTTTTGGACCAAAGAAGGGAAATCTGCTCATTCCCGGATAGCGACTTCAGCACTAGCAAGAGGGTTTCGAACAATGCAAATGAGACTATGTAGGGGTCTGTCTTTTTTTCCAATCGCAGGGTCAATCCATCATTGTTAATTTCTAATTGATTCGATGCCCTCGTGGAAGCTGCAGTATCCCTAATTCTGCTGAAAGATTTTAACAAATCAGTGGCCAAAGATATCAGGAAATAGTAAAAATCCCTTTTTTACTCTTGCGGGTGATGACTATGACCAATGGCATGAACACCAGAAGTGTTGATAGTGTTTACGGCCTTCACATCCACATACTATTATTTCAATTATGCTCTAATACTACTACATTCCAATACATTCCAATTAGTTTTGAGTATGACAAGCACCAACAACTGTTGGATCATATCTTGACTGAGACTTCCTGGAAATGTTCTTTAAAATTCCAGTCTATTACTCTCAATACATTTCTACATTTCTAAAAACTGGTCAATTTCAATTATATATATATATATATATGCTGAGGTCAAATGCAGAACAAATGAGTTTAGGAAAGGATCTTGAATTTGAAGGGAAAAAAGGGGAAACCTGCGCAGTAAAAAAGATTTGACTTGTGCAGTTAATATCATTCACTCACCTGCGCTGTGAATGAATATATTTCTTTTCTTTAGTTTTTCTTTAGGACCTATGCTCCACTTCCAAGTACTTTGCTCTTTAATTATTTTGTGAATACTTTTCTTCACAAATCACCTGCGTGGAAATCACCTCCGCAATTTCACTTTTACTGCGCGCAGGTTAACTGCTCAATTCTACTTCTTACTACGCGGTGACTACCTGCGCATTTCGATTTTTTACGGCGCATAGGTTATTTCTACTGCACAGGTGAAATTTGCTGCAGTTCACTACCTTCACCGAAATTCTCAACTTCACAAAATACTTTGCGGAATACTTAACTTTGCATAAGCTTTGCACTTCATGCAAATTACTTTTGTAGACTTCTTTAACTTTACCAAGATTAACTGCACAGGTTAATCTTCAAATATGAAGTAGATGTGCGGGATGCATAAACCAACATTCTTGAGAATGAATACATAAAACTAAAGACTTTATATATTACCTCTGTAAAATAGAGTAACTTTGCCGCACTTACAGAGAGATGAGTTTTACTTCAATCTTTACTTCTTACACATAGCTTGGGGCTCTTCATACATTTCATGGGATGAGTTTCTCCTCTTTCACTCTTCTTCCCTCACATACATCTCTTTTATCTATTTCTCATCTCTAACCTAATCTTCTGTGAGTGATTTTTATTTATAGAGTTTCATTATCACCGACTCAAGATCGCTTCTCTTGGAAGCTTTTAGGGTTACATTAAAGGTTGTAATAAATTCTACCTAAGAAGTTATGAGCCTTCGAAATACAAACGGTTACTTAAATACTAACTTGCCATGAGCCAGATTGGATTCAAATTGACTAACTGACTTCTGACATTGCAGACTGACTGAGTGTCTGACAGAGCCGGCACATATCAGATACGCTATCAGCTCATTAATTACAATATTTCCAACACTCCCCCTTAATTATGAGCGGATGGGGATCTTTAAACAAAAATTAAAATATTACAAAATATTTTAGAGCTGCGACATGCTCTATTCATCACATAGTTCATTGCGCAGGTGAACTTGTCACTCCCAAACAACTTTGCAGAAATTGGAATGGGTCCTTTGCCAATGGTTTTGTAAATATGTATGCTACCTGATCTTCAGACCTGCAAAATTCTAAGCATATTTCCTTGTTGTTTATCAATTCTCTGATTAAATGATACCTTGTGTCAATGTGCTTGGTTCTCTTTTGGAACACATGATTCTTTGATAGTGCGATAGCTGAATTGTTGTCACAGTAAATGACTGTGGGTTCTTGCTAGACCTGCGACAGATCACTTAACATCCTGCGCATCCAAACTGCTTGACATGCAGCGCTTGTAGCTGCGACATACTCTGCTTCTGCTGAAGAAAGAGTTACTATGGGTTGTTTCTTTGAAGCCCATGATACAACACCTGTTCCTACATAAAATGTATTCCTAGATGTGCTTTTCCTGTCATCTATGCTGCCTCCATTATCACTGTCAGTGTATCCAATGAGTTTGAAATTTTCTGAGGTTGAATACAAAATACAAAAGTCTTTTGTTCCACTTACATACCTGAGAATTCTTTTACCTGCTTGCCAGTGAGATTCTTTTGGTGACTCCACGAATTTTGAGATTAAACTGACTCCATACATGATATCTGGCCTTGTTGCTATTAGATACATAAGGCTGCCAATGAGCCTTTTAAATAGTGTAGAATCTACATTGGATCCATCATCATCCTTGCTCAATTTCAAACCTGTTATCACTGGTGTTGGAGCTGTCTTGCAATTTAACATCTTAAATCTGTTCAAGATATCACTTGTATACTTCGACTGAGATATAAATATACCTCTTTTAGTCTGTTGGACTTCAATGCCCAGAAAATACTTCATAAGCCCAAAATTAGTCATTTTGAATTCACTTTCTATGACTGTTTTGAATTCTTCTATGCCAAAATCACCACTAAATATTAATTCATCTACATACAGGCAAACAATTAGCTTATTACCTTGCTGGTTGATTTTTGTGTACAACGTTGGCTCACATTCACTTCTGTGAAATCCATTTTGAATGAGGTATGAGTCAATGCGACTGTACCAAGCTCTAGGAGCTTGCTTCAAACCATACAGTGCCTTTTTCAATCTGTATACTCTATGTCCTTGTCCTGGAACTTCATAGCCTTGTGGCTGCTCAACATATACTTTTTCTTCTAAATAACCATTTAGAAATGCAGACTTAACATCCATTTGATAAACAGGCCATGTCTTATGAGCTGCGATGGCCAAAACTGTTCTGATTGTGTCCATCCTTACTATAGGTGCGAAGGTTTCATTGAAGTCTATACCAGGTTGCTGAGTGAACCCTCTTGCTACCAATCTTTCCTTATGCTTATGCACATTTCCATCAGCATCTTGCTTGTTCTTATAAATCCATTTGGCGCTTATCACATCCTTGTCCTTAGGAACTTCAACTAATTCCCAAGTTTTATTTTTCTCAATGCATTCTATTTCTTCATCCATGGCTTGTGCCCAAACTTTATCTTCAACAACTTCTTCAAATGTTAGAGGATCATTAACTTGAGAAAATAATGTAAAACATGAGAATGAATTAGGTGTACCATCCTCATATATTTCACGCAGGCTTCTTGTCCTTGGCAGAGTTGCTGGTGTCGAGTTGCGCGAATTGTTTGATGGAGTTTGATGCTCACTTGGTGTGCTTGTCAGAGTAGCTTGAGTTGTGCCTTGTGTAGGAGTTCTTTGTGCTGGAACATGCTGCGCAATCCTTGGAGTAGACGGAGTTGCGCAGGTTTGATTTACATGTGGAGTTTCAACCACATCTTCTGCGCTGTCATCATGTTCGACCTGTGACACAATTTTCACATTCTTCTCTATAGTTCCATCCCATGCTTCATTTTCAACAAACTGAACATCTCTACTGATGATGAATTTCCTTGCAACAGGATCATACAAATTGTATGCTTTTGCGTCTTCAGAATATCCAATAAAGATGCATTTATGTCCTTTATTGTCTAATTTTCTTCTCAACTCATCTGGCACATGTGCGTATGCTACACAACCAAAAAAATTTAAATGTGAAACACTATGTTTCATACCTGTCCATGCTTCCTGTCGAACCTTGTTCTTTATGCTATTTGTCGGACATTGATTCATGATGTATACAGCAGTTGCCACTGCTTCAGCCCAGTATTCATTTGACAGATGTGCGGCTGCCAGCATACTGCGCGCCATCTCCATGATAGTTATGTTTTTCCTCTCTGCCATACCATTCGGCTGCGGTGTATACCGCGCAGTGAACTGCTTCTGTATGCCATGATTTTTGCAAAAAATTAAGAAATCATTTGAAACATACTCACCACCTCTGTCGGTTCTCAATATCTTGATGATGTAACCACTCTGCTTCTCCACGAGTGCCTTGAACTGCTGAAAACAGTCAAATGCATTAGATTTGTGTTTGAGAAAATAGAACCATGTTTTTCTTGTGAAATCATCAATAAATGTGAGAAGATAAGTGCATCCTCCCATGGACGGTGTTTGCATCGGTCCACAAATATCAGAGTGCACGATTTCAAGTGGTGTGCGAGCTCTGTATGACTTTCCGACTGGAAAAGTCTCTCTGTGTTGTTTTCCAAAAATACAGCCTTCACAAATTCTCTCTAGTTTTTCGATCAATGGAAATCCTTTCGCCATTTCCTTTGTGTGCAGTAGCTTCAGCCCACCAAAATTCAGATGTCCAAATCTGAAATACCATAACCAGGATTCATCCTTTATTTCTGTCTGAAACGCAGCTTGCATTGCGCTGTCTTTTTCTTCAGCTGCGCAGTGAATGTCTGCTGCTTTACTTTCTACTTTGAGCACAGCTTCAGAATTTTCATTCTGACTTGCATGAACTTGAGTTGTTTTTCCTTTTATGATTGGCCTTATCCTCAAAGGAAATAAGCGATTGCTTGTCATCGGGACTTTGACAATTAACTGATTGCTTGGATATATGTCCTTAATCACACAATGTTTTTCTATCATGTGAACTCTATAACCTTTCTCCATCAACTATCCAATACTCATCAGATTATGCTTCAAACCTTGAACATAATAAACATCAGACATATATTTCTACTCTCCCTGTTTTGTTAGAATATCTATAGTACTCTTACCCAAAATAGTAACTTGGATATTGCTTCCAAGTGTGACATTAGTTTGAACTAATTTATCTAGACTAGAAAATAGATTTAAATTACCAGTCATATGATTGCTATATCCTGAGTCTAAATACCATATGTCATTTGGACTTTCTTGGACAACATTGCATTCCAGTGGAGATGCACATGGTAAGAACAGTGAGCTGTTCGAAGTGCTGTTGTTGCTTGACTGAGCTTCACCTTGCTTTCCTTGGTCATACTGCTTCTTCCTGCATTCATATGCGAAATGTCCATACTTCTTACAGTAATGACATTGAATTTTTTATTTGTCATACCTTTGTCCACTTGACTGAGTGGGAGTCTGATTCTGGCCTCTACCAGTGCCATGCGCAGGGCTGCTGCTGCAACCTCCTCTGAAAAAACTTCATCCTCTCCCTCTACAGTTTGATCTTCCTCTGCCTCTTCCATGACTTATGGATGACTGTGCTGCGAATGCACCTTCCAGTGATGTTTCTGAACCACTGATTCTATGTTCATGATTGAGTAATGAGGCTTGTAACTCATCAATAGTAAATGTGGATAGATCTTTGTTTTCTTCCAGAGTTACAACCAAAGATTCAAATTTCTTTGGAAGAACTCTAAGAAATTTTTCCACAACTCTTTGGTCACCTAAAGCATGAGACTTTATTTGATTAACCAAACCAATAACACGAGTGTAGAATGAGTCTACTGACTCTGTGTTTTTCATTGACAGAGATTCAAAATCTCTTCTAAGAATCTGAAGTTTGGCAGTCGTTACCTTGTTCAAACCTTGATATGCAGTTTCGAGTGTGTCCCATGCTTCATTTGCTGACTGCGCTGAGCTGCTACTCTTGGGAGTATTGATTCGTGTGTTGCTTGATGTATATAAAATAATTTCTTTACATCTTTCTTCCTTTGTTCCTTCAGAACATCCTTTTTAGCTTTTGTGAGATTGTTGTATGCTGCTAGATCTGTTGGTTCTGCATAACCATGCTGGACTATTTCCCATACATCTTGACCTCTAAACAAAGCTTTCATAGTTAGAGACCAATATTCATAATTTTTACCAGAAGATATGGGAGTTTGCAAATTACCGGAAGTGGAAGCCATTCTTAATCACTTTTCCCTTATGTAAATACAATTACCTTTCTCCGTAAACCAGACTCTGATACCAGATGAAGGGAAAAAAGGGGGAACCTGCACAGTCAAAACGATTTGACCTAAGCGGTTAATATCATTCCCATGAATGAATATATTTCTTTTCTTTAGTTTTGCTTTAGGACCCGCGCTCCACTTCCAAGTACTTTGCTCTTTAATTATTTTGTGAATACTTTTCTTCACAAATCACCTGCGCGAAAATCACCTCCGCAATTTGACTTTTACTGCGCATAGGTTAACTGCTCAATTCTACTTCTTACTGCTCTGTGACTACCTACGCATTTCGACTTTTTACAGCGCGCAGGTTATTTCTACTGCACAGGTGAACTTTGTTGCGTAGTTCACTACCTTCACCGAATTCTCAACTTCACAAAATACTTTGTTGAATACTTAACTTTGCATAAGCTTTGCACTTCATGCAAATTACTTATGTAGACTTCGTTAACTTTACCAAGATTAACTGCCCACAAGTTAATCTTCAAATACCTATTTAGCCTAGTTAAACTAGGGCTTTTACCACTGCAACATTCTTGAGAATGAATACATAAAACTAAAGACTTTATATATTACCTCTGTAAAACAGAGTAACTTTGCCGCACTTACAGAGAGATGAGTTTTACTTCAATCTTTACTTCTTACACAGAGCTTGGGCTCTTCATACATTTCACCGGGATGAGTTTCTCCTCTTTCACTCTTCTTCCCTCACATACATGTCTTTTCTCCATTTCTCATCTCTAACCTAATATTCTGTGAGTGATTTTCATTTATAGAGTTTCATTATCACCGACTCAAGATCGCTTCTCTTGGAAGCTTTTAGGGTTACATTAAAGACTGTAATAAATTCTACCTAAGAAGTTATGAGCCTTCGAAATACAAACAGCTACTTAAATACTAACTTGCCGTGAGCCGGATTGGCTGCAAATTGAGTCACTGACTTCTGACATTGCAGTCACTGACTTCTGACATTGCAGACTGACTGAGTGTCCGAAAGAGCCAGCCCATATCAGATACGCTATCAGCTCATTAATTACAATATTTCCAACAGAATTGATTCCACAACAACCATCAAGGACCCGCCAAAAATCCAAAACTTACACCCACTTGAAACAATACCCTTACTGAAAATGCATCATTGTGGACTGCTATTCGTGACGGCCAATGTGATGATATCATCTAATGGTTTTCCGCTTATGAAATGTGAAGTATCATCAACACCACCACCCAAGCAAGTCTGGACTCGCAAAAGTTTGCCAAATAGAATCCTTTGAAATAGCCTTGTGTTATACAAACACCCTAACACCCTATTTGTTTCACTACCAGGATATGTATTCAGAATGTGCCAAAATCGGATGCCACTACTGTTGTGAAACTCAGAACAGGCCCTCTTCTTCTGCTACTCATATCGGGTTCCAAAACAACAAGGATGAGGCTCCCGAATTTCTCCATAAATTCCTTTGCCCCTTGCCTTTTTTATCCTCAAAGGAGATTGGTCAAATACATTACAAAAGTTAGGGAACTGCAGTGCTAACATTATTGGTACTATATACAGTGCAAGAGAAATTTCCAACATTATCTTATGAAATTTTTTTAGTTGCTCATTGAGTTTGAAGTGAACCTTTGACATAATTTTAATTTCATAAAAATTGTTTCATTATGAAAGATATAATTTTAATTTGATAAGGGGCGAGAGTTTACATTGCAGGCAATTGTATCATATACAATGCTGGAAATATCTAGTTGATAAGAAATTTCCAGCAATATCTTATCAATATTTACAGCAATGTATATGGTACAATCAACTCCAATGTACACTCTGGACATACCTTATGAAATTAAAAAAAAAATGAAATTAAAATGATAAAGAGCAATTGGAAAACACATATACAAATTTATATATTATTTTAAATTAGCATGTTAATGAATTTCAATATTTCAACACATTTAAATTAAATGAAGTCTTCTATAGAATCTCTCCCTGAGAGGTGAGAGCATCGAATTCAATTAAATTAAATATCACTGAAAGAGTCATTTTTCAACTTTAATTTGACATTGAAGTTTGTTTTCCATAATACTTTAACTTGGAAATGAGCTTCATGTTCCATGTTATTTTCGCCATCCTTTTTCTTAAATGGAGAGGCACTTATAGAAATGTCCAATGCGATGGGAAAGGTACTAGAAATAGATAAGTGTTTTTTGTGTTCAAAGTACAGAGTCCTCTATAGTTAAAAGCAATTGGCCTGTGTTTGAGATAGATCAAGATTTCTCCCTGCCCCTCGGATCTTTGAACCCTTGATAAATATGGAAACATTAACTTTGCCAACATCACCATCCCAATTATCCCATTTAAAATTGTCAAACAAATCATATTCACGTATCAGAGGATCTCGTTCAGCATCACCGTCTTACATTTCATTCAGACGCATTTTTTTGCTTATGCTACTATATGGCGGCATTTTTTTTTCTTATCCTAATTTAGTTATGTAAACTCCATATTCAATCTACTATATGGCATATTAAAGCGTAGATTCTGCAAAATAAGTCGATCATCTATCTGTCATTGCTATAGACCACGTTTTTGCCTTAGTGGATTGTTTTTTAGCGGGTTTTGATTTTGTATGAGATCCTTTGAATTCCTATAATCCATCAGATCTCTGCAGAGCGATAGAAGTCTCCAAAAAAAACCCGCGACTGCAGTCAGTGTTCAGAGCATGGCCAATGTAAGACCTGTTCTAGGTTTTAATGTTTGATTCTCTATTGTTAATGTTGTGGTGGGATGGCATGTGATTGATCTGCAGTGACGCGGTTGCACATGAGTGATTGCTATAAATGCAAGAAGATTGATCTACATTATGTTACGAAGATCGAAGGTATTCAACTCTTATAGTTCTTCCAATTATTTTTTTTGTGGACATTTCTGAATGTTTGGGTGATTATAGGGATCGATCCGCTGACGACCAATACGAAGGAGAAAACGTTGGTTGATCGGAGACGCGGATCCCTTTGCATGTCGAACATGCTGAGAAGGAAGTTTAGATGAGCTCAATTGGTCTCCCTCGAGCCTGCGTCGAAGGTGGGAAAGGAAGTGGAGGTGAAGCTGGAAAAAAGGAGGACAAGCTGGAACTGGAAAAGATGGAGGTGAGGGTGGAGGTGGTACAGGAGGAGGAAGAAAACTAGGAGGTGGAGGTAGTAAAGGAGGAGGTGGAGGAAATGGTGGTGGAAAAGAAGGTGACGGATACGTGTTTCCAGTAATTAGCAACGTGTGGCTAGTGGATACGTTTCAACGCTGGCCAGAGCAATGCTAAAGGCATCAGAGGTCAGAGAAAAGCTAAAGGCATTGGAGGCCTTTAGCTTCTTTCGTTAAACATTAGCGCGATAGGTGGAGGTAGGCACAAACTGTACTGGAGGCACGCACAAAGTGTAAAGGAGAGGAAGCGCAGATACCAACAACAACAAGCAACGGTTTTGCAAATAAGTTGATATAACATTTAAACCATCCAGAGTGAGAAGTAATTTACCTTATTGACCCAGAAGCTTTTGAAACTGCTTGTTCCGCTCCTACTAGCTCTTGTTCCATGGATCAGACCAAGCACTTATTATTCTACATGATTACACCATCCATTAAAACAAAACTAGGAGAGGTAGGCTATCATTTTTTTCGCTAGACGTTGGCCTTTGATCTGTCCCATTTCCTGTCAAAGTTGATCCAAATCCACCAACATCTTAGAATCTTGTAATGGATTGCCCTTATCTTTAAAAGTACTAGGGGCACATCTTTATCGAAGACAGATATCTGAGTGGGAAGACGAATTGGGGAGACTTCCCAGGAAAGTAAAGGAAACGCTGAAAATTAGTTATGACGCCCTCGATGATGAGGATCAACGGATGTTTTGGACATTGCATGTTTTTTTATAGAACTATATAGAGATACGGCCATAAGCTTGTGGGACGGATCAGGCTGGACAGGAAGGTGAGGGGTTCAAAATCTAGAGGACAAATGCCTTATAGAAGTGGACAATTGGAATCGGATACACATGCATGAGCACCTCAGAAATCTGGGACAAGATATCGCTCAGAAATCGTTGCCGTTTCGTCTTTGGCGTTGGACAAAGAACGTCCTTGATCATTTGTCACAGCAATCAACCGTAAGTGTCTGCAATAAGGTTTGGGATAAATTCTTTTATTAATCATTTTTTTCCAAAGGTTTGGGATCAATTCTTTTATTAATCATTTTTTCCAAGATTACTGTGGGATCAATTTTTCTAAAATTACTAAATAAACGTTCGGGATCAATTTTTTAATTAATCATTTTTAACTGTTTAGGATAGTTTAATTAATATTTTTTTCCAAGATTATTAAATAAATGTTTGGGATCAATTATTTAATCGATCGCTTTTTTTTAAATGATCAGGTAATAGATGTGAGGGGAATTAAAGTATATCCAAGTGAATATAATGATCGCGATATGGAACGCGTATTGCGGTGTATTGGTATTGGTACTACATCGTTGAAAATTCTTGATGATCCGGATGAAGGTGTTGTCGTGGAACGCATTTTGAGGAGAGCGGAGTTGCCTCTATGTAGATGTCTCCTTTGTGAAGAATAAATTTATACTCTTTTATGAAAAATAATATAAAAACTATTAACTAATTAAATTAGGTTTATGGTTTGCAATGTTATGAATCATCGGATCGTTTGATCATCGCCAGGAAATTCTCCAAAGTGAGGAGCCCATCGCCATTATCATCCAGCTTTGTGATAATGGCCTGGCAGTCATCCAGAGTAGAAGGCACTCGAAGCCTGCGCAAGAGTTCAACAAGTTCACGGGGAGAGATGGATCCGTCCCCATCCTTGTCGAACTTCTTGAAAACGTCTATCAGGAATTCTAATTGGCACGAGCTGTCAACGCTCTCGCTCTTCAGAGCAACGAACTCCGCCAGGTCGATGCACCCGTCTCCATCCAAACCCGCATCGGAAAAAATGTCCAGAAGCTCTTCTTCCGTCGGGTTCTCGCCGAGGGACCGCATAAGGTCGCCTAGCTCCGACGACGATATCTTCCCGTCGCCATTAGCGTCGATTCTCTTGAATAGTTTCTCAAGCTTCTCAGCATGACTACTCGACGCCAAGTCGGATGAAGGAGGAAGGCATTCTTGAATGGCCTTATCACGCTTTCCCTCGCTTTTCAGCAACATCTTTCGGCGTTGACCGGGTGACCTTTGCGGGCACTGGGATGCCGGGGATCTGCTCACCGGAGACACCGATCTGGATTTTGGAGGTAATATACAGAGGAATGAACATCCTGACTTTAGACACGATGGTTTGCCGGTGCCTTTTTTGTTTTTCCGATTGAAAAGACACCGAAAATGCATTGCGATATAACGCGTACTGTTCGCTCTCTTGTTCTGCAGTTAATGAGTGCAATGTCAGAGAAAGTGCTCGGTTACCGCTGATTTGCATTTCTATGATTAGTATCGAGGAATAATTAAATATAAAGCGATGGTCGCATTCGCGTCGTTTCACGATCACGACCGGCCGGAAGAGGTATTATAATTTTTTTTTAAGTTTTAAATGGAATGTAATTTTAAATATAATAGTAATTATTAATTTTTTTTATTTTAATGATTAAGATTTTATTTAATTAGATAAAGTATTAAAAGTATTTAATTAGTGTAAATATATAAGTAATAAATATTGTGATTGAAAATTTTGATTATTCTGCCATGATTTTGAAAAAATAGATTTTTTTTTTTAAATTATAGTTATAACTTTTAAATTCTGAAATTTTGGGTGCCCTAAGGGATTTTGATGGTGTTAAATCCATTTATACCATTAAAATGGTCCTTAAAAAACAATTAAATTCATATTTTACAAAATAAAAAACACCGGAATTTGTGAAAAACCCCATTCAGAATTTTTAGACAACTCCAAGAATTATTATTGGTTGGTATCTATGAATGTAAGTTAAGGAAAACCGTGTCACTTAAATGATTTGTGTGATGTATTAGGGGCTAGACTCTCTCGTGAAAAATACATTTAGGTTTTGAGGCATTACTCTATTTTCTTTGATGAAAGAAAAGAAATCATTAAATCTAATCAAATTGTATATTAAAATTCAAAAATATATAAAAAATGAAATGATGATTAATATGGTTATTAAGCATTGTGAGACCAATTTTGATATATAAGACCATAAAATAAAAAGAATTACTTATTACTTGGTCTTATATATATATATAGGAAAAACTTTAAGAGAAACATTATTGAATCACCATAATTGTATTGAGTTAAAAAGATGATGAAAGTTAGTATTGTAACAAATATTTTGAAATTGCGATTTAATGTGTGTATACACAAGATATTTTATGAGAAAGTAATTTTCATCTTCAACCCTCTTAGTGTAAAAAATATGCCAAATTATTTAGTTCCACAATGTTTTAGGAATTTCCAAGGGGTTGTCTCAATATGGGGCTTTGAGAGTTTGTTCCTATATTAGCAATGTTGATTTTATTCTCTTTTTTTTAACATTGAGAAGGGTATCATTTGTATTATTAGTAGGTTGTAGAATGTCTAAACACATGCCAAATATACATATATGTCCATAATAAAAAAAAATGCAAAATTGCTCCAAAGGGATGGGCCTTCATACAATAAATTTCTAGCCTAGCTCTCTAAACATACCAAAGAAAACTAACCTACTATCAAGTCTAAAATTGTGTTGTCTTGCATATTGATGGAAAGCAAAACACAAGTGTACACCATGAAATAATGCTAGATTAGCCAAAATGATGCCCATTGTAGGCTTCCTCCATAAGGATATCTTCTCACTCCAAATCAATAAAGACTAGTGGATGTAGTTCTTTTTGTCCAAATAAGTGCATTTTGTTGAACTATCTCTTCTACAACTGATGTCTCTTTAAGTGAACTAATGGAAGCCAAGGGATGACTAGTATCATATTGTGACCCCCGAGAAAAACCCAAAATTATATTGTAGTGCATATCTATGTCGTTGGTTGAGTTGTTAGATTTAGTAACATGTTCATCAATTTCAATCTCAATTTCCTTCTATTCTTTTTTCTCTTATCTGTCCGAGGTGTAGGATTAAATACTCTATGACCTAATTCATTCCCTCAACTTGGGCAATCATATTTCTTGGAATTTTCTTTTAATATCAACAATGGTTTCATTTCCAACTGATCCAGAGCCCATGGGATTGGCCATTTCTTGAGGACATGAAAGGAGACACAACCTCCTAAACTCATTAATTAGAAATAGAATCCATAAGCAAGCACCCTTCTCAACATAATAGAATCCTAGAACAAAAATACCTAAACTTAGACAATAGAATTTTACACGTAAACCCATAGTTTTCCCACATAGATTAGAGCAAAATCCTATCTGAAAGGAGAGACAAAATTCCTAGAACCATAGTAATGCAAACACCACTCATACTTTGAGAAATAAAAATTGTAGTTTTGTCAAAAGAAGAAATGTCCCTTGAATGTAGTTGAAATCAGAGCTAGCCTCCACCATCACCTTGCTCTAGACAACAAAGAATAACCCTAAGCATTTCCTCATGTAGATTAATCCCACCTTGACAACTTTGACATTTAATTGAGCCATAAAGAAGAATTTACAATGGATAGGTAAATGAGAAGAGAAGTGCCCTAATGCATGGGGAGTGCCAATGCACCCTCACACGATAATAAATCCTTGATGTGAACACGTATTATTTAATTGAGCCATAAAGAAGAGTTTACAATGGATAGGTAAATGAGAAGAGAAGTGCCCTAATGCATGGGGAGTGCCAATGCACCCTCACACGATAATAAATCCTTGATGTGAACACGTATTTCTTTCACCACAAGTTGCCACTTTTGTTGGTTTCCCACAATTTCTTGATAGTGATTAATGGAGGGGCTTAAATCAATGTTTGCATGATGTATTTGAATATTATGGTGAACCAAACCACGTTGGGAGTGGTTCCTACTTTTAATGAAGACCCACTTTTCCACAATTTCTTGATAGTGATTAATGGAGGGGCTTAAATCAATGTTTGCATTCATGATGTATTTTAATATTATGGCGAACCAAACCACGTTGTGGGTGGTTCCTATTTTTACTCAAGACCCACTTTTCCAAATATGTTGGGTCATTCTATCTTCCATCGTCTTTCCAAATATGTTGCGTCATTTTATCTTCCATCGTCTTTCCAAATATGTTGCGTCATTTTATCTTGACAGTTGTTTGAGGATTTGATATGGAATAGTTGAATCTCATATAGAATTGCTCTAAATTCCAAATAATTCTTTACAAAATCCTAGTGATTAGGGATTCTTCCTGAATGACGCCGTTCTGAATCCAACTCATGAAAAAGAGAGAGTCATCAAATATCATTTCTATCTTAAAATTTGAAGTTAGAAGGATGGTGGTTCCTTGGAATAGGGCACATGATTATGCAATATTGTTAGTCGTAATACCAATCCCCCATGAGATGTTCAAACAATGTTTCCTCCGAGTTAAAAAAATTACCCCCTTCCCTTGCCCTTTCACTACACTTTCCTACCACTTGCCATACTATATTTTCTTCTTTACACTATTTAAACCATTCTAAACCATTGTCATCGTTGATAAATGAATATTTCACTTATGTCTAGCTAACTATTATCATTAACATTTGATTTTGTTAATAAAAATATTAGATTGCTTTTTTATAATGTGATTATCAGTAGCTTTTAAGCTACGTTCCATACAAAATCATTTTTAAGTTATTATATGAAAATTAGAAGTGTGTGTGCGCGTGCGCACGTGCGTGAGTGCATGCATGCGTGCGTGGGCGCGTGTGTGTGTGTGTGTCAGAGAGAGAGAGCGAGAAGGAGAGAGAGATTAGCGTCCACTAAAGCCAACTTTGATCTATCGAACTTTAAAAAGGAAATTAAGGAGTCACTAGGTTTTCTTTAGAATTTGATCTCTATGCTAAAAATGTTTTAAGAGAAGCATTCATAAATCACCATAGTTATGATAAGTTAAAAGGTTAGAAATGTTAGTATTGTAGCAAACGTTATGAAATTGAACTCTAATGTGGGTGTATGCAGCACATTCTATGACAAAGTGATTTTCATCTTCAACCCTCTCTGTGTTAAAAAGATGATAGATTATTTCATCCCACGACATTTAGGAATGGTCCAGTGCCCTATTCCACTATAGATCTCATGAGAGTTAGTTCTTATTTTGGCAATGTTGATTTTCTTCTTTTTGCTAGTTAAAATAGAGAGATACTTTTGATCTTCTAGAATAAGGTTGATCACCTCCTTATAATATCTTATTTCATCTTATCATCTAAGTCTTTATTTCACCACACATTTTCCTTAAATTTAGATGTAATAATATTTTTAATATTATTTATATTCTGCAAAGTGACCTCTTCCTCGACTCCCTAATGGCTTAGCCAAGACTTGGAGTGTTTATGCCAACCTCGCTTAAGTCATAGGTGGTTTTGATAAGGATGTGAAGAAAACTTAGGAAGCCTCTTTCCTCCTATGTCGTTTATTTTGTTCTTGTACATTAGGTACCTAGATAAAATAAACAACATGATAAGATATGATATGATGCATTTCCTTTAATTTTCAGATTATATGTTATAAAGTGTTTTTGGGTTTGCCCTATCCTTCTCCAAGATTCTCTTGGGATGTTGTAGCCCCAAACTTCATAACCATATAAGATAATAGGAGTGGCGAGAGTCTCAAATAGGATTTTCTTCCTATCCCAAATATGGAAGTATGTAGATTTACAACTGTTTTCAAGTTCATAATACAATTTCCATCCTCCATTAATTATTTTCTCAGTGCTATAGTTCTATTTAAGCTTATGATGAAGATTGATTATGAGATATTTATATGAAGTCATTTTCTCTAACTTGTTGTTGTCATACATGAAATTAACATAAGGGATATTTTGGGATTTGATTATCATAACCTTTGTTTTGTCAGTGTAACAGTCATACCCATACTAGATAAAAAAAAACCTTGAGAGTTTTAGTTGCTTGTTGAGATCATAGGGAATCCTTGCCATAAGAACAATATCATCAGCATAGAGAAGAAGGATGATGACTATACCAACCAAAGTCATGTCAACACAACCTACCTCTTCCAAATAAGCCTCTATCTTGTCAATGTAGATACCAAAAATGGTAGGGGATAGGGTACAACCTTGCTTGACTCATATATTACAGTTAATTTTTTCTAACCAGCCCTCAGAGTTCCTAATATTGATAATAACCTTCTCATACAACCTTATTGAAACAAATTTTAACTTGAAAGGGAATTTTAGCTCTTCTATCTATTCCAAAGGTTTCTTCTGGGTATTGTATCAAATGATTTTATAAAGTCAACAAAGAAACAAAGAAGGTTAGTTTTTTACTGTGACACTCCTTAGTAATGGCCGTAAGAGTAACAAGGTTGTCCATAGTTGAATGATAGCCCCAAAATCATGCCTAGCCTTTAGCTCTTTTTCTGTGCCTTTCTAGCCATATGCTAATCTTCTTTTCCAAAATAATTTCATATAATTTGGCTAAAAGAAGGCCAATCATAATGGTCCTATAATTAGATTGATTGTTTTTACCTCCACTTTTAAAAATAGGAACATTGATACTCTCTACCTAGGGTTTAGGGAAACCTTGCTTGATTGCTAAATCGAAGAGCATGTGGATGTGAGAGATAGAGATAGACCTAACAATTTTTTAAAAAAAATTATACTTGATATCCTTCAATGTAAAATTTCATATATATATATATATATAATCATTTTATATAAATTAAATTTATTAAATGAGAATTTGATAGATATCACTCATGTCCAATTAAATATTGATTTTTATCTTTTTATTTAGTGGCTTTTATGATGTGTTATGGGTGATTCTATAAATTTAAATAATTATGAGAATTGGAAAGCATTTTCATGGATATAGAGTTCACTCTAGCGATTATTGATGGAAAATTTCATATACAGAACTTTAACATCATGATTTTAACAATCAATTGACTCAAGATCTCAAGTAAATCATTAGACAGTGATACTTGAATAAAAAATTGGTGAAGAACACTTACTTTGATCCATTGGTGAAAGCTCAAGGGGTTAGGAACTTCTAAGCCTTCAATACGTTGTCTTTCTGGAGTTTTTCTCTGAGATGGGGCAAAGAGAATAACCGTTCACGTATCTGACTTAAGGACCATAACCCTAATATATGATTTGGTTGAAACTCTTTCAGTTATGGGCCCATCAATCATAACTAAAAGGTTAACGGTTTTCTACACATAAAAGTTCCATACCTTAATTAATTAATTGATATTTATGTAAGCCCATTTAATTTAAAACCTTATTAGATCACATAATTGGGCTCATTTAATTGATAGCTAACCTATGTGCAATTATATTAATATGCGAGTCCATTGAATATAAAATTACTAACAATCTCCCACTTGGACCACATATGTTTCTGAAAATTGTACATAGCTAGAACCTTAGAGTGCACAATCTTTTGCTATCTCAATTTTGAAATATTCCAAAACAATCTAGTCCATCAACTATACTAATATAGGATCAAAGCGTCTTTCGTCACAGATATTCGTAACTAAACCTATCAATGGTCACAATATCAGCAAAATTAATGACATAGATCCAGTATGGATGTGTAGCATGGAAATTACATGTTAAGTGATCTTAGTCATGCCTATTTCCAACTGGTCCTGCTTTATGACTCAAACGGTCTAAAACACTTATAATACTTTATGTAAAACCACAGTAAAAAGTTATCATCTTTATTTTCAAAGTATCATGAAATTCATTTATTTCATAACACTTAAGTCTGTACATAACGTAAATATGAACATGTCAAAAGCACAAAACCAAATAACAAAATCCCACTAAAATGGCATATCATCTAGCTTAACAATACCCATATGAGCCACATGTTCATGAAACACTTTAGGTGGAAAACCCTTAGTGAGTGGATCCGCAATCATCGAGTTTGTACTAATATGCTCTATTGACACCTGAAGACTCTGAACTCTTTCCTTCACAACTAGAAATTTAATGTCTATATGCTTTGATTTCGATGAACTTCGATTGTTCTTTGAATACAACTCAACGGCCTTATTATCACAATTGATTCTCAATGGTTTCTCTATGCCATCGACTATTTGTAGCCCAGTGATAAGATTCCGCAGCCATATTCCCTGATTTGATGCTTCATAGCAGGCTATAAATTCAGCTTCCATGGTAGAAGAAGCTATAAGTCTTTGTTTGACACTTTTCCAAGAAACAGCTCCTCCAGCCATCATGAAGACATAACCTGATGTGGATCTCCTACTATCAAGACATCCAACAAAATCTGAATCGGAATATCCCACGATCTCTAAGTGATCTGATCTTCGATAAGTGAGCATATAATCTTTAGTTCTTTGTAGATACCTCATAACCTGTTTCGCTGCTTTCCAATGATCCATTCCTGGGTTACTTAAGTATTTGCCTAACATTCCCACTATGTATGCTATATCCAAATGCGTACATACTTGTGCATACATGAGACTCCCCACTGCTGATGCATATGGGATTTTCTCCATCTCTCTCCTCTCTATGTCCATTTTTGGACATTGGAGCAAACTAAACTTATCACCCTTTGCCACGGGTGTGTCTCCTGGTGCACAATTATGCATTCCAAATCGGCTGAGCACCTTATCGATATAATCCTTTTGTGATAGTCCAAGTATACTTCTAGTACGATCTCTATGAATCTGTATACCTAGAACAAAGGACGCTTCACCAAGATCTTTCATTTAAAATTTACTGCATAGAAATTTCTTGGTTTCATGCAATAGGCCTATATCATTGCTTGCTAGTAGAATATCATCTACATATAGCACCAGGAAAATAAATTTTCTCCCACTGATCTTGAGATATATGCAGTGATCAACGGTGTTTTCCTTAAAACCAAAAGAGGTTATCACCTGATCAAATTTCCGGTACCATTGACGGGATGCCTGTTTTAAACCATAAATGGAATTCTTAAGTTTACATACAAGGTGCTTTGAATCCTTAGCCTCAAATTTCTCTGGTTGCACCATGTATAAGGTTTCATTGATGTCTCCATTGAGAAACATTGTCTTTACGTCCATTTGATGTAGCTCTAAGTCATAATGAGCTACAAGTGCCATGATGATTCTAAAAGAGTCTTTCGTCGAAACTGGCGGAAAAGTTTCTTTGAAATCTATGCCTTCCTTTTGAGTGAATCCCTTGGCAACTAGGCGTGCTTTATATATTTCGATGTTACCATTTGAATCACGTTTGGTTTTGAAAATCCATTTACAACCAATCAGTTTCGATCCTTGAGGTAATTCGACAAGATCCCAAACGCCATTGTCCTCCATAGACTTCATCTCATCTTTCATGGCTTTGATCCATTTGTCAGAGTTTGGACATAATTTGACTTGACTGATAGATGTAGGATCATCTTCCAATCCCATATCAAATTCATGTCCATGGAGATAAACGACATAGTCATTCGAAATCGCCTTTCTCCTTTCTCTGGTAGATCTCCTTATAGGCACTTCAACTTGAGGTTGTTGGGATTCATCAACTTGAATAGATGATGGTTTCTCAACTGAATTGGGAGTTAAAACATGTATGACTGTGTTTTCTGTATTGTCTTGATTTACAGGTTGAAAATTGTTAGGTAAAGTTACTCAATCACTTTCAGCTGTAACTGTAGTGGGAATATTAACACATTCCTCTTCAAACACAATATTCCTGTTTTGATCACTCCCACTGTAATCAACATCCTCAATAAATTTGGTGTTCCCTGTCTCGAAAAAGGATCTGTTTGATGGGTCATAGAACTTGAAACCTCCCGACCTTTCTGAGTAACCTACAAAGTAGCAGCTAACAGTTCTTGAGTCCAGTTTCTTTTCATTAGGCCTGTAAGGCCTAGCCTCAACTGGACATCCCCACACATGTAAGTGCATAATACTAGGCTTCTTACCTGTCCACAACTCATATGGGGTTTTGGCTACTGCTTTGCTTGGAACTCGGTTTAATATGTAAACTGCAGTTTTTAGCGCTTCTCCCCAAAGTGATTCTGGTAGAGAAGAATGACTAATCATGCTTCTCACCATGTCCTTAAGAGTTCGGTTTCTTCTCTCAGCTACACCATTTTGGCTCGGAGTTCCCGGCATGGTGTATTGAGGTACAATCCCGCACTCTGTCAAATATTTTGCAAAAGGTCCTGGATGTTGTTCACCTGATCCATCATATCTGCCATAATATTCCCCTCCACGGTCAGATTTGATAGCCCTAATTTTCTTGCCCAATTGATTTTCAACTTCAGCTTTGAAAATTTTGAAAACGTCCAAAGACTGTGACTTCTCATGAATCAAGTACAGATAACCATAGCGGGAGTAATCATCTATAAATTTGATAAAATACTGTTGTCCATTCCATGAAGCCGTAGGGAATGGACCACAAATGTCTGTATGTATCAACTCTAAGGGTACTTTACTCCTATTAGCACCTGTTTTCCTTATGTTTGTTTGTTTTCCCTTTACGCATTCTATGCAGGTTTTAAAGTCTGATAAATCAAGGGAATCAAGAATTTCTTCTGACACAAGCCTCCATATTCTTTGTTTAGAGATGTGACCTAATCGCTTATGCCATAACATTGATGAATTCTCATTTGTTAATGTGCGTTTAGTACCAAAATTACTTGAATGCAGATTTTCAATATCATTTGAGATTTGGTTGTCTAATCTATATAATTTATCAATTAGAGTATCAGTTCCTACAACATTTGAATTTAGAGAAATATTGCAAATTCCATTTCCAAAAGAACAAGTGTATCCGGATTTGTCCAAACAAGAAATAGAAATCAAATTCCGTCTAAATGATGGTACAACAAAGTCTCATCTAATTCCAAATAGAAACCAGTATCTAATCGAATTCTAAAGACACCAATAGCCTCCATAGCTGCCTTATTGCCATTTCCCACATAGTTGTATCTTTCAGCATCAATTGGTACTCGGCTCCTTAGGCAATCCTGCATAGTGACACTTATGTGAGTAGTTGCACCCGTATCTATCCACCAAGTGTCAGTAGGTACCAAAGTCAGAATTAACTTCTGAACAAACAAGGTTGAGAAGTTTACCTTTCTTTTCACGCCAAGTGGCGTACTTGGAACATTATTTCTTCATGTGACCAACTTTCTTACAAAAGTAACAGGTAGTTGCCAAATCCTGTTTCTTTTGTGCTTTAGGCTGTGATGTTCCTTGATCTGCAATTTCTTTATCCTTATTCCTTTTCCGCTTATATGAGACAGCTTTAGTCCCGGAAGTCAATGCCAAATTGGCACTTTCAGTCTTTTCTTGTTTCAGTCTCTCCTCTTCTTGCACACATTGAGTTATAAGCTCATTTAAAGTCCATTTCTTCTTTTGGGTATTGTATGATATTTTGAATGGACTGAATTGTGCAGCAAGGGAGATCAAAACTAGGTGCACAAGTATGTCATCTGACAATTGAAGCTTTAAGGCCCTTAGTTTTGTCACAAGATTAGACATTTGCATAATATAGTCCCTTATGTTTCCTTTACCCTTATACCGCATTGAAACGATCTTACTAAGAATGGTGCTCGTTTCGACCTTTTCATTGGCAACAAATCGGTCTGCAATCTGTTTCAGGAAGCCTTTGGCATCTTTATCATCAGGTATACCGCCCCTTATGGATTCTGGAATTGAATGCTGCATGATCATCAGACTCATGCGGTTTGATTGCTCCCACTTCTCATATGTGGCTTTTTGTTCAGCAGTGCTACTACTGGTCAGATCCGCAGGGTGATCAAACCTTAATGCATAGTCTAGATCCATGTAACCAAGCACAATCATAACGTGCTCTTTCCATTTCTTGAAGTTTGTGTCGTTAAACACAAGAATGTTATTCATGTTGGCAGATATAGAAGACACTATAAAAGAAAACAAGAAATGCTCACACTTAATCAACCATATAAAACAAAATATATATATATATATATATATATATATCAAACACATATACATGCAAGTGGGCCCATCTTAAGATACCTAGCACAACACTATTATTTTGTCTTTGGACAAAAATAACAATTTGTAAGTGGTACTCTTAGACATTGTTCATGAACATTGATGACTAAAGCGGCCTAGCAATATGACTTTCTTTGGACCGACATATTACTAGCATGGTAATCCAAAATGTATCACATATCCATGACTATCCTTTATCTAGCCAAAATAATCTTCCTTTGGGATGATTATTTCGCATAGACAAAACATGCCTACATACCCCAAAAAAAAAAAATTACCCAATAGAGGTTACTTTGGCAACATATTAGTTCAATCTATTCCATTTTAGACATGAGGCACTCACGGCCTAGTGGATAAGGCGCCTGACTTATGGCAGAAAATTGCAGGCAAAATTACAAAAAAAATGAAAAACCTTATATGTTAAAGAAAGAAAAATTCCTACCGTAAATGCTCTTCAATGGAAGAATAACAAACCCAAAACACGTCTAATGATCTAACAAAACCTCGCTCTGATACCACTTGACGGAAAATTTCATATACAGAATTTTAACATCATGATTTTAACAATCAATTGACTGAAGATCTCAAGTAAATCATTAGACAATGATACTTGAATAAAAAATTGGTGAAGAACACTTACTTTGATCCATTGGTGAAAGCTCAAGGGGTTAGGAACTTCAAATCCTTCGATACGTTGTCTTTCTGGATTTTTTCTCTGAGATGGGGCAGAGAGAATAACCGTTCACGTATCTGACTTAGGGACCATAACCCTAATATATGATTTGGTTGAAACTCTTTCAGTTATGGGCCCATCAATCATAACTGAAAGGTTAACGGTTTTCTACACATAAAAGTTCCATACCTTAATTAATTAATTGATATTTTTGTAAGCCCATTTAATTTAAAACCTTATTAGATCACATAATTGGGATCCTTTAATTGATAGCTAACCTATGTACAATTATATTAATATGCAAGTCCATTGAATAGAAAATTACTAACAATTATACCCATATAATAAGAGTTAGTTTTATGGTAAATGTTAAGACTATTGAGTTATAAGTCCAACTTTGTTGATAATTTTCAACTCCATCGACCTTATACTATATATTAAAATTCAAATATTTGTATAAAAAATATAATTCCTTCTGAATTCACGAGAATCAAACTCTTGACATTCACAAATACTAAGATAGATATTATCCTAAGAGATACCAAACCTTTTTGACATGAACATGTTTTTGTGTGGGTGATGTCGATATTCAATTGAATTGCTTTGAGTTTCAACAACCAAATTTCTTTGCCAACCGTTACATAAATATAAGTTTCCAAAGTCAAGATACCAGGCACTTCGTATATCAAGATCAATGATGATTCTTTGAAAAGTTAAAAGTTTTTCATTCTTTAGGTTATCAATAAAATATCTGAGAGAAAAATAAAAAAAATTAACTATCAATAATAGATCTATTATTGGTTTTTCTCAAACAAGGCCAAAGCCGCCAAGAGCATCTCTCCTGCTTACATTGGCATCAAGCCGCCAAGGGCATCTCTCGTGCTTACATTGACATCAGACAATGAAGGAATATAACCATATAAATATGGTTATTTACATGAAATACAACTAGCACGAAACCATGGGCTACCAAAACCATGTGCCCAAAACCATTACATCCTTACTCATTCCCGAGTCAAGGTTAACCCTAAAAATCCCCCCTTCAAATTTGACACGAGAAATTGCTTGGGATCTAACACCCCCCCTCCCGAAAACAACTAAAGTACTCAGGAATCCTGTTTACATGTATATTACACATTGTCATCTCCATTCTTTTTTTTTTCATTGCTATTACATCTAGAATCCTCTGGGATAACCATTGCTTCTTTCAACTCTTATTTCTCTCGTCTTGACTTGCCCTTCATGCAGCTGCACTTCTACAAGCCTTTTGTACCTGCAAACAATTCATCATTGATGTCATATAAAAATAAATCCATCTATTGAAATACATGGGTCCTCAACTGTTGTAACCGCCACTTCTCTAGGAATCAGTTTCTCGTATGCGGTTCATCATTACATTAAACTCTTCCTTGAGCATAACCTGGTCCCAACACTCTGAGATTATCCCATCTCAGATTCCCCCTTAATCAAAGACTCAACCTCTCTTATTCCACATCAAGCTAGCATATGAGTACACATGCCACCCTTGTAGCTACCCAAGTGGTTCATTCCACAACTTGATGCCACATCCTCTTCTACACATAAGAGGGTTACACCTACTCCAATACATGTAAGCTAAAAACATACATAATCAACTTTAAATTGGAATAAAAAACAATGACGTGTCGAGTACAACTGATCATGCACCCCTTACAACACATACTCAATAATTTCAACTTAGGTACAAAAACATTCAATCCTTTACAACACAAAAATAATAAGCATATTGTATTTTCCATATTTACATAAGTGGTCACCCTTTCTCAAGCCACAACATGCTTGGTCTAATGCTTAAAGCAAACCTGCTTTGTCCACTTATAAATTTCTTATTACCATTGGAAATCATTTAAATTCTCCCTTTTTGTAAAAAAATGCTCACTTATTAAAAACAAACAAGACCATAAATAAAGTCTTTTTAAAAAAGACTTCCATATCTTCCTTTTAAATGACGTGAGCTCTACCTTTTATAAAATAACATATTTGAATTAAATACCTTCACCATTTACCATTCATTTTTCATGATTTATCCACGTGAACCTTTTTAACACAGACCAGACTGTGGGTGTAGTGTAAGCGCTAACCAAAATTCCCTCGACTTCTTGGAATTCGGCAGAGCAATTTTTGTAGAAATAGTAATTTGGAGTGCTCAAATCACAATTTTGACAATCTGAGTAGTTTTAAAATTGGGCATTTGGTCTAAAATAGGCAATTATGATTGTTGAAATTGCAAAATTGCAAAAATAACAGTTTCCACGAACAATTTTAACCATTTTTTATGAAAAAATCAATAGAAAAGCAAGCCATTTCGATTATCTTTTAACCTATTCGCAAACCATGCTGCTTTTTTCCACAATTTTCAGAACATGGATTCCCCTTTCCCTTTTTCCAAGCGAATCAATCTTCCATGCATGGATCGTATTTTCCTCACAACGGATTCTCACCTCTTACACAGATGGGGATGACGCTTCTTATTCCCGAGGCGGGTTGAACATAGGCTGCAACCTTCTTCAAGTTGAGCAGTTCATCCAACAATGGTGGTCCATAAATAGAGATTTACTTCTTCAAGGCAACGATTTGTGAATACAGAGCTTGAACATTGGCATCTCATCCTAACATCCATTAACCTCAGATCTAAACAATGCAGGTAGCACCTTCTTCATGGGTTCTTTATGGTGGTAGGGCTTCAACAATTACAGCTCATTTCATATAGCGGCTGCGCCAAAATTATTCATAACAACAATTTCCCTTCACAAGGATCTACCACATTCAAACCTTAACTAGCCTTGAAACCATGGATTTGATTTGACAGGTCGACAAGATCGAAATTCGTAATGAACAGATCTACAGTTTAATCATTCGATCTACAATTTCTCCTTGTAGATCCAAGTGTTGAAGCAATGGATATGCCATCTTCCATCATGCATGTGCACGAAGTCTTATCTACACACCTTGGTTACACCTTGGTTATGAGCAATAACAATATACCATACCAAGCTTTGATATGCGAGAGAAAAATAAAATATAAATAAGAGCAAGCACAATAGAAACACTCCCTAGGGAAAAACTAGCCATTAATAATAGATCTATTATTGGTTCTTGGTCAAACCAGGCCAAGGCTGCTAAGAGCATCTCTCCTAGTCACATTGGCTAGTTTTTCCTTGGCCAAATAATATTGGTAAAAATCATAGATAAACATTAAATAACATATAGTTTTTTCTTCATTAAAAAATTATGGTTATTAACTTTAAAAAAGAAATTAAAATAATATTTATTTAAAATTATGATTATCAAATTTTTATAAATAAAATATAATATTTATAAATAAATAAAAATTAATTATATTTATAAGTGTTTATATTTTAGAATTTGGGATAGAATTTTGGTTCATTGGATTTTAAGAAAAAATTTTGTTTGTTGTAACAAATTATTCCTACACTCAAAAAGTTTAGAAAGGAATGAGGTGATCATAGTTTTTACAACTTAGGAGATTAGAAAGATTGGTATTATAATAAAGATTGGAAAATTGCAATCTAATGTGTTTGTATGCAAGACACTCTAGGAGAAAGTGACTATCATCCTCAACTTTATTGGAATAAGAAAGATGACAAATCCTATCCTGCCACACTATTAAAATTAATATAATGTAAAGATACAAGATTTAATATTATTATTAAGAATATTTAATAAATAATGACGTGATTAATTATTTATAAAATACATTATTGCATATAGTTTATGCATAGTGGGATGCCACATTATTTAATATTATTAATAAAGTATTAATATTTAGTGGGAAGCCACATTTATAAATAAGTATTACTAATGTATTAATACCTAGGTTAGAAATATTATTATTATAATTATTGTTATCATAATTATTATGAAGAGCTTAAATCAGAAATCACTGATAGATTAAACCATTGAAAAAGTCTTAGTGCAAAAGACTAGATATTTATTAAATAATATCTTTTAAATATTATTTATTTAATTTAAAGAAACTAATTATTTCAACAGCCATAATTCAAGACTCCCCTACTTAAAGAGGGCAGATCCCAAGTTTTGGGGGATCATCTATCTTTTTCGTTATCATTCTCTTATGGTAATCAGAGAGAAGTCTTTTCTGCTCCAAGAAGCTAAAGCAAACTCATATAATTTCAGATCTGAACCAGCAATAACCCTAGGACCTCTATCTCTTTTGTATGTTGGAATCCAGCTCAGAGGGATCCATACAGAACCAAGAACGGTTGTAGGATCATGGTTGGGAGGAACATGGTAGTCCCAAAGTTATCCAGTTAAGGGGATTATTCTAACAGGTCAGCTAAGCACAACAGTTTTTTCCACTAATTATTTTTTGAGTGTGCAGGTTACTACAGGAGAGGAGCAAGCCACAAATCAATCAGGTGTGAATTATTAAACCAATTATTTCCAATTATGTTGGCAGCTAGGCATTTTAATTAGGTTTGGTTATTACAGTATTGATTTCCCTAAATAGTTACAACAATTATTTATCTTATGGAGCAAGGGACTTTAGGGCATAGGCTCTCGGGTTGTCTCCATTATAAATATAGGACTGTACACCCAACATTTAATTAAACTCATAAATTATAACTTAGAAGCCGTAGAATGTCTAGCAGGTCTAGTCAACTAGCCTTTGCTTGACATTCGTACAAATCTTAAGCCTGGAGTCTTATCTCTATCAAATTATAAGACATAGTTCTTTTATTCTGGCAGCATTATTTATGTAATTATTTTCAGTCTTATATTCATGGTTTCAGTCCTGCTATTATTTTATATAACCTAGGAAGTCGAAAACATAATCACAATAGAGATCCATTCCTTAGAAGAAAAAGGAAATTTCATTTAAATTATCTTTCTTTCCAAATCGTATCAACTCAAAAACACTTCAGGAAGAATACGTTATGCAGTGACACAAGATCTCCATTTAGCAACAAACTTCCAAAATAATCCCTAATTCACGACTCAAAGCCATTAGCTAACCCTTCACAACCAAATCACAGCAGGCATTACAAGGAAATACGATTGCAAACATAGACTCAGACTTTTCATTTCACAACCTACTTTATAAACTTTTAAACCCCAACGATTACCATTTCAAGGAGCAAAGGCCCATAGTACATGTAGCTTTTCACCTATCATTGTTTTTAAACATATCTACTTACAAGTGAAGAGATCAAACCCCACCCACGACTTTACCCTTTGAATCTGCTATTAAAATAAACGCCCACAGCGTAGTATTAACATATCAACCCATTCTCTCTTGAAGACAAAATAAAAAACAGCTAGGGTTATAGCTTCAACCAAAATGTAGGAGATTTTATTCAGTCACTTTTCAACCAAAAGAGTCTTACACTCGTCAGCACCACATCCACTTTCAATCAAAATGATATGCATTAACATGCAGACAAACTTTAAACGCGGGAACTGGGATCGAATCCCTCTATCATTTCATTCATTTAAAACTCTTCTTGTTTCTATCTATTGCAAACACCAGTAACACAGTAGTAAGAACCGAATCTTAGAACATTTCAGGCTTATAAATTTAGCTTAAGGGTTACAATTCATCTATCAAACACTCACGGTTAGCAAAGCCAAAACATTTCGAAGACATTAGATATAGACATCATTCCTTTTTCAACAGACAGAGTACCTCGTACTACATCACTTTAAAATATGAAGACATCAAATCGATAACCCACAGGGTAGAGCAGCCATGAATTAAAAACGCAGGAATTATATACATTTCTTTACATCGTGCTAATACAAGTTCAAAACCCCAATAGAAAACACAGATTGTGAAATGACTATTCAAAACCCCAAGTCCTTACAATAGAAGTTTATCATTCTCTTAGAACAAGTTTAGAGCTTCCATAAAGCCCAATGGCCCAAGCCATGACATCGCGTCCCCATTTAAGACAATAGATACAATTAAATTCAAAGTCCAGCTAGATGGCGACCTCCATACTTCAAACAACTAGTGAGCCAAGGGGCTCAATGAAGTCTTCCAAAAACAAACATACAGTACCCCTGTCATAACTGCGAGAGGAAAGAGAAACGATGGCAAGAATCTGGACTTATCCATGAAGTCGAATGACCTGACTACCTACAGCAAACCATGCAGAAGTGCTCGCCAATTTTCACTTGTCAATCAAAATCATGCTCTGGTTAAGCCCTGAAGAGTATAGACAACCAACAACTAAATACCGAAGTAGAGAAAGGGAAATAACTTTTAAGTAGAGAAACATCACCTGAGCATTGGTATTATGTTACATTTCCCCATTATTTCAGCAACTACCAGGTGCCCTGACCATGAGCGTAGGTCAAGTCAGGCACGAAAACCCTCACCCAAAACACAATGCAGGAAGGAGACGAGCCAAACAAAAATGCAGAGTGATATTCACTAGTGCTAACCCCAACACATCAAAACCCTCCATGCCAGCTGGTCTCACCAAGCGTGTATCATGGGGGACAACTTTTATCGACCAACTCACCTTTAATGCAAATCGAATAAACTCTAAGCACCATAGTATATGATCATAGGATTATATCAACGAATATGGTAGTTTGCAAGCCAGCTTTCCATAGTATTTCACCATCAAAATATATAACATTACATCATAGTTTTAACCATAGCCATGTACACTAGGTCCTTCACATTTCTTATTGCTCCACACTTCAAACACATAACTTTCTATTACATGGTGGTGGACTGACCAAAGAATAGTTTTCCCATAGCAATACCTGTACATAAATAAGGAATAGATACATTAGCAAAATGCTAAGTAAGACCAGAGCCTTCCAAGGCTACCCTTACCTCTCGGAAGCCCTGCCGTGGTACTCCTTCCCCTTTGTTACAAACCATCAGTGCCCCATCATGGGCCTTAAATTTCATCAACAAGAGTCTGTATCACCTGAGGTAACAATGAGACGTTTATAATATGCACATAGATATTCAAAACAGTAAGCAGGGAGTTTCTTTTAATAACACTCTAGTACCGACAATAGATTTACCTTACCTATACTGTATATCACTTCCGCAAAACCAAAGAGACTTATAACCAAGTAAGATTATATTATTCAAGAAAACTTAGACTATTCAAGATACCGTAGACAAGTACCAATGCATATCTTAATAGTGCCGAAGTTAAATTACGAATCATAATCCTCAAAATAGCTTTTATTACATTGGTAGAAAATTTTAAATTTTTACTATTTTTAGGGACATTACAACCATCTATCAAAAAACCGACGTCCACATGGGTCACTCATTATCCATACCTAAACTTTTTAAGTATATGAAGCTGGTGTGCACCAAATTTGTCCCACGATATGTCCATTAAAAAAATTTAAAAAAATACGAGTGGAAAGCTAATTCAATTCTCTAAAACATTTGTGTTTACTTCAAGTTGAAATTCCTAAGGGAGATATGGGTTTGAAGAGGTCGAAGTTGAAAAACATAAAATTGAGCAGTTTTGTTTGTCAAAAACAAGCCAAAAGTGTTACCCAACTTCATGTTTTCACCTTTATGCATTAGTTTGACCAAGTTAGATTATGGGGGGTGTTATAGCGTAATTATCCTCTCCATAGCATCAATATCTCACATAGGGACATATATGTTGGTCTCATGATTACACTAGTTCAAATTTGACTCAATTTGACCATTTGATCAATTGGAGAGCTCCATCCGTAGATTCAAGGACGTTATATTCTCTTTATAGATTATGGAGTTGATCCTCAAGTCTATTTATGGCAGTTGAGGATGCATTCCTTCAATTAGGGTTTATTTCCCTAATTTTAGTATCCCACACTACATGTTTGAATTTTGGAGTGATTAAGGACTAAAAGAACCTCTCTTTGCTAATCTAAGCTAGTAGCACTCTCCTTGAGTATTTTTAGCAGATTCCTCACATGCATGAATTAATCATGCACTTGACCCTTTCTTTTAGTTGTATAAGCCTCCACTTGTTCACTTAGGTCAGTTATGATCTTGTTAACACATTTTTTAGAAATGGCATGGCTAATTAAGGGAATTTGAACTCTAGTTAGCCCCTAACTAGGTTTTCATGCACCAAAGACCAATTTGAATTGCTTTCCTAAGTGATTCAAATTTCTTATATGTAAAGATTGCTTCATTATTTGTAAATACAATGGAATAATGTGTTTTCGAAAGAGCTCCTACATCTCTTCTTTATTGTTGACGAATGTCATGATTTTGCCACCTATTTAATCACTTCCAAATTGCATAGTTACCTATTTTAGTTTCTAGATCTTGTGTTTCAAAATATTATGAGTTCACCCTCTTTTGAACTTTCTCAACAACATTTTGGTGGTTTTGAAAAGCATACAAGAGGAACCGTTTCAAAACTGTTAAGGAAAATTGGTTATGCTGGAAAAGGGATAGGTAAGAGAAGTCAATGAATCATAAGCCCCATTGTGGATGAATCAAGAATGAAAGCCTATTTTTTAGTGGAATAGAAGGAAAGGGAATTGGGAAACAAAGTGTTGGAGGATTCATCTATAGGTTCACCCTAGGAACTGCATTATTAAGAGAAGAGCGTGGAGAATAAATCCTAAAGGAAATGAAGTGTTGTTTTCATTTCCATCCCAATGAACAAAAGTTTCACATAGAGTTATAACAACACTAGAGTTTAGTGATTTTAGTGAGGTGTACATCAAGTTGATGCCAACATCAAAGGTATCACTAATACAATTATATAACACTGATGCGAATGTCGATTATATGTCAATGATGTGGATGTCGAACATATGTTTGGTTTGTTAGTATAATGTGAAGACAAGATCTCTAGTTTTTTTAGCGATTGAGTAAGTGTTAACGCATGTCTTCTCCCTACTGCAAAAACTTGGTTCTTGCAGCACCCCTTAGACATCTCAGGTGAGACCTCACTCGCTCCACGAGTGTTCCTGGAAAGGGTAAAACCTTTATGGGTGGATGCTTAAGGTGTTTGGTTAGTGTTTGTTGATAGCAATGCGAAGTGAACCCCTGTCGACAGAACTGTGTCAACAAATGGTTCCGTTGTTAGGATCATAGTGCGAAGATAAAAAGAGAGGTCATGATGTGGCATCTAACGAAACCAACGAAACCAAAGATCGAGGATTGGTTTGACAAGAAGGCACGGGAGTTTGCTGAAGAAGAGAATCACCAACCCAGATGGTTGACAAATGAGTAGTTACAAAAATATGTATATTCTGACATCCATGAGATATTTTTCTCTGAATTTTTGATACTACTGCATGAGTGGTTGGTGCAACTGACATTCCAAAAGAACAATTTCCAAGGTGGTGAACCTGAACATTGGACACCTGAGTTGATCTAGCAATTGAAGCGAGTGGATAACAAGGAATCTAGGGCTATCGAAGTCTAGCTAGATAGTATTCTAGAGGGGTACATTACTGAATTCACCATCAACACAATCAAGTCATATAGAGATGTGGAAAGGAATTTTTTCAAGGGGCCCCATGGAAGGTTCCTACTGTTGCTGAAATTGTGGATTAAGATGCTTATCTGCAAAAAATGTATACTGAAGATGGATTCTGACGAGTAAAGATCGGTGTGCAGGTAAATCAGGAATGCAGGTCTGATAGAATGATTTGGGGTAGATGGACATGAGTGATGATGATTTCTTAAGGGAGGCTAAGGAAGGTTTTGGTACTATGTCGAATTTCGGAGGAAGAAACATAAGTTCATCACAGTGTTTTCTGAAGTGTCAGAACAGTGGTAAAAGTAATGGGTCTGTAAATAATAGTAGGGGATCAAAGATGATAGGTGACGATGTGAAAATGCCAATTTTTCAGGGTAACAGGGCCGAAGATCCCGAACTGTATTGGTTTTTATGTGAAGCAGTGTGGACAATGAAGCAAGTCCAAGACAAAGATATAAAAAAGGGACAGCTAGCGACAACCTTTAGGGGTTGTGCACTAGACTAGTTCATGAAATTCATACAAGTGCCTACCGTAAGTACAGAGAAGTCATTGTCACAGATCAAGGCATGATTAATTGATGAATTCAGGAATCCGAAATCTGAGTCGCAATACATCATGGCACTGAAGGAGATCAAGTAGTTTCAATAGATATAAAACATTGATGCCGAAAGTCAGCTTTGGGATGAGTGATGTACAAAACAAAGAATGGTTCATCGCAGGATTAGTCCCACACATTCGTGGGCTGTTGGAGCATCATAAAATCACATCCCAAGAAGAGGCACTAGAAATTGCAATGAAGTTGGAGGCTTCACCAGTTGGCGAAGTAGGATTAGGCATGAATTGCATTCAAGCGCAGCTGGAAAATCTGACGATCCAACTCCAAGAAATTAAGAAGGGAAATGAAGTGTAAGAGGAAATATGGTGCACCCACTACAAATCTGAAGGACACCATAAGGACTAGTGCCTAGAGTTCACCGAATATTTACAGTTTGGAGCACCAAATCTGCTGAGCCAGGGAGGGATGTCGTGGTGTAGAATATTCCAGATGAGGGGGAATCGGATGGAATACTACGTATATTTACAGAAGATGGTGTCAAAATCGCAAAATATTTAGTGCAATTTCTTCAAATCGATTAGGCACAAAGAGAAGGATTGTAGGGCATATGACTTGCTCCAGCAAGGATTGTAGGGCATAGGGAGGAACAACACCCGGCGCAGCAACAACCACACTACAATCAGCAGTATAACCAACCTCATCTCCATTATAACCAGCTGCAGCCGGTGTATTGTCAAACCCCGCCGCAGTACGACCAACCATAGTATCAGACTGCGCGATGTAACCAACAACCATATCGCCAACTGCGAGGAGGATTCATAGGAGTATTCTGTGGAAGTCGAGGTGGAGGTGTTGGTGAGGAAATTTTAGACAAGGCTGAGGGCAAGTGGTATTCTACAATTGTGGTCAAGTTGGGAATTATCAAAGAGATTTTCAGAGCCCGGTTCCAAAGTGTACATATTGTAGTGCACCAGACCACAGTGTGGAGGACTTTCCTCGGCTGATTGCGAAGTGGAAAAATAAAAATCCACCCCAACCTCAACTAAATCTGAATCAGGGTCAAAATCCACCTCCAAACGTATAGAATATTTTGGTAGAAATAAGAAGTTGCCAGGAGAACATCACAGTAGTCACCAGGGGAGGAGCTGCGACAGGGGAAGACAGGCCACAGTCGAGTGTCCGATCGATAGTGAGAAAACAAGTACGATTCGATGTGGAAGTAGAAAGGGAGACTTTCTTGGAAGCATAAGAGAAAAATGAGACGGATGAGGCAACTACCTACTAGCCAGAAAGAATCCACCTGTGACATGGCGCTAGTATTTGACACAATGAACTCAGTGAAAAATATTAACACCTTAAGAGCCTTCCTAGAGAGCTACTTGGAGATGGAAAAAGATCAGGATGCATTGGTAGAGATAGCCATCCTACTACACCGACAGGAGGACGGACGAAAAATTCGAACACTAAACCGACTGCGGAGGAAGAAGACAGGGAAAGAGATGAGGATGACTGTGCAAATTGGTGCATTCAACGTCGACAATATTATTCTCGACTTGGGGTCAGATGTCAACATCTTGATGAAGAAAACATGGGAGGTAATGGGGAAACCACAGTTGCAATAGTCCCCTATACAACTTCGATTAGCGAACCAGAGCAAGGTCACACCTATCAGCCGGTTGTGTCACATCCCAGTTGAAATAGAGGGCCTGAAAACCTATGCATATTTTGATGTGATAGAGATAGTTCATGATAACACAATCCCTATCCGGTGTTGTTAGGGATAGACTAGCAAATGGGAAATCAGGCCTTCATCAACTTTAACAAAATAACCATGTCATTTTAGAATCACGACATGAGGTTAGTCACACCCATGGATCCACCAAAAGGACAGTGGTATGTTGAACCAATGCCAGAAGAACTCACAGAAGGATGGGACAATGTTTACAATATCTCAGAAGACTACATCAATACTACCGCTGATGGATAATTGGGATGGCAGAGTGTTAGCTCAACATCGTCGGATTTTGACGAAGCACTTGAGAATTGGAAGAACCGACTACATGAAGTGTCATTCAGAAGAAGCGCACGGATTACCCAATCATTGCGATGGGTGGAGACAGAAGTACGTGAAATGCCAACATACGAAGGTTTTCCTAACCTAACTGAATTTATCACCGATATCAAATAAAAGGTAGTAGAACCCCAGAGACTGCTAGCATTGGAGGAAGCATTGAAGGCCACACCAGCATGCTGGTGCGCGGCGCATAAGTCGACAATAACAACTTTCCCACCATGTCGACAATTAATGGAAGCTACATTTGGTGAAGCTAAAGGATACTGAGGAAATAAGTACAACGATCGAAGTGACCCAAGGGATCACTTAGAGGAATTCCAAAGCGCATGGGTATTCAGACCACAACAAGAATAGGTCCATGCATTCATCAATACACCGGATGAGGTACCGTGAAACTGGTATGTCGCAGCAGAACTATGACATGAAACGACTACGTGGGAGGAGCTAACTATCAACTTTAGCAGGACCTTTAGATTCTCGGATGAAAACCCCTTCAACCATAGTGCACTGCAGGTGATATAGGAGAAGGTGCTTGAAGCAGTCTCGATGGAGGAACTGATGGGATTAAAGTGGACTGCGGTGCTAGAAATTATGATGGAATGATACAACATGACAGGAGAACCAGATGACGAGGATGATCCACGAGCCACTTATATAGCAGATTCAGAAGGAAGCTGGAATGTCGAGGCACCTGAGATGCCTTTCGACAAATTTCAATAGCCATTGCACATCAAGAAAGTTAATATTGGGTCGAAGGAAAACCCAAAGTTCACAAGCATCGAAGATTATTAGGATGATGCGATAATCGCAAAAGTCACGTATCTACTACATGAATTTCAGGATCCGTTCCCAACAAAATTTTTGGAAATGAAATTCATTTCCGGGGAGCTCAGCTAAATGAATATCCTACTGAAGCCTGATGCGAAACCAATGAAGCAAAGACCTTACAGATTGAATCCCAGGTACAAGGAGCGCGTGAAAGCTTAACTAAAGTGAATTTTGAATGTGGGTATCATAGAAATGGTAAAATAATATGAATGGATCAGTCCGATGGTGGTCCAAGATAAAAGATTGGAGAAGTTAGGATTTGCGTCGACTTAAGGAAATTGAACAATGCATGTCTGCATGATCCATTCCCTACACCGTTCACAGATGAAGTACTAGAAGGCATCGAAGGTCAGGAGATCTACTCATTTACAGATGGCTTCTCAGGGTACCACCAGCTAAAAATTGTGAAGGAGGATTGACACAAGACAATGTTCATAACATAATGGGGCTTTTTTCAATATACAGTAATGCCATTCGGTCTGAAAATGTGCCAACGATCTTTTCAAGACTGGTTGTCGCTGCATTCAAGGATTTCATTCATAAATTCCTCGCAGTGTACATGGATGATTGGACAATATATGGATTGCTTAAGGATCACTTTGCGAATCTTAGGTTGATGCTAGAGAGATGTCGACAACACCAAATTTTGCTAAAATTGAAGAAATGCATCTTCTGTGCTCCATTTGGGATTTTGTTGGGACACATTGTATGCAAGGAAGGGATGCTAGTTGACCTTACTAATAGCGTGATCATCATCGACTTGCCACCACCGATGAAAGTAAAGAAACTAAGGGCGATGTTGGGACATACTGGATACTACAGAAAGTGTATCTGAGGATATGCAGCGATCACAGCACCCATGGAAAAAATGTTGAAAAAGGATGCCATGTTCGAATGGAATGAAGAATGCCAGAAGAGACTTGATATACTAAAAGAAAAGATGGTCACAACACCAATACTAGTGTTTCCCAATTGGACAAAATAATTCCATGTTCATGTCGACGCGTCATTAGTGGCACTAGGGGTGGTATTGGCTCAACCACGAGAAGGGGAAATTGATCACCCAATTGCACTCGCCAGCAGGAAGCTGTCCACTGTGGAGAAAAACTACACAACAATAGAGAGGGAAGGGCTAGAAATAGTCTATGCACTATAGAAATTCCGCCACTACCTACTTGGAGGCCATTTGAAAATGTTTACTGACCATTCAACATTGAAATATTTTGTCAACAAGCCTATGTTGGGGGGGGGAATTTGTCGCTGGCTACTTTTATTTCAAGAATTTGAATTTGAGTTTATTGTGAAACCAGGATGCTTGAATGTCGGGCCTAATCACCTATCATGAATTGAGTTAGGAGAAGAACCTAGAAGAATTAATGAAGGCTTACCATATGCGCAATTATTTCAGATTGGAATGGTCGATGACCATTATGAGCAAATCATTGATTTCTTGACCACAGGATGCGCACCAGAAGGATTCAATACCAGCTAAAAAAAGCAGTTAGTGGTGAGGACTGCTGACTTTCAGCTAATTGCAGGACAAGACAACTTTACAAAATGGGGCCAGGAAAGATCCTTCGCTGATACATTATTCCGCATGAGAAGGAAAGGATACTAGTGGAAGCTCACAATGGGACCGTAGGAGGACACTATGGAGGACGTGCCACTACTAGGAATATACTTAGAGATGGATTATGGTGGCCGATGATGCATGGAGATGCCACAGATTACACCAAGAGCTACGATGTGTGCCAAAGAACAGGAAAACCATCATGAAGGGATGAAATGCCACTAGTACCTCAACTAACACTATAAGCTTTCGACAAATGGACGGTCGACTTTGTAGGACATATCAAGCCACCAGGAGAACAAACCGGGTCACAATACATAATTGCTGCGATGGATTCTTTGATAACGTGGTCACCAGGTTTGGATGTCCAGAGATACTAATGAGCAACCAGGGTACTCACTTCGTCAACCACACTATCAAGGAAATGAAGGAAGAATTCCAAATTCAACATTGCAACAGTACCCCATATCACCCATAGGAGAATTGTGCGGTGGAAGCATTTAACAAGGTATTGGAGCATGCACTAACAAAGGTATGCAACATGAACCACGACGACTTAGATTTGAAGATTCTTACAATACTGTGGGCCTACAGAACAACTTGTAAACATTTGACAGGCTAGACACCATTCAAGTTAGTTTACGGACAAGAAGCGGTGATGCCAATGGAGTATATTGTCCCCAGTCTCCACATCGCAGCAGCCAAAGGACTAAGCGACGACGGAGCAATCAAAGAATGGTTAGCACGGTTAGTACAGCTTGATGAGGACAAGTTTATCGCAAGATTCCAACACCAGGTAGAAAAGGACCGCCAGAAGGCTTGGCACGATCTCCACATCAACGCCAAGCACTTCCAGCGTGGAGATATGGTGTTTCTATATGACAATAAGTTTGCAAAGCATCTAGGTAAGCTGCAAATGCATTGGTTGAGCCCCTATATTATAAATTTTATTACTAATAGAGGTGCAATAAAGTTACAAAATCCATATAGGACACTAATGACAAATATAGTGAATGGAAGTCAATTGAAGCCCTATCGCCATAGTCAGGTGCATGGTGACTGAAACACGGTTCGCACCAGTTCAAAAAAAAATTATATATATATATAGAGGAAAAAGACATTGAAGATTCTCCAATCACAGAGGAAAGAGTAAGCACTGAGAGTTGAAGCTTGTAGAAGGATAGCACGTGGCAGTCACATCAGACCATAATTATAGCAATTAAGCATCAACAGAAGGTGGCAAAGACAGATGGTGACACACTCGATGGCAGAATTTGGTAAATAGGGAAAGATTCAATGAATAAATTAGAAATCATTCCTCAAAGATGCCATGATGGACAGGAACCGAGCGAGTTAAGTTATAACTATCCAAGTAGATGGATGGATAGAATTATGAAGAGTTATTGAGCCAGATATGTGACTCTAGTATGTTGCAGAGTCAGGAAGTAAGGATAGAAGGGTCAGGAGGTAAGGAAGTTGCAAGGTAAAGGACTGATATTAGAGGGTTGCAATGGTGCATTTCGTTTCCCGCGGAAGCACCTAGGGTGTGCTAAGGGAAAGGATGATAAGTGTTCATTAGAAACCGACGGATGAAGATGCGAAAACACTCTGGAAGAAAAGAGATGAAGTCTCCCCCGAGATGTCTAAGAGGATTGTAATTGTTGGAAGGAAAGCGGTCCCTTCGACTGCAAAAGCACCAAGGGAAAGGGCACGTCGGTCCCGCAAAGGATGATCAAATGTGTGAAATAGCTATGCCCGAGTATTAGGCCTGTTTCACAATTTGGTGATATCGATGAACCTTTGACCTGACATAATCAAGGATGGAGCGCAATAGGCGGGGCAGGAGGGATAGATGATGGAGGTTTCAAGAGACTGGAGGATGAGTTCGATAAGTACATAACAACGACCAAGAGACTGTAGGATGAGTTCGATAAGTACATAATAGGGATCAAGATATTGGAGGATGAGTTCGAGAAGTACACAACAACGAACCTAAGCAGTACCAAAGGTGTCCATTTGAGGTGGCTCGAGGGCGAGCCACAAATTTTTGTTGGGGGCCTGTTGGCATGGGGTTAGAGCACACAAAGTGTGGAAGTCGACAACAACAAAAAGAAGCATTCACGGAAGAAAGTACCATTCACGAAGAAGAAGGAGCCGACAAAAGCGCAAGCTATGGTTTAGTTAGTTAGAATGGGTCATTTGGACCATTTTGTAACAACCTTAGTTGTCTATAAATAGAACCATGATTGTAAGCCTAAGGGCATTGATTGTAGACTGTGATATCTCGCATCTATGTGTTGCTCTGCCTTTGGCAAGTTTTGTTCTGTTTTTATGGATTCGCGATAAGTCACTTGGAATTGTTCCTGCGAAGGTTGTACCGCAAATTTTGGGATGAGTTAATGCATGAGGATGTTCGGTTATGTCTATGTTTTGTGTTTCTATTTATGTTTTATGATTAATGTTATCTAGATGATGTGATGTGTTTAAGGTTTTGTTGATTTAATCCATAATGTTAGCTTATGCGACTATCAATTATATAACACTGATGCGAATGTTGATTATATGTCGATGATGCAGATGTTGAACATATGTTTGGCTTGTTAGTATAATGCGAAGACAAGATCTATGGTTTCTGTAGAGATTGAGTAAGGTTTAATGCATGTCTTCTCCCTACTGCGGAAACTTGGTTCTTGCAGCACCCCTTATACATCTCGAGTGAGACCTCACTCGCTCTACAAGTGTTTATGGAAAGGGTAAAACCTTTCTAGGCCGATGCTTAATGATGTTTGGTCGGTGTTTGTTGACAGCAGTGTGAAGTGAACCCCTGTCGACAAAACTGTGTCAACACATGTGAAACCTAATACAAGGATAAATGCTCTTTATGTAACAAGCTACACATCTAATTCTTATGTGGTAGTATCTATTATTCCATACCAACCCCAAGACAATTACTTCTATGTTAGGGACCTTAGATTCTTCATGCTCTCAAATTTCAACAAACAATATATTATAAATTTCACTTGAGATCCAACTTAACAGAAGCTTTGATTCTATTTATTGGTCTCATTTTGGTCTCTATAAATCAATTATTTAAATATTTTTATAATTATAATAATATATTTTTTTCCTTTTATATTTATATTTTTGAGTTTTTCTCTATAAAAAAATTATATATGGAATTTTTAAATCAATTGATTTCATCGAGAGTAGTAAGATGCTCTCATCCCAGTATAGGAAAATAAAACATAAAACCAACATAGACCCATCTTAACTCCGAATCAATAAAGCATGTAGAGGGATCCAATTTCTTGAGGTGTAAATTTTGTCTAGACGTGTAAAAAGTTGAAGACAAAAATAAATAAATAAATTACACCTCAAGAAATCAGATCCCTCTCAATGATTCATAGATCCGAGTTTAAGATGGATTTATGCTAATCATAGCCAAAACTTGAGATCTCTTCCTTCCTAATTGAATATTTTTCCAATTACTTTATCATGATGTTGGTGTTGTAATGTCATGAGGTATCCTCCTGAAAATTTCTAGAAAGGAAACCCCCGGAATGTTTTAGAAAGGAAATCCCTGGAAATTTCTAGAAAAGAAACCCCCTAGAAAGTTCTAGAAAGCCTTGAAAATAATGGAAATAGAAAAGGAAGGTATAAATAAGAAGAATTCCTATCTCATTTGCACATATAGAAATTCACTATGCTTTCCAAGACAAGTGTGTAGCTAACGAAGAGAAGGATGCAACAACAAAAGAATATTATTCTATGGTTTTAATATCTTTGGGTTTATCTTCTTATATCTGATGTACTTGTCTCTTGAATCTATGAATAAGAAATGTTGGCTAGGTTTTCCCATGTTTTGGTTTTCCCAAGATAAAATCATTATGTCTCTTTGTTTCAGATCTTGGTTATTCTTTCAATAATATTTATTTGTTTCCACTTCAAATAATTGAAATTATACTACTATTATAAAACTCTAACATGGTATCCAAGTAGTGCTAAAAGAAGCCATTGTCAAAAACAAGGGATTCTTGTTTTAGCCCTTTCTCTACACACATTGGTTTAATTCTTGAAGTTCTGGAGCTTGCCTTAGCACGACGCACCTATTGGTGAAGTTAGATTCCAATTTCAAAAAGTTTCAAATTTTGATCCTCTCCTGCTAGGGTTTCTGGATCAGGTTTTAGCTTCAAGCCCGCAGTCAAGATGAACAGTGTACTAGGGTGATTCCATGAAGATGGGTAACACTTTTTGGCCAAATATGATAGTGAAAAACATAAATTTTACCCATGTATTAAATTGAAGCCCTTGAAACTCATACTTGCCACATGAATTTTGACATGCGGTTGAAAAACAAAATGTAGAGAATTATGTTGGCTTTCCAATGATATTTTTTTCAAAATATACCAATGTCATATATCGTGTCGAATTTTCATTTAATGAAACGTGTGTACTTAAAAAATTGAAGAGCAATTAACAAGTAGTTTGTGTGTGTGCACAATATTTTAATGTTAGAGTAATCATTTTAAAAAATGAAATATGTGAACATGATCTTGATAGAATGCACTAGGGCTTACATATTTTTCTTCTAATTTTTCTCGAAAAATTATGTTTATTATTATTTTTCGAAACTGACCAAGGAATATTTAAGTCGCATTTTGCACACATGTATGTGTGTGCACTAAATATTTTGACTTTTTACATAATTTGCAAAACTAAAAATACCATTTTAAAGAGGACACGTTTATCTAGGGATTGTGTATTTTTTCAAATTTTTTGGATGTGTATTTTGAATGTTGTGGATTTATCTTTGAGCTCAATTGAAGTTGTCGGCAGGGTTTTTTAGGGCAAGTTTGAGTAGAAATTTAAAAACAAAAGACACATGAAGATAAAAATTCATAAATTTTATGTATCTGGATAGAGGATTCGTTGATGAATCCAATGGTATCAAGTCCGCTCATAAATGAGCATTTAATGACATGGTTTAACTCTATGGAAGGCAGACAAAACTTTCATTCTGCAGTGAAAAGGGCGCTGGGACTGTTTTTTAAGCCCTCGATCGAGCTATTTGCTCGATTGAGGTATTTAAAATACCTCGATCGAGGGTTTAAGTAGACCTCGATCGAGGGTTTTAACTAGACCTCGATCGAGGTATTTTAAAACCCTTGATTGAGCTAATTGCTTGGTCGAGGGCCTAAAAAAAGGTTGCGGGCCTTTTTTTATTTTTTCAAAAGCTAGATCGAGCTTTTCAAAAGTTAGATCAAGCTTTTAAAAGCTAGATCGATCTTTTCAAAAGCTAGATCGAGCTTTTAAAATCTAGACTGAGCTTTTGAAAAGCTAGATCGTGGTCTTGTTTCAACCCTCGATCGAGATATTTAAAAACCCTTGATCGCAGTATTGTCAAGCCCTTGATCAAGGTATTTTAAAACCCTCGATCGAGGTTTTAAACCTCGATCGAGGGTATGAAAAAAAATTTGGGGTTCTGCTTGCCAAAAATGGTGAACCGGCTTCGCAGATTCACCCACTACTCATCATCTTAGCAATGAATGATCTTCTAAAATTTGTGGAAGGAGTACTCGAACTAGAATCAAAAGTAGAGAAGTCATCATGGAAGAAGAATAATGCTAAGGCAAGAAGGATTCTGATAGATTATTTCAAACACCGCTTGATACCTCATATCTCCCAAAAGAAGGAAACCAAAGGAATTTTTTATCTCTTGAAGAAGCTATTTGATAATAGAAATGTCAACGAAGCACTTTCCTTAAGACAACAACTCTAAAATGTCAAGATGACTAGAGCCGATTCAGTTGCATCTTACTTCATCAAGATTTATGAACTTAAAGATCATTTGGGAACCATTGGAGAGATAGTTGTAGATAGAGAGATTGTCATGATGACCCTCAATGGTATTCCCCTTTCTTGGGAACCATTCATTCATAGCATTAGTGGGTGATCCAAATTTCCCAAGTTTGACTGGTTATGGGAAGATTGCATTCAAGAGGAGCCTAAACTTCTAGCAAGAATTTTTTTTTATTCAAGATGGAGTTTGGAGCGATATTGTTCGTATGTTGCAAGACTGTTACGATTGAATATAAGACAAAATGGACTTGGGGAAAATTAGCTTTTGCAAATTTTTCCACATAATTTTCTATAGATTTCTAGAATGGTGTACCTCGATACTTTAAACGAAAGCAGTTAATATGTTTACTACAAATCCTTAATTCATAGGTACTCATTGTCTGTTTTTTGGAAAATTGTAAGAAATTTATATATTATTGTTGGTTGAGAAGGGTTTCTTTTTGTAGCATTGGAGATGGATTCTGATTTATCTTAATGGGAGGCCAATCCCTTCTTTTTGTTTGCAAAAAACTTGAACGGGTCAGTTGAGAGGTTGGTTACTTTCAAAAACAAAAACAACAACCAAAAGGAAGTTTGTCACTTCTACTAATATGTTTTTGAGCTGAGGTATAGACCTTTTTGCATTCAACAACTGGGAAACCTAAATTGGATTGCATATAGGACTTGAGTGGACTTGAGCACCATAATGGCTTTATAGAAACTATTACCAAGGATTTTGAATTTATTATGGAATTGCACAAGGTATCAAGTCATGGAAGGGATCTTAATAGGTGGGGATAATTCATGGAATAAGGGAGGAGTAGGGAGCACGTGAGGAGTAAATTTAAACTCAAGCTCAATTTCCACCACCCTCCATTAATGCACGACAACCTATCCAACATCAACAGAGGATGGAAGGGCACAACCGATGGACTAATGACACTTGGTAGATGAGAAAAGGAATAGCAAATGAGATTTGACAGAAAGGAATATCACCGGATTTCGATCACCAATACGATCGTGAATAATATAACAATGTTTTGTTTTTATTTATTTTTTAATTAATTTTATTTTTTGATAATTCTAAATATTCTTATAGGGATTTATGTAAAATCTAAAACTGCTCTCCCAATCATAATAAAAAAAATAACAAATTTTAAAAATTATAAAAAAATAATTTTATTATTTAAATATTTAATTTAATGATTTATTTTTGAAACATTTTGAAAAATATTTAGAAAAATAAAATTGCGTGGCCAATAATACAAAATCAACCTAAGTTGACTATCTAATGAAAAATATATATCCCTATAATACAAAGTCAACCTAAATTGACTATCTAACCAAAAAAACGTATATATCCCTCCCAAATAAATAACAATAAGCAATAGGGTGATTAACATCACCCTTGAAAACAATATTTTTAATTGGATATATGGTCTCTATAATATTGTATCCACATAACCATGAGTTTTCACAACAAGGAATGAACAATATTCAAACTAAATTGTATGAGCCACATAAAGTAAAACCTAATATTGTATCCACATAACCATGAGTTTTCACAACAAGGAATGAACAATATTCAAACTAAATTGTATGAGCCACATAAAGTAAAACCTAAACGTGAGAGGTTTATTATGAAAAGCAACTTTTTAAAGTACGAATTGAGTGGACATAAGACTACACCAAGTAAAGTTTTCTATTGTGAAAGTGTAGTTGTGCTATTTTAATAGATAAAACATTAAAAATGATTTATAAACTAGTAGCAAGCACATTAATAATATTAATGTGTTTTTTTTAAATTTATACATATTATAGGGTAAAGCATTATAAATGTGCTAAATTTATATTTATCGACATTAAGATACATTAATATTATTAATGTGATTGTTTTTAATAACCAATGAATATAGACATATCTCCAAAATATTAAAAACAGATTTCCATTATTAAGGTTGGTCATATTTTGTGTTTGCATATAACAAGCTATTTATAATTCATAACTATTTATAATTCATAACTATTTTTATTTCATAACCATTTTTATTTCATAAGCACTTTTATTAATGGAAGGACAATGTGTTGGATCTAATTTTTAATGATGGACTCATAACCACCATAGATCCATCTTAAACATGGATCTAGGGATCCTTTAATTACTTTTTTTTTTTTTGTAAAGAACATAACTTTACGCATTACTATGTGACAACATCTCCACCATACTTGGTTGTAAAGCACCTAGCTACTCAAGGTGCAATAACAAGTGAAAAGTGTTTTTCCACAATGTTTCTCCATGATTCAAAACATAGATGATAAAAGGATATTTTTTGCTTAGATGTTCAATGAAACAAGAAAAAATTAATTGAAAACAAATTCAAACATTTTTAAAGAAAATAAATATATAACAAATTTAATAAGAAACAAATAGACAAAATTCTCTTCAAAACTTCAAAGGCCTTAAAAGACCTGATGCTAGATACAATTCATACATATCTCTACAGGATAAATATCACTGCGAAACTAGACACTAAATTAGTCCACGACACTAAATTTGTGTACGAGCACATTGTTTGATAAAGGAATACCTTAACTAGCAGAGCTAGACACCAAATATCACTGCCAAATTGGTATGAGTATGTTGTTTGACAAAGGACTTCGTTGACGATCGAAGTTAGACACTAATTAGAGTATGAGTATATTGTGTGACAAAGAACTCCCCCGATCAGAGGGTGCACGAGACTAGTAGTTTATCTATCAGATATATCCTATACTAGCAAGCCATATTAATATTAATAATATGGCTTATATATGTTGATCGATGTATATCAACCACATTTAAATGTGGCCTATATACATCGATCATCATATATAAGCCATATTATTAATATTAATATGAATTGCTAGTTTACGGTCGATCCACACGAAATATTTCGTGAGTTTTAATATTAATATTATTTTTGTGAAAATAATAATAATAATAAGTATTGCTATTTTAAAATAATAATTATTTTTAAATATTTTATAAAAATAGTTATTTTATAATTATAATTAATAAATTATATATAATTTATAGTGATAATTAATTATTTAATAACAGATATTGTTTTAATTATTTTATAAAAATAATTAGTTTATAATTATGTTTAATAAATTATAAATAATTTAGAGTAATAATTAAATATATTGTAATATTAATTAGTTAATTATAATAAAAATAACTATTATTATTATTATAAAACAACAAATATTGAAATAGTTTATAATAATAATAATAATAATTATAAAAACCAATATTCTATTATAATAATTATTATTATTATAAATAAGAAAACACAATTATATTAAAATAAGAAAAATAATAATAAATGAAAATAATTTATAATAAGGATTGGCAATTATAATTATAATAATATTAATATTAATAATAATAGTAATGATAATTTATATTCTTATTTATAAAATAATTAAAATAATAATAATAATAAATAATTTAGAGTAATAATTAAATATTTTATAATATTAATCATTTAATTATAATAAAAATAACAATTATTATTATTATTATTATTATTATTGAAATAGTTTATTATAATAACAATAATAATTATAAAAAAAATATTCTATTATAATAATTTTTTTTTTTTTTAACAGTAACAGAGAAAAGATTATATTTATAAAGTTGTGCACAGCTATTCATTACAGACTTGCAAACAGAGTTTTTAACAGAGCTGAGATGTCAGGACCAGCTAACACTACCAAAACTATCTGCATTACATTATAGTCTCTAAGTTTAGTCTTCCTGAAATTGTCCAGCATAGAGCTGGCATACACCTTAACAAACTGACTGCAGAGGAGTTTACAAAAATACATTAACCAAAGCAAAAATTATATGAAACCTGGGCTAGGCTAGCCTTTCTTCCTGAGCTTGACAGACGAATCGTCCACCCTCAACTGATTTATTTCCTGGTTCACCGTTGTATTCTCGTGAACCCAGCTTCCCTGCGTCGCTTTGAAGTAAACAGCCAAGTCTTCCTGAATTCTATCAACTTTTCCCATTAAGTCTATGATATTTCGTTCCAGGTCATCAATCCTGGAATCCTGGCAGGACAACTGGGTGCAGACGTGCGTTATGACCGACGCCATATCAGAGTTCTGATTCACGCTGGAGCAGACCGCCTCGTAAGTTCTTCGGACTGCAAACTTAATGTCTATCAGGGTTCTGCTTAAAGCAGCAATGGCCGCCCTGATTGACGACATCGTATCCCAATTAACCGCCTGCGAAAGACAAGGAGCAGAAGGAGCAAGCTCCCTATCCCAAGTTTCCACCTGCGAAAGACGAGGAGCAGAAGGGGCAAACTCCCCGAGGGACAGACGGCTCAGAGAATCGGGGAGATGGGGAGGAAGAGCCATCGTGAAAGGAGGAATAGGGAGGGCAGATGGGGGAGTTAAGGAACCCCGTGGGAGCTGACACCCGGGGGGAAGATCAAGGGGACAGGTGGAGGGAAGGACGGGGGGGAAGATGGAGGAGCGAGTGAAAAGGTACGTGGAGGACGAGCTCGAGAATGAATTCGAGGAGAGGGGAAGGCCATAGTTTGGCAAAGGGAGTGGATGGTCCCTTAAGTCCAAATCCCTAACCAAAATCCACAACAAAACTTCAAGGGGCCAAGACATTGGTAAGTTAGGGGATAAAATGAAATCCTAAAACTCCTTTGTGGTCCTTAGTTTGCCCAATTGTGAGCGTGATTCCTTGATTTGCCGCTAAGTCCGCCACCCTGTTGTTCTCTCGGAGGATATGGAAGAAGGAGGCCTTTGAAGATAAAGAAATGGTCTTAATTCTTTGCAAATATCTATCTGCTTTTGAGCCTGGCGAGGCATATCCTCTTCGCATGATTTGGATGACGTGCCTAGAATCTCCATAGATTTTGAGATTGGCTATGTTGTAGTTGGAGGCCATTTCTAAGGAGAGGATGAGAGCTAACCATTCTGCCTCATTATTAGTTTTCCTGCCTAATCCCCAAGCAAAGTCAGCGATTTTATTTCCGCCGGGATCAAAAAGGATCCCACCCGCACCTGCCACCCCAAATAATTATTATTATTACAAATAAGAAAATATAATTATATTAAAATAAGAAAAATAATAATAAATGAAAATAATTTATGATAAAGATTGATAATTATAATAATAATATTATTATTAATAATACTGATAATTTTTATTTTTATTTTTATTATTCTTATTATAATTTTTAAAATATAATTATACTAATTATAAATGAAAATAAGAAAAATAATGAAAAATAATTCTAATAATATATAATAATACTAATAATGTTTAATAATATATAATATCTAATGTTTAATAATAATAATAATAATAATTCGTAGTATTATTATTATTATTAATGTCTATTGTTTAATGTCTAATGCTTAATGTAAACTAATCTTACTAATGTTTAGCATTGTATAACATAAATACATAGTTTCAATTATTCTGAAAATACAATGTTGACTAATGTTTGTCAATGTTTAAATGTTTATTAATGTCTAATGTGTAAATTTAATGTTTATTAATATTTAATGTCTAATGTCTAATGTGTGATGTTTGACCAGTGGTTGACCATCGTTGACAATGGTTGAAATTAGTTTACCATCGTTTGACTATTGGTTGACCATGGTTGACTATTGGTTAAACGTTGGTTAGTTATTGATTGACTATTAGCTGACCATTGGTTGAGTATTTGATGACTTATGGTTGACCATGGTTGACTATTGGTTGACCATTCGTTGAGTATTGGCACGAGGGCTTCACTAGAAGGAAATATAATATCACGTTCATTCATATTGCAGTATTAAATATTCATGAAAACCTAAAAATTATATTGCTTATATATTAAGGGACAAAGGGTTTTTTTTTTATTTAATGTAACAATACCAAAATACTTTGGGGTCTTTTTTAAATGGGCGGGTTGAAAAACATCTGCCAAATGGAGATGGCAGGATCATGGCCGGATGAGAAATCAGGTTGAGGCAAGGCTCGGCCTTTCCAGTACGTAGGGAAATCACGTCTTGAGACATGCTTGACGCCAGATTTTTCCTGGTAAAGTGGATTTCCAGTCGATCATAGTCAAGAGACAGTGGTCATTGACAGCCAATTGTTACCAATAGCACTCAACCAGTTGTTAAAAATAGCCTAAGGAGGCTCTAAGCCTCCAAGGCCTTGTTAAATTTTCAGAATTTACTTCAATCTGATCTAGGATCTTAACTGAGAGAACAACATATACAGTAAATCTACAACATATCAATCATGGACATAATAATGCAAGCACACAAGAGACACAGAGTTTACTTGGGGAAAACCATAAAGGTGGAAAACCCCAATAACTTCCTCAGAGATAGATAGAGCAATGATACAACCAGAATACAAGAGATAGTCTTCTCCTAGCAGTAGAGCCTCCTCCTCCACAAGTGCGCCACTCTACCAAGTGTGAGTAAGAGAATAGAATGAATAAAATGAGAGAGACACACTCTCTATTTATACACTAACTTGACTTGACCTTTACTTAACTAGGTCGGCCTCAACTTAACCACTTAACATAATGCTGACTGGGCTGACCCCCACTAGGGTGGTCTAATAACCCTTTGACCCACATGACTTATATAGGGCCGACCCCAACAATGTGGTCTAATAACCCATCAAGTATAAGTTACGACACTTACAATATAAATGACGACACTTCCGTATAGAGGAATAATAACATCTCTATAGGAATACAATATACATATATGTGAAATACATTCCGAAGTTACATATACATCAACACTCCCTCTTAACTAGGAAAGTATTTATCGACACAGGTCTTCTAGCACAAGTCATCTTTTCTGGATCATCGTCACTGGATAATCCTCATCGAGTCATCATCATCGTCACTGCTACTGCTATCTCAATCAATCTCTGAATCTACTCGTCATAGGAAGTTCTACAGAGCCAGTCCTTTTTCATACTGGATGTAGGCCCACCACTTGCAGGTCTTTGTCATCACTGGCCATACTGTGGAATCCTCGGGACTTAATATATGAGTCACAAAACCTTGCAAGAGCATCCCAGGACTTATTACAGGCACACAGCCCAACCTATCGGATCTCCCAGGGAGCTATTACATGTGACCCTAACACAAAACCTCGAAGGAGAATCCCAGGACTGATTACGAGCACACATCTCAACCTATCGGATCTCCCAGGGCGCTATTATATGTGGTCACCACAAAACCTTGCAAGAGCATCCCATGACTTATTACGGGAACACATCCCAACCTATCGGATATCCCAGGGCGATATTACATGTGGTCATGGAAAAACCTTGCAAGAGAATCCCAGGACTTATTACGAGCACACAGCTCAACCTATCAGATCTCCCAGGGCGCTATTATATGCCATAGGACAAAACCTCGAAAGAGAATCTGCCAGATATCCCAGGGAGCTATTATATGCCAGCGGAAAAACCTTGCAAGACTATTTGTAGATCTCCCAGGGCACTATTATATGTCCTCCCAGAGCAAAACCTCGAAAGAGCATTTGCTAGATATCCCAAGGCGAAATTATATGCCATGGAAAAAACCTTGCAAGACTATCTGCAAATCTCCCAGAGTGCTATTATATGCTCATCTGCACAACCTGATCCACGACCACAAAGTATCATCCTGATACTCACCAAACATCATCTTGATGTATACATGATCATCCTGATCATCATCACTGCAACATCCTGCTGCATGTCATCTGGAGAAACATCCTGAAGCTCGTCATCCATGGTCATCCTGATCATATAATGCATCTACCTGATGCATACCAAGTATCTACCTAATACATATCATCATACATGATCCACCTGATCATACAATGTATCCACCTGATACAAATACAAAAACATGATCCACCTAATCATACCTGATACATATCAACATACATGATCTACCTGATCATACACAGTATCCACCTGATACATATACAGATACATGGTTCAAGCATCCAACATGATGCATACAGACATATACATATAAATGATCCAACTGATCACATCCAACGTCCAACATGATGTGTACATACATATACATATAAATGATCCAACTGATCATATCCACCATCCTCCTGATGCATATACAGAGCAGTAACTGGAGCATCATCCTGATGCTCATCATCCAGCGCTTACATCCACAGCCATGTGAAGGATCCTCCTTCCAACATGCTTGGAATGGCTTCTGCAAATGTGTCCATCACTTCTTCCTCAAAGTGTTATCAATCTGAATAAGACCAAGCCTCTCCCTGAAGTACTCAAACTTCACCCTAGCTAGTGGCTTCGTCAGCACATCTGCAATCTGCTCATCCATCACAATGTACAGGAGCTTCACAGCTCCTCTCTACACCATATCCCTGATATAGTGATATTTGATCTCTATGTGTTTCAACCTGTCATGAAACACTGGGTTCTTAAACAACTTCACACAATTCTGTTTATCACAAAATATACCAGTAGCATCCAACGGGAGATCAAATAACTCAGACAGTAGCTTCTGAAGCCATACTGCCTCACAACTAGCTGAACAGGCTGCAACATACTCTGCCTCAGCTGTACTCAATGCTACACAGGACTGCTTCCTGCTGAACCAAGAGATCACACCTAATCCCATACTGAAGCAACATCCAGATGTGCTCTTCCTATCTGCAGCACTGCCAGCCCAATCTGAATCAACATAACCCTACAAGTTAAACTTTTGATTCGCTTCATACTTGAGCCCATAATCAACCGTACCCTTCAGGTACCTTAGAATATGCTTTACAGCAACCAGGTGAACATATTTCGGATCTGTCAGGAACTAGTTCAATGTGTTCACCGCAAAGAAAATATCTGGTCTCGTGCTCGTCAGGTACATAGAGGACCCAATCATCTAACGATACATCATGACATCAACCGGATTGGATGAAGCATCACACAGAAGCTTCAGGTTCAATGCCATAGGTGTGGCCATAGCCTTGCAGACCATCATCCCGAACCTCTTCAGGATCTCTACTACATACTTCCCTTGTCCAAGGAAGATTCCATCTGCACTCTGCCACACCTCCATGCCAAAAACAAATAGTGCATCATCCCCAAGTTCTTCAATATTTTCAATAGATAACTTTGTTGCTGAACAAATGTTGTAGTCCTTCTTTTGTAGGTGATGGTATACGATCTTTCCTACACAACAAGTTAAATTGCATGATTAGAAAACATCTCATAGTTTTCAGAACAAAATCTTACACATAACGAAATATGTCATACAGTCATGCAATTATCTTAGCCAATGCTTCAATACAACATTTATCCATATTCCGTAACTTTCTAGATGCCTTCCGGTCTCTACCAGAACATTGTTAAGAGTGTTCACAACTCCTAACATGTCAGCAAAGAGGTTTCATTCTAGATAAGTAGCAATGGAATGTTGTACAGTGCCATAGGCCACTTACCCATGTATATTAGTAGTATACTTTTCATCAATGCAACTATTCTAATATGCATAATACACAACCTAATTCTAGGAACATAAGCATATACATCATTGAATAACATTATGTAAGAAATGACAATTCAAATACTTATCTTTGTTTGGTTGCTGGGTGGACTCCCTCTTAATCTTTGCAACTCCATTCTGATGTGGATTGTGAGAAGTGGTCAACTCCTTTAAAATATATGCATCCTTGCAGAAACTACTGAAGTGTGCTCCTTTGCTTTCTTGCAGGAACAACTGGAGTGTGCTCCCTCTTGATCTTTGCTTCTTGGATTACTTGTCCTTGAAATTACATCCATCCTTAATCACTATGCATGCTTATTAGTATCATCATTGTGTTATCCTTGAGGTCTCATACACAATCACACATTTATTAGTATAATCTTAATACTATCAAAATACAATAATCTTAAACATGTATAGTCATGATCATTCACAGATAATAAACATTAGTATTCAAGGCTTCAGGGAAGTCTTCTTTTACTCATGCATATTCTTATTTGATCATAGGACTCTTCTGATTAGTTAAATCATCAATTCATAAACCCATGATTACTCAAACCTATACCTTCATGATTCTTCTGGTTAGTCATATCATCAATTATGGTAAGAAACATAATATGCATATAGCCATGACTATTCAAACCTATGACTTCATGAATAATCATTATCAACAACACAATAGTATAAGATCCTAACACAAGGTAGGATTCTAGCTTGATATAGGAAAAACATACATGGATTAGCATGCTAGCTAGTTATGTCTAACATACCCACATAATGTCTTCTGGTTCTCTTCAGTGACTTGTGCTAGTAACCTGCATGTTTCATAGGTTAACCATTGTAGGACTAAGTTATACATACCTCGAAAGTAGATCTTCTATGTGATCCATGACAATGGATGAATCTTTGTCTTCATGTCACCATGATCATATGTTCTTGAAGTAGAACATGATTTGTCTTTCTTGGTGTACCTTTTATGTTGGTGAACAACATAAACCTCATACAACATCACAATGCATTAGTACATTCATAAGTGTCAAAACCTTAATCAATGAATATCTTCTATTAAGGTGATATGACAAGTCTAGTAATTAATCAAGATTGTACTGTAATGATATGAAGACAAACATATGATAAACTTAACCATGAAACATACCAGTAAGCCATACCTGTCAAGATTGCTTGTAATCTTCTTATGGAAGGCCTTAGCCTCATATCCCTCTGAGACAACAACTTCTTCACTTATGCAGGTGACCAATCCATCTTCTTCTAAGATTAACCCAATCCACTTGATTTGCAAGAACTGGACCTAGAGCTGGATTAGGGTTTGTCAAAGAAACCCCAAAAATTCAAAATTTAAATTTCAAAATTCCAAAAGGATAGAAATATGCGCCTTGATGAGCTGATCAAGTTGGTATATTCAGAATTTGAAAACTGTAAAGTTTCACCCCTTGAAATTGCCTTTTAGATTTCCGGAATTACTAGGGAGGACCCTGAATTAGGGTTTGAGTTTCCTGGAGCTTCACAAAACCAAAAGATTTCATTCAAAGCTCTAAGCTTCAATTTTTCTGAGGAGCTTCCAGCCGTGGTCACAGATTTCCAACATTCCAATTTTTGCAGAAGCCCTAATTTTCCATCTTTCCGATCAAAGTCCCGAACTGGGGTTTGGTCAAGCCCGACCTTCTCCCCAACCAAAAAATTTGATATTGGTATCTAAATTTCGATTTTGATGAGTAGCATCCAGCCATGGTATCCGATTACAAAAATTCCAACTTTCTCCGAAGCCCTAAATTCCGGAAGCCATGAATGAAGGTGCTAAAAAATAATTCTGTTTTGACAGAAATATGTACCTGATTGTTTCTGGTGTACCTCTGAACTTTTCGATCCACAGGGTCTGAAAAAGGTTTTTGAGATAGCCCGACCTGTTATCTTTCCATCCCGATAGGTCTGACCTCAATTGGATTCTCTGAGAGAGAGTTATACCAAGTGTCGCAACGTGACCTATTTATGGGATAATACAGGAGAGCGAACTTGTACGGCATGCCACGTGTCACTGGTTCAACTTCGGCCTCTGAAACATTTTCCTGAGATAGCCCGACCTATTATCTTTCCATCTCGATAGGTCTGACCTCAATTGGATTCTCTGAGAGAGAGTTATGCCAAGTTTCGCAACGTGATCTGTTTATGGGATAATACAGAAGAGAAAACTTGTACGTCATGCCATGTGTCACTGGTTCAACTTCAGCTTATGAACATGTTTCCTGAGATAGTACAGTCTGTGTACTACTTGTCTCTTTTTACGAAATTTCATTTGGATCTTCCTAGCCCAAGTTATGACCTTTTTCCCAAGGTCACCTGATTTTGAATCAGATCTGGAAGAGGCAGAAACCCTTTATCGTACAGATCGTAAATCACACAGTACAACGAATTAGAGGTTTTCGTTTGGACACAAGGTACATGGGGATCTGATCTTCGACCTGTAAAATTTTCAGATCCGAAAACTTCGCCAAAATGGATTTATTACGAAAGTGCTATGATGACTGGTTTTTGCTATATCAAGCCCTAGCATCGTAAGTGCAACAAGTGTCATACATGCCATATCATGCCTTCTTTCAAGCTAGCTCTGATACCATGTTAAATTTTCAGAATTTACTTCAATCTGATCTAGGATCTTAACTGAAAGAACAATATGTACAGTAAATCTACAGCATATCAATCATGGACACAATAATGCAAGCACACAAGAGACACAGAGTTTACTTAGGGAAAACCATAAAGGTGAAAAACCCCAATAACTTCCTCAGAGATAGATATAGCAATGATACAACCAGAATACAAGAGATAGTCTTCTCCTGGCAGCAGAGCCTCCTCCTCCACAAGTGCGGCACTCTCCCAAGTGTGAGTAAGAGAATAGAATGAATAAAATGAGAGAGACACATTCTCTATTTATACACTAACTTGACTTGACCATTACTCAACTAGGTCGGCCTCAACTTAACCGCTTAACATAATGCTGATTGGGCCGACCCCCACTAGGGTGGTCTAATAACCCTTTGACCCACATGACTTATACAGGGCCGACCCCAACAAGGTGGTCTAATAACCCATCAAATATAAGTTATGACACTTACAATATAAATGACGACACTTCTGTATAGAGGAATAATAACATCTCTATAGGAATACAATATACATATATGTGAAATACATTCCGAAGTTACATATACATCAATAGGTCTGTTATAGGCCCTTGATAGACCTTGGGGGATTGAATACCCAACCACTCATGCCTATTACAGGCCTTGGAAGGTTTATTCATCCTTCTAGAGCTTGTTACAGGCCCTAGGGGCTTGGATACCTAGCCCACAATAGGCTTAGTCAGCAATTGGGGAATTGCAACATGCAATCTAAATGTTGTACTATGTGGATTGACTCTAGTGACATACAAGAAGTGATCTCCTATCTCTTCATTAAACCATTAGATTTTGCAAATCATAATGATATGTGGTTGAGTAATTGCATTATGGGTGAAGTAATGTGGATCCACAATATACATCGAAAGAAGCAAGGTGCATTGTAAAATGCATGTGGGGTCATAAGAGGGGTATCATATCAATATACTAGATAAAAATATAAAGGGGTATAAAAAATGTTAATGAAAAAATTGATACATACAATATCTAATGAAAATAGGGTTTTTTAAAATTGGGAAGGCATATTGGGAGGGGGTTAAAAAAACAATTTCGGAAGGTATTTTTCAATATTTAGTGAAATTAGGGGTATTGTTTCATATGCCACGAACGAATGTGATATGATAGTGGTTTATTGAGTGAATCCCTCGTGAGTATTAGTTGACTATTGGTTAAGCATGTTTAATTATGGTTGACCATTGGTTGACTATTGGTTAACTATGGTTAATTATTGTTGATTATGGATGACTATTTATTGACCATGGTTGAGTGTGGTTGATAATGGTTGACTATGGTTGACATTGGTTTACTATGGTTGACCATTGGTTGACCATGGTTGATTATTGGTTGACCATTCTTGACTATGATTTACCATGGTTGAGTTTAGTTGATAATGGTACACCATGGTCGACTCTGCCTTACTTTGGTTGACTATCGTTGACTGTCATTAGTTATGGTTGAATTTGGATGATTCTGGTTGACTGTGGCTAGCCATGGTTGACTTTTTTCCATAATCAATTATTGGTTTACCTTGTATGACTTTTGAATATGGTTAATAACAGTTTCCTATGGTTGATTTTTGTTGACTATCATTGAATTTGGTTGACTTCAGTTGACTATGGTTGACTTTGGTAGACTAATTGACTATGGTTCACCATGGGTGACCATGGTTGACTATGGTTGGCTATGGTTGACCAGGGTTGACTTTCGTTCACTTCGGTTCACCATGATTATCGTTAATTGACCATGGTTGTCTTTGGTTGACCATGGTGGTCTTTAGCTGACTTTTGATTTATCATGGTTGAATTTGCTTGACCATGGTTCACTAAGGATGACTATGGTTGACCATGGTTGACTTTAGTTTACTTTTGGTTGAATATGACCTTGATTTTAGTTGACTATCGTTGAAATTGGTTGACATAAGTTGACTATGGTTGACTTTAGTAGACTAATTGCCTATGGTCCACCATGGTTGACTATGGTTGACCATGGTTGACTTTGGTTCAACGTGATTGACGTTAATTGACCATGGTTGCATTTGGTTGACTTTGGTTAACCATGGTGGACTTTGGTTGACTTTTAATTAATTGTGGTTGACTTTGTTTGACCATGGTTCACTAAGGTTGACTATGGTTGACTTTAGTTTACTTTTGGTTGACCATGGTTGACTTTGGCTATGGTAAACCATGAACAACCATAGGTAACAATGGTTAACCATAGTCAACCATGGTCAACCAAACTGAACCATAGTCAAGCATAGTAAAATAAAGCCAACCATAGTCGACCATCAACAACCACGGTCAATTAAAGTCAACCATGGTTAACCAGACTCAAACAAAGTCAACCATGGTCAACCAAAGTTTACCACAGTCAACCATGGTCAAGTAAAGTCAAACATGGTAAACTATAATTGACCATGGTTGAATCTTGCTGATAATGGTTGACTTTTGTTGATAATGGTTGACTTTGGTTGATCATGGTTGACTTTATTTAACCATGGTTGACTTTGATTGATCATAATTGACTATGGTTGACCATGGTTGACTTATATTTACCATGGTTGGATTTGCTTGACCATGGTTGAGTTTGGTTTACTATGGTTGAATTTGGTTGACTTCGGTTGATCATGGTTAACTTTGGTTAATTTGGTTAACTATGGTTGATTTTGGTTGGATTTGATTAATTTTGGCTGACCATGGTTGACTTTGGTTGGACATGGTTGACTTTGGCTAACCATGGTTGACTTTAGATAACCATGGTTGACTTTGGCTAACCATGGTTAACTTCAGTTTGTACCATGGTTGAATTTGGTTGAGAATGGTTCACTATGGTTACCATGGTTCACTTTGGTTGACCATGGTGACTATGGTTGACTTTTGGTTGACTTTGGTTTACCATGGTTGACTATTGTTAACCATGGTTGACTATGGTTTACCATGGTTTACTTTGGTTGACTTTTGACTAACCATGGCTAACTTTGGTTGAATTTGTTTAACTTTTGGTTAACCATTGTTGTTCATGGTTCGCCATGGGGTTAACCATTTTTGTTCATGGTTCACCATGGTTCACTACGCTTTACCATGGTTATTCATGCTTGACCATGGTTCACTATGGTTGTTCATTATTGACTATGGTTGACTATAATTAATGATGGTTAACCATGGTTGAATATGGTTGCTCATTATTGACTATGGTTGACTATAGTAAATGATGGTTGACCATGGTTATCCATAGCTGATTATGGTTGGTTATGGTTGTTCATAGATGAGCATGGTTGTTCGTGGTTGACTATGATTACTCATGGTTTATTGTGTTTGAGTATGGTTGAATTGTTATATACCTCGATGGTTATATCACATTTGCATGGTCATTTAGAGTTATGTTTAGGTTCACCATGGTTGACTTTGGTTTAACAATATGGTTGATTTGGGTTGAATAAGGTCGACCATGGTTGACTTTGGTTTACCATGGTTGATTTTGGTTGACTTTATTTGACCATGGTTGAATTTTGGTTGGCTCTTACTATGGTTGACCATGATTGACCATGGTTGACTTTAGTAGACCATGGTGGAATTTGGTTGGCTGTGATGACTTTAGTTTACTATTGTTGCATTTTCTTGACATTGGTTTACCACAATTAACTTTAGGAATATTGTTAACCTTGAAACCATGCTCCATTAATGAATTTGATTTATTATATCAATACTATATTAATTTTTTAGAAGTATATTAATTTTATTGTATTGGAATTTGATTTATTATATAAATATTATATTAACATTTAAATCTAAATTAATATTATTGCATTGGAATTTGATTTAAAAAGTATTAGATTACTTAAAAAATAAATATTTAAAATTAAAAATTTGTTTTAATCACATTAAAATTCATTTTAAAAGTCATTGATATCAAAATGTATAGTGTATTAGAAATTATGTTTCAAAATTCTTTTAAAATTATATTAATATTCAAAATTCAATTTAAATTCACTTTAAACAAAAATTTCATCAAAATCTATAATATATTTCAAAATTCACTTTATAATCAGATCTAAATTCATTTTAAACATAAATAACATCAAAATGCAACAATTTAAAATTACAAAATTCATTTTAAAATTATATTAAAATTGAAAATTTATTTTGAAATTATATTAATATTGAAAATTCATTTTAAATAAAAATAACATCAAAATTAATACTATATATTTACTATTTATATTTCAAAACTATTGAAAATTCAATTTAAAAAAATTTACAGAAAAAATCATCCATTGTAATTTACTTAAAAATATATGTTTATTATAATTAATCACATTAAATAAAAAAACAACTCAAATAATAATAACAAATAACTTACACATAAAACACATAACAATTAGATTTTAAATTAATTTCTTTGTATAGATAAATAAAAAACCTGTGAAACCATGTTACCAAGTAACATGGGAGGATGCCAACTCCACCCCCACTGTATGCACTACATTTGTTAATGATTTCTACAAAGTAAGATCTAGATCATATATAGAAATTGATGAATGCCTTGTTTTTAGTTACGGGTATTGCTGCCAGAAGTACTAGTTAGAACGGCCAAAGAAAGGGAAATTAAATAACCCGCTATGACGAGAACAACACCTTCTGGATTGCACATCCGACGGTAATATTTTATCACTGCAATAAATCCAAATTTACAATACATTAAACAATCATAGCTATAATACATGACATTAAATAATCATAGGGAAATTAAATAACCCGCTATGACGGGAATGACACCTTATGGATTACACATTCGACGGTAATATTTTGTCACTGCAATAACTCCAAATTTACATTACATTACACAATCATAGCTATAATACATTACATTAAATAATTACGTCGATAGGCATTTTATTTTAACTTTTGGGGGTGGGGGCTAGGTGGATGATTTATTATTTCTTTAATAATGGATGGCCAGATTTGAATGATTCTAGAATATGTTTCATCTTACGACCAAATCAAGCATTCAGATTTAATGGGTTAACTCAGGCGCATGTTTAAAACCCCCCACCGCAGGTGACCATTGACGTGACTAGCACTAGGCCAAGCCACATGCACAACAGCAGGAGCCCTAAACTACCCACTTTCCAGCGCAGCCATGATTCCAACAACCCTGGACACCTGCCCTCCATCTCTGGTCCCGAGGATGGCCATGTGACAACCACCACCTGCCACACGCCCCATGCTCCTCCTTAATTGCATCGCCTGTCCCTGTTTCTAGAGCCTCTTCTTCTGGGGTTTCAATCATCCTTCCAATGTGTGCAAAGTCCCCTCTGCCGCTCCTGCTCTGCTCTATGCTCTTACCATAATGGCTACCATTCATTTCGGGGATAATGCCTGTCATCTCACCTTCATTTCCTTCTTCAGTAATGATTTCCCGACTCCACGGCTATTCATTCGAATTTCTGTCTTCAAGGAGGATGCTTGGCATCAGGCTTTAAAATGCCCTGGTTTTCTCTGGCTTCGACATTCTCTTTTCCCTGGTTCTGGTTCAATATCCCTCCTAATTCTCGCTTCTCTCAGCCCTAAGCTCCCTGTAACCATGCCTCCTCGCACCCAAAGCTTGGCGCCGCCTAGCAGTCTCACTCAGCATGGAAGCTCCTCATCCTCGCCCCCTCTGGGTATAATGCGCGGTGTGGTTGAAAAAGATCGGTGCTTCAAGAAAGATATACCTATGGGGGCTCAAACGGAAATCCTTGACGTTGAAGAGGACAACTATGTGTCGCGTAGGTGCTCCACGGATGAGGACATCCGTAGTGAGATTGAATCCCTAGTCCCAGATCCTGGTAGCACCAGGGGCCGCCAAACCTTGTATCATAAGACTTTGGATGCAGAATTTAGTGTTGGGAAAAGCACTCACAGACAGGAATGAAGCCCAAGCAGAAATACTCATGCAGTTAGACGAGATGATGGATTTTCATAAACAAATCTTGTACAATCAATAACAATTCACTCATCGGTTTGGGATCATCCTTGCTAAGGATCCAACCACACAACCGATTCAAAAGGATCAGCTGGACCACACCAGTATTTAGTTTTTCCTGTCTTTTGGCTCTGTTTTGTCTTTAGTTTTGGCGCACGAGCCCATTTCTGTTTCAGCAGCTCTGTTCTTTCATTATGCAATGTTGTTTTCTGCAAACTCTACTCTTCTCAGTCTGTTAGCAACTCTGGATACATACTATTTTTTGAGGTCTGTTTTCTCGTTCGTGAGAGGGCCTAGTCACATTCTAGTTTTGAGGTCTGTTTTCTTGGTCACGAGAGGGCCTGGTCACAATCTGTATAGATTTTTGATGATAATATAAGGATCTACATCTAATTTACAAAAAATATATATATAAAAATTGTAAATATATAGTATTAATTTTGATGTTATTTTTATTTAAAATGAATTTTCAATATTAATATAATTTTAAAATGAATTTTATATTTTAATATAATTTTAAAATGAATTTTGTAATTTTAAATTGTTGCATTTTGATGTTATTTATGTTTAAAATGAATTTAGATCTGATTATAAAGTGAATTTTGAAATATATTATAGATTTTGATGTAATTTTTGTTTAAAGTGAATTTAAATTGAATTTTGAATATTAATATAATTTTAAAAGAATTTCGAAACATAATTTCTAATACACTATACATTTTGACATCAATGGCTTTTATTAAAATGAATTTTAATGTGATTAAAATAAATTTCTAATTTTAAATATTTATTTTTTAAGTAATCTAATACTTTTTAAATCAAATTCCAATGCAATAATATTAATATAGATTTAAATGTTAATATAATATTTATATAATAAATGAAATTCCAATACAATAATATTAATATACTTTTAAAAAATTAATATAGTTTTGATATAATAAATCAAATTCATTAATGGAGCATTGTTGTAGGCTTAATAATATTCCTAAATTTAATCGTGGTAAACCAACGTCAAGAAAATGAAACAATAGTAAACTAAAGTCATCACAGTCAACCAAATTCCACCATGATCTACCAAAGTCAACCATGGTCAATCATGGTCAACCATAGTCAAAGCCAACCAAAATTCAACCATTGTCAAATAAAGTCAACCATAGTCAACCAAAATCAACCATGGTAAACCAAAGTCAACCATGGTCAACCTTAGTTAACCCAAATCAACCATATTGCTAAACCAAAGTCAACCATGGTGAACCTAAACATAACTCTAAATGACCATGCAAATGTGATATAACCATCGAGGTATATAAAAAATTCAACCATACTCAAACACAGTAAACCATGAGTAATCGTAGTCAACCACGAACAACCATGCTCATCTATGAACAACCATAACCAACCATAATCGGCTATGGATAACCATGGTAAACCATCATTGACTATAGTCAACCATAGTTAATAATGAGCAACCATATTCAACCATGGTTAACCATCATTAATTATAGTCAACCATAGTCAATAATGAATAACCATAGTGAACCAATGGTCAACCATAGTCAACCATGGTCAACCAAAGTGAACTATAGTCAATTATAGTAAAATAAAGTCAACCATAGTCGACCATCAACAACCATGGTCAACTAAAGTAAACCATGGTTAACTAGACTCAAACAAAGTCAACCATGGTCAACCAAAGTTTACCACAGTCAACCATGATCAAGTAAAATCAACCATGGTAAACTATGATTGACCATGCTTGACTTTAAAGACTACCCAAGACAAGGAAGAAAGGAAAAGAAGGAAAAGTTACTCTAGGATGGACTTTCCACCTGAGAGTTATCATACACCTCCCCTAAGAAAAAAAGCTAGAAGTCCCGAGATTAGTCCAGACATATTTTTAGATGACCGTAATAGTAGAAGGAGAAGGTATAAACATGATCAGTTGATGGGAGAATTTAGAAATATTAAACATCCAACCTTTGATTGTGAATTTAAACAAGGTGAAGAAGTTGAAACATGGTTAGTAGGGCTCCGAAAGTTTTTCCAATTGCATAATTATTCATCAAACATGGAAGTAAGAATAGATATCTATCATTTGCAGGGAAGAGCCTCTATTTGGTGGGAACATTTGGTTAAACTGAAATATATTGATGAATAAAATATCACTTGGAAAAAGTTTAAAAAGTATTTTCAACAAGAATACCTTTCAGAGAAATACTATGATAATAAGATGGAAAAATTCTTTGAAATTAAGATGGGAAATTTAAATATGGATGCATATGAGAAGATATTTCTTGAACTATCAACTTATGCAGACTATATAAAATATGATAAAGTTAAGATTCAAAGATTTCTAATTGGAATGCCAAATTTTTACAAGGATAAGATTCAGTATGATATGCCCAAGACCCTTAAAGAAGTAATCTGGAAGGAAAAAAATTTGTATAAGTTGGATAATAATAAGGAACATGAAAACTTGAAAGATAAGAAGACTGATAAAAAATACCAAAGAAAGAAGGGAACCCAACCTCTTGTCAACATAAGTGGTAATTTTCATAAGCATCCAGATTCAGATAAGAGACCTGTTAAACCGTATTTTGCCACCTTGTGAGCATTAGAATTCCTTGGCCTCCCTTACCCATTTGTAGAATCAAAACCATATTTTTGGTTCTCCTTGAACCCATTTTTCCTCCTATACGCGAGCTGCTTCAGTACAACTAATGTTGAACTAAATGGATGTTACAGCTAATGATGAAAGTATGGAGTACGAGCTAAAGGGGGGAAAGATGCAAAACAACCTAAGCAAGAAACAATCCAAGTGGGGAGCTCCAAGGCACTACGAAATAAGGAATTACATGGAGACAAATACATCGTTACACTCCTAAGTCTATCCACACGAGTGACATAGAATCAACGAATTAAAGGTGGAGAACGAGAGGTACCATAAATATCCATCATGGAAAACAATATTGATATGGGTTATGGAAAACAAGGCCATTTTACATACCCATTTGCAATAGAGAAATCAACATATGTTCACGGAGCTGATGATAAGAAAAAATAATCTCAATTAAACAAACCAATGTCGTTTGAAACCACTCACCAGAAAGAGAGGAATGCTCTTCGCAACACCTCAGACATAATGGAAAATGGAGAATTCATTGAGAAGTTATGGAAAAAAACTCTATGGCAACTTCTTTACAATAAATATGGAAAAAAAAACGCTATGCCAAAAATGTATCCAACAAGCAAACTTTGAGATTAATGCAAAAAAATGAAAATTCTTGATTGTGAAAAATGACAATGAAGGGAACAAATTCCTAATATCCACTACAAATTGGAAAAATAAACAAATTTTCAAAGGATGCCTCCAAATGCCTCAAACAATATAGAAAATTAGAGACACCAATGAAATTTATGGCAAAAACTAGCCAATAACCTCATTATAATAATCAATTTGCAAAAAAACAACTTTGCAAAAATCCTCCAAGCTCTAGATCCCACTTCTAACTCTTTAATAGAACATCATTCTCTTACTTGCAATGTGTCCCCACTTTGATGATGGCTACAACAATGACAACTCAGTAATATCAACTATGTTCTTGTAGGCATCAAACTCCAAATACCTCAATATTACTCCATGGTCTGAACACTTCACGTGCACTGGAAAGATGCCACCGGATATGAAGTGTGAAGAGGATTGAATAGGTAAAAGGAGAGCCCCTAACCTCCCTTCGCCCCACCAAAAAATATGTTTATTACACTACAACAAACTCATCCCAATTGGAAAATCCTAGGACTTGTGAACTACATGTTTCTGCTCACAGAGTGATTGGTCACATTGAGTTGGTAGATGGTGATTCCTTCCATGTAGAAGTGGTTCTTGTGAGGGTGGTAGATGAGCTAGAGCACTATTGTAATGACCCCCAATATTATGAAGGCCAACATGATCAAGAACCCTGACAAGAGTCTTATGAAGCACTCCACCAATACTCTGTCGAATAGCTTTGAAGGGGGATGTCCTAGTGTTGTGTTGTTGGAGGGAACCTTCTATCCATCTTGATTTCATCATTATATTAAACAAAATAATGAACGACCGAACCTTCATTTATGACAGAAAAGAAAAGAATGAATGGTCGAACCTTCCTGTATTGTAGGATTAGTAGGAATAGTAAACACCAGAAGGATTGGGAACCCCTTCTTATATCCTCTAAATACCAAGAATATCATGAAGAGAAAGGATCGTTCGCCCCTTCATTTAGTAGAGAATTGTGAACACATATATATAGCAATTCACCTATATCCACAATGGTGAACACAAGAAGGATTAACCGACCCTTCTTGTAGTATCGAATTGGAAAAATATTCAACCTACGAAAGCTAGCTCGTCAATTCATTTATATCAAGAATGTTGAACACTGGAAGAATAATGAGCAGAAGAAGGGTCGGCTGACCCTTCATTTAGGAGAGAAATGTAAAAAGAATTAATCGACGAAGGCTAGGCTGACAATTCACAACTTCCAACTTCCGTTGTATATTGTAGGGATCGGTACATCAACTAAGTTATAATATATATAAAAAAGTTGTCCTGACTTCCATTTTCCGACAAGAAAGATCGGTCGCCCCTTTGTTTAGTAGAGAATTGTGAACACCTACATCTAGCAATTCACCTATATCCAGAATGGTGAACACAAGAAATATCGACCAACCCTTCTTTCAATATAGAACTATTATGAAAAGAATACTGGGAAGAATAAGGATCATCCACCCCTTCATTTATGAGGGACTTGTAAAAATATTCAACCTAGGAAGGCTTTGTCGTCAATTTATGTATATCCAGAATGGTGAACAGTGGAAGAATATTGAGCACAAGAAGGGTCAGTTGTCCCTTCATTTACGAGATAAATGTAAAAATATTTAATCTATGAAAGCTAGGCGGACAATTCTCGACTTTCAAATTCCAACAAGAAGGGTCAGTTGACCCTTCATTTATGACAGAAAATAGAAGAATGAATAGTCGACCCTTCCTGTATTGTAGGATTAGTAAGAATAGTAAGCACCAGAAGGATTGGGCACCACTTATTATATTCTCAAAAGACCAAGAATATCATGAAGAGAAAGGATCAGCCGCCCCTTCATTTAGTAGAGAATTGTGAACACCTATGTCCATCAATTCACCTATATCTAGAATGGTGAACACAAGAAGGATCGACCAACCATTCTTGTCGTATCGAATTGTAAAAATATACAAACTATGAAGGATGGGTCTTCAATTCATTTATATCAAGAATGTTGAACACTGGAAGAATACTGAGCAGAAGAGGGGTCAGTCGACCCTTCATTTAGGAGAGAAATGTATAAATATTTAATATACGAAAGCTAGGCTGAAAATTCTTGACTTCCGACTTCCACTGTAAATATTAGGGATCGGTACATCAACTAAGTTATAACATATAAAAAATGTTTGTCCCAACTTTCATTTTCTGACAAGAAGGATCGGTCGCCTCTTCGTTTAGTAGAGAATTGTGAACACATATATCAAGAAATTCACCTATATCCAGAATGGTGAACACAAGAAGGATCGACCGACCCTTATTGCAATCTAGAACTATTATGAAAAGAGTACTAGGCAGAAGAAGGGTCGACCGCCCCTTAATTTATGAGAGAATTGTAAAAATATTCAACTTACGAAGGCTAGGCCGTCAATTCATGTATATCCAGAATGGTGAACACTGGAAGAATATTGAGCATAAGAAGGGTCGGTCGACCCTTCATTTACGAGAGAAATGTAAAAATATTTAATCTACAAAGGCTAGGCATACAATTCCCGACTTTCGACTTCCAATAAGAAGGGTCGGCTGACCCTTCATTTATGACAGAAAACAAAAGAATGAACGACCGACCCTTCCTATATTGTAGGATTAGTAGGAATAGTAAACACCATAAGGATTGGGAACCCCTTCTTATATCCTCGAAATGCCAAGAATATCACGAAGAGAAAGGATTGGTGGCCCCTTCGTTTAGTAGAGAATTGTTAACACCTATATCCAGGAATTAACCTATATCCAGAATGGTGAACACAAGAAGGATCGACCGACCCTTCTTGCAGTCTAGAACTATTATGAAAAGAATACTAGGCAGAAGAAGGGTCAGTCGCCCCTTCATTTATGAGGGAATTGTAAAAATATTCTACCTACAAAGGCTAGGCCGTCAATTCATGTATATACAGAATGGTGAACATAGGAAGAATACTGAGTACAAGAAGGGTCATTCGACCCTTCATTTACGAGAGAAATGTAAAAATATTTAATCTACGAAGGCTAGGCCAACAATTTCCGACTTCCGACTTCCGCTGTAAATAGTAGGGATCGGCACATCGGCAAAGTTATAACATATACAAAATGTTTGTCCTAAATTCCGTTTTTTTACAAGAAGGATCAGTCGCCCCTTCATTTAGTAGAGAATTGTGAACACCTATATCCAACAATTCACCTATATCTAGAATGGTGAACACAAGAAGTATCGACCGACCCTTCTTGCAGTATAGACTTTTTATGAAAATAATACTAGGCAGAAAAATGGTCGGTCACTCTTTCATTTATAATATAATTGTAAAAATATTCAAACTATGAAGGCTAGGCTGTCAATTCATGTATATCCAGAATGATAAACAATGGAAGAATACTGAGAACAAGAAGGGTCGACCTACCCTTCATTTAAGAGATAAATGTAAAAATATTTAATCTACGAAGGCTGGGACGACAATTTAGCTATATCCTGAATGGTTAACAGAAGAATGAAATGTCAACCAGAAGGTTTGGGCACCGCTTCTTATATCCTCCAAATATCAAGAATATCATGGAGAGAAAGGATCAACCGCCCCTTCGTTTATTAGAGAATTGTAAAACTATCGAACCTACGAATAGTCATCCATAAATTCACCTATATCCAAAATGGTGAACACAAGAAGGATCTACCGACCCTTGTACTCTAGAACTATTATGAAAAGAATACTTAGCACATGAAGGTTCGGTTTCCAATTGAGTTATAAGAAAAATGTAAAAATATTCAACCTTAGAAGACTAGGCCAACAATTCATGTATATATAGAGTGGTGAACACTGGAAGAATACTGAGTACAAGAAGGGTTGGCCGACCCTTCATTTATCAGATAAATGTAAAACTATTTATTCAACAAAAGATAGGCCGACAATTCATCTATATCCATTATGGTGAACACAAGAATGGACGGCCAAGCCTTCCTGTGTTGTGGGATTAGTATGAATAGTAAACACAAGAAGGATCAGGAGCCCCTTCTTCTATCCTCCAAATATCAAGAATATCATGGATCGAAAGGAATGGGCATCCAACAATTCATCTATATCCATAATGGTGAAAACAAGAAGGAACGACCGACCCTTCTTGTATTATAGAACTATTACAAAAATAATAATTAGCACAAGAAGGGTCAGTTGCCCCTCCATTTATGAGAGAAATGTAAAACACAACAAGGATTGAGCACCCCTTCCTATATCCTCCAAATATGAATAATATCATGGAGTGAAAGGATCGGTCACCCCTTCATTTATTGGAGAATTGTAAAACTATTGAAGCTCTGAATGGTCGTCCAACAATTCACCTATATCCAGAATGGTGAACCCAAGAAGGATCAAACGACCCTTTCTATATTATAGAACTATTAGTAAAATAAATCCCAAGAAGGACCATACGCCCCTTCGTATATTCTCCAAATATCAAGAATATCATGGATATATTCTACCTAGATAACTTTGACATAAGTAGCTTTCAGAAAGGAATGGACGCTCCTTCTTGCATCGGTCCATTTTCTACAAACCACAATAAAGATCAATTTAAATGGCAAGGAGTAGCCCTTGATTGAAATCTGACTTCTCGTAATATTCTTGATCTGTTTATTTCTAGCAAAAATAGCAAATTAAAATGACAGTTAATCATAAATAACGATCGCTCCTTCTATGATCGATTCTATCTCAAATGACTATATAAAATCTGCATTCGATCTCTCATGGATAATGCTAGCAGATTTGTTCTTAATCAATCAATTGATTTTGGAAATGAGCGGTTGTTCCTTCTCCATCAATCATTCACCTGAACATTTTCAATTATACATCTAATATTAAAACACTAATTGATAATTATAAACATTGTATGCATTCTTATATTAACTACACAATATTTACTGTTTTGCAGATAAAACATGTCTGCGTTGTTGAGCCTTAGTCAATACCTAGAAATCATGTTCCTTGATTTGTTAAAAGATCACAACCTTGGTTTATTCAGGCATGGATGGTATGTTGAGATGGATCAACCATATAATTTGTACCCATATTTATATCTATTATGCTTGGATGAGGAAGGAGTTCCAACGCGAGCTAGAATATTGACATCTACAGATCCCATTTCTGACGATTTATTACGTGTTCAAGTTGAACTCGTCGAGAGAGACCGGTGTTTCCTTCTACAGGATGATCTTATGTTTTGTAATTTTCGACTAGATCTAATGAAAAGTGGTCCTGATTAAGATCCGGTTTTCGGTGCACAACAAGGGTGGTTTTTTCCCCTATATTATGTTTGTAATCGGTCCGGAATTAATACCGCTTCATCTTTGCAGAAAGGAATTTTTTCGGTATGGAAGAAAAGAATCCTAGATGCGAAAACCTCATTTGTATTGCATTACATGAATATTGAAAAGAAGTTGACAAATATAGACCATGAAAAGATTATTTTATACCTTAGAAGAACATTTCTCAATCATGTTGAAAAAGATGTGACCAAATCTTCCTTCAAAGCACTCAAATCAAGTCCTTCTATAGCGATGATGCGGAAAGTGACTAAGAGCTTCGAAAGTTCAAAAGAAGTTCAGCAAGAACAGATAAAATAATTTTTGTTCAATGAGAAAGTTTTTTCTATTGACGTAGCAAGATGTGTTGTTGCGCCTCCACTTTTGAAATATCGAAAAGTTGGTGAGGAGGTCGTGGCAAAGATGGTTTTATCTCTTGTCTCAAATTTTACATCAACATTAAGAGATAATATTCTATTGCCTTTCAATAATTAGACCATGTTGGGATTTCTTCCTAGAAATGAAGAAAAAATTAATTTGCCTTCAGTAAATTTGTATATATTGGATGGGCAGCATACTATTTCTGCGCAGAAAAAAAATCGTTGAAACTGATCAATATCAATCTGTCCATTCAAGGTATCGTCATCGAACAACTCGTATTCTACATAAAGATGTTCCTCAAAAAATTATCAGCAAATTATGGAAACAACAAAATTTATCAAACAAGCAATTTGCAGATGCTCCATTCATTTCTCAAGTTGTAAAAGCAAGGAAGAAATGTATATCCTGCGGTACACCATCCCGCTCGGGAAATGGAAATGCTTCCAGTGATGATTGGCAGGTATAGAATTTTTCTTCTTATCAATCAAAGTCTTTAGATTGATGCCTGTGTTATGAAATTAGCGAATGCAAAATTATCTTTAATTTTATATGTTTGCAGTCTTTCCAAGGTGAATGTATGGATATATTTGTTGTTCAAACAAGGGACAACCTTAAAGACAAGCTAACTCTTGTTTTGACATTGGATCGATGATGGAGAAAATGGATGTCTGTATTCAAGATTTACAAAAGTTCTTCCTTGCCATGCTCACCCAAGAGAATCACTCAAGTTGATTTTGTTTAAAATAAAATAAAGAATCATGGATCTAATTTTTTTAGACCATTGCATGATCTTGATGAAGATGAATTAACCGTTGTGGTGGAAAATATAATCAACGGATCAGTTTGGCTGAGCACATCAGTCGACAAAAATGTTTGCGCAGAGACATTATATCAATATTGCAAGTGAATCAAGGATGAGAGGTCAACCAGGAATTCGATCTTTGAATATTTCAAAGTTCATGATGTTCAAACTTTTTGATCACAGATTATCACTGACGATAATGTCATTGAAATCTATATAATTGCACCAAATCATCTCCAGCAACTGTGCAGAAAAATATCTGGGTAAAAAGAGAAAGAAATAATCTGAAGAGGATAATGGTACCAAATTACCAAATGATGCTGAGAAAATATTGAACATATATATCAATAAAGAGGGGATGGTTATGTCCATTGAATCCATCAAATATAGTTCATTGTTTGCTTGTCAATGTTGTTATCCTGCATCTTTGGTCAACACACTAAGATCCATTTCATTTTTTGGTGTGGAAATCAGCTGTGAATTTGTTATTGTTGATATGTGTAATTTTGATAGTGCCTGGATAGAATAAGATATGATTTCATTTTTGTACTACTTAGAATCAAATGAAGAAGCATGTACTTGTATTTTTTTAGTTGATATGGAAAACTCTTGTATGATTTCTAAAGCTTTCACACATTTAAGCTAGAAATATAAAAAAAAAAGTAACATGGAATCCTACCAAGGGAGTTTATAGAGATTTTTCCAAGGACTTATTTATAGGATTCTCTATTATACAGTGTTGGAGAATTGGAAGGGATGAGGATAATTTGTCTACTTTTCAAATGGATATGGATTGGAAGGATAAGTGGCTACCAATTATTGATTTAACTTTGCCCAAGGTTACCAATGATAGTTCTAGAAGCCATGTTTCTGCAAAAGAAAGGACACAGGACTTCTGGGATCACATAGTTTCTAGACTGGTCTCTTCTAGAGGTACATTTATTTCGGTGTACGCAGGAGGTAGAGTTCTTCGTTCATTGATCAGGACGCCAGACAAAATAGTTATTTCCATTGTGGAGACAGTACAACAAGAGTTGTTTATGAATAGTTTCTATCATGAATTGGGTATAAACCAAGGTATTTGTATTAACATTTTCAGATGTCTTATTTCATTGTATTTTAATTTTCTATGTCGGTTATATTAAATAACTTCTTCAAATTCCTATTCTATTGCAGCTTCAAATAAAGAGCACACTCAAGTATTGTCCAATAAAATTATAGTATCCAATGACGACATTGAATTTGATGGAGAATCCATAAAGAACTACCAAACTGGTGAACAAGATGGACAAGAAGGTAAAAAATTATTTTTCAAAGAGCTTGGTTAAATTAATTAAATCATGAACAGGGATAGTGACCTTGAATGCTTGCAAAAAGCTATATAAAATGTATACCTGCAAATTTCTAGGTCAAGATGATTTGATTTCTATTCAACATGTGGATCATCCACAACCAGAGTTGGGATCGACGATGTCCATGGATATTAGCCAACAAATCATATTGGATAATAATGAACCAGGCGAGAGCTTGGATAATAATGAACCAAGAGAGGGCTTGGTGTCAAAACGCGATATCTCCAGCAATGTTACTCACCACTCAAATGTTGGTCGGTCATTGACAGGTAAAAGAAAAAAAATATTTCTACTTAAATTGATAAAACAAATTTATTCTGAAATATATAATAACAAGTAATATTTATGTGCATCTCCCCATGCAAAAATGTTATTGATATTAGAAATGGAAGGTTTTCTATTTCACAAGAAATTCATAGAAAATGACTCCAAAAGAGAAAAAAAGGGAAATCAAAAAAATATTGTTGGAGGCAAAAAAGTAAAAAAGGGGGAAGAAAGTACTATTGGTGAATTTGAATTTAAACACAAAGAAACTTCATGTTTCTCACAAACATATTCCATAAAAAAATTTGGATTATGTCTTTCCAAATTCAATGTTGGGATTTAGTCATCTAAATGTGGGTTCAATGAGGGGAAGTCATTGTTTACAAAACTTTTGAGGGCAGGTAGTGCAGAAAAAACATATGGGGAACAAATTATTTTTATGGCTTCGAGAGATGTACCAACGATAAAGAAGGAAATACACAAAAAAAATATGGAGAGTGTGTGGGAGAGTTCCCAATGAAATCTTCACAAAGTAATACATCAATGAATTTTTTGGAGGGCGATGATGTGAAATCACATCCATGTGAAAATTGTATTTTGAGTAAGCCCTTTATTGCATCGTCCTCTAGGACAAATAATGAATTGGTACATCGACTATGGCAGGGCTTTAGTAAAATGCAAAAATCAAATGATATCATAACCTTCAATTCCTTCTTCTAGTTGAGTGAAAACCATCAAATGTGACCTATCATCGCCTCTTTCAAGAGAGGGAAACACTAGATGTAACCTATGGATATTTTAAATCATTTAATGTGTTTTCTTTTTTTTCAATGGCATTGCTATTTCCGTCCGAATCTAGCATATTATTAGTTCAGTGTGATGCTTTTATTAAATCATTTCAATCTGTGAAATTTTGGGTGATTTTTGTATTAATCTTTGGAAATCAAAATCTTCATTGACAATTGCATGTTTGTGATCATTAAATTCATAAATGAAGTGTGGTTGGTGTGGTTATATATATAGTCACAGTGTAACAATAAAATAATATTAAATATAATTAATATTAATAGTCATGCCCTTTGGTGAAAAGGTGCAAGATGGGCTTATTTAAGCCCAACCCATTGTATTCATTTATCATCTTCTACACTATTATTATACATTTTCCTACATTTTCTGCTTCTATATACGTTTCTCCTCTCTCCATTGGTATCAGAGCCTCTCGACTCTCGGCACCAAACCACCACCTTCCACTCCAATTTCCGCTGCCCACCACTCCCATACACCCTGCTCCCTCCTTCGCGCTCATCCACCTTCTCCCATGCTTTTTCCCCATCATCCTTCCGCTTACTCCCTTCAACCCTCCTACATATACCCCCCTCCACGGTATCCCACTCGACGCTTCTCCCTTCGCCCAGCCTCCTCCTCCAACTCACCCTCCACTTCGTCACTTTCCCTCATGCCCAGCCACAACCGCAACTCCACCTCCCGCGAGCCACCACTGCAGCTCCACACCCCTGCCATCCCCTCCTGCTCCACGCCATTCCCTCTTGCTCCACGCCCCCGCCATACCTTCCTTCTCCACGCCATTCCCTCCTACTCCACGCCCCTGCCATACCCTCTTGCTCCACGCTCCCGCCATCTCCCTTCTTCCCTCCTCCCACATCACATCCACTCCTACCTCCACATTCTCCTGCACGCCACCCCCCCATTTCCGCTCACCCCCTACGCATTTCCACCACCCACTCCAGTGCCCTCCTATCCCTTCCAAACCTGCGCCCTCCTTTCGGCTCCCTGCCCACACTATCCTTCACGAAGCCTTCATGCAGCCACACGCCCCCAACACTCCTTCTATCCCACCCCCCTTCCACCGCTCTCCATCCTCCTACTCCCTTCATCATCTCCATGCACCTGCACCACTTCCCATCATCCCTTCAATCGCCGACATTCCGCCTCCATCATCCACATCCATGGTCGGCTGCTTAATTTTTTAAATTAATACTTTAATATTAATAATATTTATTAATATTATTGCTTATTAATAATTATTGATTATTTGATTAAAAACAAAAAAAAAACTATATTATAATAATAATAATTATTATTATTATAATTAGTTAATTATAAAAAAAATCATGGCGGGCTGGCTTCATACAGCAAATAAAAATAAAACCACATTCAATGCTAAGAAGATTCCACCAATCACCAGATCAATGAGTGAATTAAACGCCCGGTTCGATTCAATCAATGAGAAGATTAACAAGAACTACGAGGACCTCCACGCAAAGATCAAACAAACTGGTGACGCCTTGACAACAACTTGGACACAAATCACATCACGAGTAGAGAATACCGTTCTCACTCTACAAGAAAACCAAAAGAAAAATGAGGCATTTTTAAATGCCATCTTGGAAAGATTACCATTACCAAAATATTCACAACCAAACTCTCCAAGAACATCGGAACAGTCGGATCCCTTCAACATGTTGTCATCATACTCATATACACAAGGATGCCAAATATGGGTGAAAATTGAGCTACCCAAATATGACGGGGACGAACAACAGTGTATAGCGTGGATTAACAAAGCCGAGGAATACTTAGACATCCACAATATCCATTACGAAGAGGAGAAAATTAAATATGTCTCCATGCATCTAGAAGGCAACGCTTACAACTGGTACTTATGGTGGAAGAAAACTGCAAGAATCTATTCTCACAACTGGGTTAGTTTCAAGAACGACCTCATCAAAAGATTCCAAGGCGTTGAAGAAAAAGACTTCTTTGCCAAAATCACGAGGTTACAACAGAAAAGCAGTGTCGATGAGTACACCTGTGAGTGGGAAGTGTTGTCGACTCAAGTTCCAGAGTTAACCGATGACCAGTGACTACAGACCTACATACACAGCCTAAAACAACACATCCGTGATGAACTAGAGTTACATAAAATCACTACCATGGAGGAAGCACGACGTAAAGCCAGGATTATTGAAAGAAAATCTGTTCATACAAATTTTGACCAAGACGACTCCAAAAAGAACCCCCTCCAATCAGCATACACAGTAAATCCAAGATATACACCGCCTCAACTTAGAGAAGGAGCAAAGCCCAATTTAGAGGCCCAGAGAATAAAAGAAGGGAAATGTAAGTTCTGTGGAGACAAATGGGATCCTAAGCACAGATGCTTACAAAAGAAATTGTATGCCTGCGAAGTAGAATTGGAAGTCAAGGAACCAATTGAGAACGATGCGAAGATTCAACAAGACTACCACACAGAAATTGAGGACGACACCCCACAAATCTCATTAGCCGCTATTACCAGAATCTCCCAACTGCAAACATTGAATCTTAGAGGACATATAAAAAAGAATAGAGTCACAGTTCTAATCGACTCTGGCAGCACCCATAACTTCATTAATGTCAACCTTGCTAAGGTATTTAACCTATTTGTTTTTCCAGTACCTAACATGAAGTTTATGGTAGCAGATGGAAAGAAGATTGACAATGTGGGAAAATGTCACAAGGTCAAGTTACAAATGCAAGAGTACAACTTAGAATCATATTTCTTTGGGGTACCGTTGGGAGGAGTCGACATAGTATTAGGCATACAATGGTTACAAACCTTGGGCACATACTCCGCAAATCACCAAGAACATTTTATTGAATTTCATGTGTTCAGGAAAACACACAAATTATACAGGTTCCAACCACCTTTGACACAGTCGGTTACATCACTTCAGATAGAAAAACTACTTCAGAAGGACGCACCAACGTACATACTTCAATGTCAAGAAATGAAGCTTCTAACAAGTAAAGGAGGTAGGGACAAACAACCAGAGATACAAAAGCCGATTCAAAAACATCGCAAGGTGTCTCAAGAGCTACCTATGGAGCTCCCACCAAACAGAAAAATCGAACACATATTCGAAATAGAACCAGGGACAAAACCCACCAATAGAAAACCATACAGGTGTCCACATCAAAGACGATGCAGCAGTTCACGTAATCATTGTCGTCAAATAAGCTTTGAGGACAAAGCTTCCCTTAAGGGGAAGGCAATGTAACAATAAAATAATAATAAAATAATATTAAATATAATTAACATTAATAGTCAAGCCCTTTGGTGAAAAGGTGCAAGACGGGCTTATTTAAGCCCAACCCATTGTATTCATTTATCATCTTCTACACTATTGTTATACATTTTCCTACATTTTTTGCTTCTATATACGTTTCTCCTCTCTCCACAAACTTTTTGTATGTAGTCCGGATATCACTGCAAAAGAAACTATTGGTCCTGGGAGTAGAGGGATTTCTTTTTGGAGTTCGGATGTTATCCAACATTGAATATTTTTCCAAACAACCTCATTTTGTCCATAATTGTTACCTTTATTATGCATGGATGTTCAACCTTGATATTATCAATGTTTCCAGAGAACATTTTGACGTTTCTCTATGGTTTTCCTCACTCGACAACATGGAAATTACAAAATTCTTTGGTATATTTGAATGGTTGAAGAATGAATACTTTGTATTTATTTGGGGTCGAGAGCAATGTAAACATAGTTCTATTTATAATTACTTAATGTTTGCATATTATAATGTTGGTGAAGTACTGCACATAAAAAAGTTCATTCAAGGATGTCCTTATCCAATATGGAGATATATAAAAAAAACGGACATGTTGTTTATAGATGAAGGGCAATATCATTCAACAGATAATAGCAAGGAAAACTGCTTGGAAATGACAACTAGTTGGACATTTGACGGTTCACAAAAGAGAGAAATAAATATAAAAACAATGTTGTGTTATCTGTTGAATTATCTCGGGCCTCGTTAAAAAATGGGGCGTTGGTTAAAGACATTCAAATTCAAATGACCGTCATATTATACAGACAACAATTCATTTAGTGATTTGTATATTTTGACAACTTCTACATTTAATTGATGTAATTTTTTTTCTATATTTATCTTGGACAATTCTCATATTATTATGGACATCATATCATGTATCTGGTGATGTGTTTCAAAATTTGCAGAACATGCAAGCAATATACTTAGAAACATTGAAAAATAATATTTTATTGAATAGGTTGTGTGTGTGTTTTTTTTTGTTTGCAGATACTACAAGATTTGTTACTAGTAAACCATTGATTATTTTCGATTTCAATGGAGTTTGTTGCACGCAGTTCATAAAATAAATAAATAAAATCGGATTGCCACGAACACCGGATATCGATTCAACCACAAAGTATTATTTTATATGTCCAGGATTTAGGGAATTTTTTGAAAAATGCTTTAGTGTATTTGAAGTTGGGGTATGGACATTTGCACAACAAAAAAACGTTGACGGGTTTTTTCCAACATTATTACAAAGAACAAGATTGCAAAGGGAACAATTTAGAGTAATTTTAACACAAGAATATTGTTCTTGCATAGCCAAAGAGGGTTATCAGGGTGATGGAAATACTTATGTATTTCTCAAGCCTTTAAACAAAGTTTTGGACATTTTGATCCATGGTTGGGATGCTACAAATACAGTGATTGTAGATGACTCAAAATAAAACATGTTTGTAACGAGGAAGGGAACTATATTATAACAAAACCGTATATTTTTCAAGATGTCAATGACACATTCTTGTTAGATCAATTATGGCCTTTCTTGTTGCACCTGAATGGCGTGAGTGATGTGAGGCCAATAGTGAATAAAATGAAAGTATTTTGTTAAATAATACACTTGAATGTTTGTTTGTACTAGTATGCTCAATTTCACTGTGATTATAATACTTGTAAAGTGTCGAGTTTGGTTTTCGAAAGTGCAAAATCAGAGCTTGAAAGTGCCAAAATCGGTTTTCAAAATTGCAAATTTAAGTATTGGAAGCGTCAACAGTAGCCTTCCATAAGGGAAAAATCAGGTCCTAAAAGTGCCATTATCATATTTATCATATTAGAAAAGTGCAAAAACCAATTTCAAAAGTGGCGATATCAAAAGCAAAAGTATGCTTTTGGAACCTAGATTTGGCACTTTTGGAACCGGATTTGGCACTTTTGGAACTAGATTTTGCACTTTAGAAACCTTGATTTTGGGGTTTAGAAAGGTTGTTTTTTACCTGTCTTCAAAGTGACTTGGACTAGAATATGTCCAATTTTAATGAAATAGGCGTTTCATCATCTTCATCCTCCATAATCATGATCATAAAACACAATATCCATTCCAATTACTCAAAATTTGAACATTCAAAATGTGTACTTTCAACACAACAAGATACATATACTAAGAAAAAAAGCTATATAATAAATGAAATTAACATTAATAAATTAATTGTTATTAAAAAAATATTTAATTATTTTTAACAAGAATTCATAAACATACTATTAAACAAATCAAAAATTAAATAAAGAATTAAATTATTAATCCTAAGTAATCCTATAAATACATTTTATTAATGTAAATTAATACATTATCTAGTATTTGAAAAAAATCACACTATATAATCTAACAAATATATGTGACTGTACTTTTGTATTAAAATTAATAATTAAAAATATTATTCAATTATAATTAATATTATAATTTATGAAACATCATACTATGTCATAAAAATTAATAAATTAATGAAAAATTGAAATTTTAATTTTAGAAAAATAAGTATAATAATTTATGTATGAAAGAGCAAAATTAAACTCACTTTATATTTTAGTATATACATATTATTTATAAGTGTAAATAAAATTAATATATACACACTTAAAATTATAAACAATATATATCATCAAAATTACACACAAAATACTATAATAGATCATTCAATTCGAAATTTAATCATTTTTATGTTATATATCATATTTTAATTTGGAAGTATAATCTAATAATAAATAAATCTATTAAACAATAATCATATATTTGTTTTGGAGTATGAATTTTATATATTAGTTTATACAAATAAATATTAAAATTTTTATCAATATTATAATAAACAAACAGATTATAAAAATATATATATATATTATTAAAACTAATCAAAAAAATACAAAAAAAAATTGTATTAATTATATTTATGAAATTATAATTCTAATATTTATTTAAATTAATATTTAATAAAATAAATAACTAATTATATATTTAAAAAACCCTAAAACTTAATAATATAAATATTAATATGATTACAAACTCAAAATTTTAGTATAAGAATACACATTCAAAAGTTAATCAAAAGTTAAGTTTTAAAGTTTAATATTAAACAAGTGAAATTAGCAGCAAAGTTGCTTATAGCTTACCTACCTCCTCCTTTTTTTAAATGTTTTAATGTAATAATTTAGAGATGTTTTAATTTAATAGTTATACATAAAATAAAATGATATTACAATATTAACAAATTTTATAAAATAAAATGATATTACAATATTAACAAATTTCATTAATTTGTTTTAGATATTATAAATGAAAACTTTATTACATATTATAAATAAAAATATATAATGCTTTATAAAAATATATCATAATTTTATATAAAATATATTTTTATATTTTTAATAAATAGTGCATCCACCAAAATATTTAACATTTAATAGATTAAATTACTGCAAAGTCTTTAACCTATCTTATCATTCCATACAAATTATATATGGAAAAATTAAATATAAAAAACCATAAAATAAAAGAAAGAATTTTTTATTTTTAAGAATTTGTTGTTTTCTATATATTAAAAAAATGTAGTATGAAAATATTTTGTTTTAATAAATTGTATTTATATATACTAATATTAAATATAAATAATAATAACTAAGATTTTTATATAAAACACTTAATTTAGATTTTTTCATTTTATAAATGTAATATTTAAGAAAATCAATTAATTTTTTTTAATAAATTGTATTTATATATACTAATATTAAATATAAATAATAATAATTAAAATTTTATATAAAAAATTTAATTTAGATTTTGTTATTTTATAAATATAAAATTTAAGAAAATCAATTGATTTTATTATTTTATTTTTGTTAAGATTTCATCAATATTAAAATAGTATAATAAATAGTGTAATAGTGTATTGTATAACAAAAGCATGTATTAAATCTTGTTTAGTTATATTTAATTGTTATGATTTTTGTATTAGTTAGTGAAATAAAATTGAAAAACATGCATTAAATTTTGTTTAGTTATATTTAATTTTTGTGTTTTTTTTATTAGTTAGCAAAATAAAATTGAAAATTGTTTAATGACCATTTAATATACAATTTTAATAAAAGAATTTTTAATAAAATTATTTTTAGTGAGTAAAGGAATTTTCAATAAAATTATTTTTAGTAGGAAGTTACTCATTGATGAAAAGATTAAGTTGAAAAATAATTGTCAATTATAAAATAAGGAAAAAAGTTTTGCTATTCAAGATGCTTATTGGGTAACTTAAAACTCATCTTTATTCATTGTATTCGAAAATGAAATAATTATTCATTGTATTTGAAAATGAAATAAAAACTGAGAGATTGATATTGTATTGGATCCATGCGTCAGTAGAGTTTAGTACTTTGCAGGTTTTGCAATAACATTTAAACACCAGCGGGAGCCACATAGCCATTAATTTCCTAAACTTCACTTAAGCTGAGAAGCCATCTTCGTTGTCATTTCAAAATATTATGGCGAATCTATGAAAATCCACATTATTTAAGGCATAGTACTTGACTTGAGTTACGTGATGGTTTCTAAAATAATTCTTATTTTAAAATTATTAATATATTTTTTAACTCTTACAAATAGTTTTCAAAACAGGGAAAATTAGTCGTATCATGGTTTTTGTCCAATCACAAATCTGAAATTTGATATTTAAAAATTATAAAAATTGATTTTTAATTTTCATATATTTAATTTAATATAAATATTTTTCATTTAAACTATTGAAAAACTATAATAAATCTTTTTTTCAACGATAAAACAAATCAAAAGTCAAAAAAATTTGAATGCTAAGCGATTGCTATATACCGTACATTCAACAGGTATAATAAACACATAAAAATTAAATGAATTTCTTTTAAATAATAATAATAGTTAAAAAAAAATTAAAAAAACATGAAAGAAATACACCATCCAGAATAAGCATCAAACACTATCACTTTTAATGATACAAGAAGTGAGCTTTTTCAATACCCTTTATCAAAAACAAAAAAAAATTATTAATCAAAAGTTTAAATAAGAACTTCTAAAATATTAAAGTTTAAAACACACATGATATGTCAATTTTGCATTTATATATATATATGAGAAAAAAACATATATATATATTATATATATATATTTTAAATTTGTTCACTTATCATAAAATGAAATACCATAATTGATAATTGTTGAGAAATCTAGTCGATTCTCATTAGCTCATTCGGTTAAGGTTTGGCTGTCATGAGCAGGGCGACCCGAGTTCAATTCCCCTTAGGGTCAAGAGCTAGTTGGGAGGAAACACCCAAAAATCCATCCATCATAAGGGTTGGTGTGGCCCAGGGCAGGTGTGATCCCTGGGTGACTTTGATGGCTTAGATGCCCCTCGGTTGCAGTTCTTACCAATGGTTCATTGCTCCCGGCCCCGAGTGATGGGAAATCGAACAAAAAATAATAATAATAAATGTTGACCAATCTAATATCTAAATACTCAAGCTTTCAATGTTCATAAGCTTACAAAAAACAAGTGTTGTACTAATTTGGATATGCCAAGATGCCAAGGTTCAATAAATTCATTCAAATATGAGCTTGTGTTCACAAAGATGGAACTTGGAGATGCATGGGAAGTAGGAACAATTAAGTAATGTAGTGAGAAACATCTTCCCTAATTTGGAGGTGGAAATGGGGGACAACTCCAAGAATAATAAGGAAAACATATTGTGAAGTAATTAATGTCTTCAAACAAGGAAAGTGTGATCTTCAACCCACAAGATGGGAAATGTGGAAGGCACAACACAATATAGAATAAATAATAAAACAATGAATGCCGCCTTCAAATTTTCAAATGAGTATAAGCAAGAGTATACCAAAGGGTGAGGATTGGAGCATGCTAAATGATAGCAACTAAGATGACCTCTAAATATTATTAATTCAAATAATAAACCTATAAGCTAAAATTTTCCATTTAGATATGTTTTGTGTATCGTTTTATTTTTAATTTAAAGCTATACAAAATCAAAGGAGAATGATCGCTTACATGTCCTATTACACAAATTCCTACTATAAATACATATTAAACAACAATGTTTTGCCAATTATTAAATGTAGCACAATCTATCCAAACACAAATTCCTCTATGTTTAGGCGAAAAGTGTCCCCACTTCCTTCAGAGATATGCAAGAACTTATCATCCATTTTCTTCTACCGTCAAGATGTATAAAAAAATTGTCATGTGAAGGAGATGACCATGTTGTTGCATCAAACTGGAAAAGTTTGACTTAAGTCCTTCACTATTTGAATGTCGTGATGTTTAGAAATGTCTATTGTGACTTCGAGCTTCCTAACATTTTGAATTTTTTTGTAAGTGTAATACCAATTATATATCTAAATTTTCATTAAATCTTTAAAATGATAATTAAAAAAATTAAAAATTCTGTTAATAAAAAGTTATTGCTTAAACCGTAAACAATAATATCTTTGTTAAAAAGTTATATATTTAGAATTTGGAGAAATATTTTTATTAATGAAAAGTGAATATGTATATAATTTAAAACTAATAATCAATACGGTAGTGATAGATAGGGATCTGTTAGAAAAGAATTGATCACGGTTTATGTAATATGATCGATGGCATTTTTATTTATTTGTATAAAAAATATTAATATATAATATAATAATAAATACCATATATTTATTATGTAATATAATCAATACCGTGTTTATTTATTTGTCCTTCATACGGGAGCATAGATATATGAGAATATGAGATTGAAATGAAAAACTAAAACCCTAGGGCGAAATGCGACAGAGCCAAAGAGGAGAGGTTTTATTTAACTGTACACCAGTAGCCAGAGAGAAAAGCAAGAAGGACATTAGCCATCTGTGCACCAGTGGTCTAGTGGTAGAATAGTACCCTGCCACGGTACAGACCCGGGTTCGATTCCCGGCTGGTGCAGTAACAGGGCCTTGCACTTTGCGTCCACGATGTCAAAGATGGAAACCGTGGAAAAGATGATTGGTTAAGCCCGATACTCATTTTGTTTTTTCTTTCACAGCCTTCCTGCTTGATTCGGTAAGCCTTCCCAGCCCGTTACTCATTCTGTCTTTTATTTCACAGCCTTCCTGCTTGCTTGCCATTGGCATTCTCCAGCCTTCCTGCTTGCTTGCCATTGGCATTCTCCAGCCTCCTTCCTTCAGGTTATCCTATCCTATCATTTTGGAAACAGTGGAAAAGATGATTAGGTAAGCCCAACACCCAGACAGAATATGTTTCTCTTAAGTCTGAAGCGTTCTGTTATATATTTTATCTTGCCTTTATTTCACAGCCTTCCTGCTCGCTTGCCTTTGACATTCTCCTTCCTTCGTGTTATCCTATCCTATTCGCATCGCCTATATCATTTTGGGGTTGGGGGGTTACAATACTGCTCCCTAAGAATCTTTCCACTTTTTACTCCCATCTACTGTCGTCATATTATTTTGGAGTCGGCGGGGTAACGATAGGTTCTGTAATACGCTTCCACTTTTCGCTTCTAAATACTGTCGTTGTAGTATAGTGGTGAGTATTCCCGCCTGTCACGCGGGTGACCCGGGTTCGATCCCCGGCAACGGCGTTTTTTTTTTTCAACACTCATTTGTTTTTTTTCAACACTCATTTGTTTTTTTTCAACACTCATTTTGACGCTTGCAAGAAACCTAAATGTTGCTAAATAATCAATCAATTTATTTTTATTCGTCGTAAGCTAAACTGTAAGCTAAACTCTAGATGATTTGCATCAATAACTTGGTGATTTTTCAGACAAAAATCTTCAGAAATTGTTAAAATGACAATTTTTTGTTGCTATAATTGCATAGTCCAGGTGCTGCAGGGGCCAATCGAGGTCACTGAATCCATTTCTACTACCAAAATTGCAATTTGAGCAACCTAAATTGCAGTTTCAGCAATTTCTCCATTGCCGATTCTGGTAAAAATCACCAGAAAAGATGCAAATCATCTAGAAATTAGCCCATTCCTTTTTATTCCATCTTTTGTTTTGCCTAAGTTGCTTCCTTCATTCAAGGCCTCACTTGACATACCAACGGAACGTCCCATTGCAAGTCGAGTTATGCTTCCTTCATTCAGTAAATTCGAGTTGGGTAAATTTGGTTCTGTTTTAGCAGTTGCAATATCAATCAAACTAGAGTAGAAAACTGATTATAATTGGTAGTAATAAACTTGGACCGAGGCCAACGTAAATTTGGATATGAGAATGATTTGTCCAACAATCAATAGAATTATCACCATAATCACACGAGACATTAAAAAACGACAACACCTAATGCAAGATACAGCAACACCTCTCGCTAACTCACTTAATCAGTCAATCAAGTAAGTGTCGGTAAGTGATCACTTCATAAATATGGAACCTCATCGTGATCGAACAAACCCAATCATTATCATCGCTTTATATTTTAATTTTCATCCATAAAAGTGCCTCTATGTTGTGACTCACTACTTTCTTTAACATGGTGTACAAAGCTATTCTAATATCGTAATGGGCTTTTGATGATTTTTCAATTGGAAGAAAGCAAAACGCCGAACTAGGGCATCCGCCGTCAACAACAATGATTTTTGTTTTCTATATTCTTCATGGATCCATCAACAATACTAAAAACATGCAAGGCAAGTATTGTAAGCACATCCACATCGGAACAGACATCCTAGTACCCAAAAAAATGACAGCTTTCGATTAAACCAAAGAAGCCGAATTGTAGGATTGGACCAGCATCTGCTAAGGCGCTCTAATCTAGATATAATGTTACAGTTAAACATGTTTAATAACAAATTTGTGTTTAATAAAAGTATGATTACATAGTTGATGTTATAATAAAGAGACAAATAATATTTGTTAATTTTAATAATTTTAATATGTTAGTATATTAAATTTTAGTTAAATGTTAAATGTTATATATTTTATATGAATTTATGTTAAACTTGGGATTATGATTATATAATATTAATATACAATTTAAATTAATTGAGTTTAGATCACGTGGTTGGGAGGAATGTTGTTATCCTCTCCACCCAGGTTCAAATCTCACTTTGTGACACTTGCTCCTTGGGAGCCGACTTTGACTATGTAATGATTGTAATTCTAGTCATTCCTTGATTCTCTAGAATAGCAAGTGTTGACATATTTATTCGAGTGATAGGGTGGAAGGACGCAAGAAACTGTACATATTTTCTAACTGTGTATTAAGTGGTGGCAAGTTAGTTTCCATCAAAGAGTTTTCATTCATTGGAGATGTGGAGCAGGTATATGTGTAGGTAGATATTTACATTTTTGTATGGAAAAACATTACAAAAGAAGATGGTTATTGAAAGGCCCTTGATGTTGATCCAAACTAACGTACTCACCATAGGTTTCACTTTTGTGGTAAAAAGTAGATTCCATGGTTTTATGGCAAGGTATGATTTATCCATAAACCAAATTTCCTTAAGCATAGAGATTGTATCCTCTATTGGGTCAAAAACAAATCCAAGTTCCTTTTCACCAATGAGGTGACACTTGGCGGGGAATAGAAGATCTAATCGTCTAACGATACATCTTCTGAATATTTGACAAGTTAGATCCTACCGTCCAATTGCCCCTATCTCCAAATCCTCAAGGAAATCAAACGAATATAGAATGAGACCCTATAGAAATCCTAGAGTGAAAGATCTAATATCAAACCTACCTTTCTCACCATTTAATATGTAGTCTATGTTTATTTAAAAGTATAATTACATAGTTGATGTTATAATAATGAGACAAATAATACTTGTTAAAAATAATTTCAACAGGGGAGGTAGGTGCAGGTGGGGTTCTCTTTGACCCTGGTGGGAATGCTTTGGAAACCTTTTCCTAGGGATAAGGCTACAAGAACAACAACCAAGCAAAGTGGATAATGCTCTTTCAAGGAGCTGAGATTATTGCTTTGTTAAATCTATTGAAGCTTTATATATTTGGAGACTCTATGATTTTCATCCACAAAATGCGTAAAAGCATGAAAAGTCGGGATTCAACTTTGGGACATTTACAAAAAAGCATTTTGAGTCTTCTCAAATTCCCTAGCAATCTTCTCTATTTCTTATAAGATGAACCAATAACAAAATGGCAGGCTATTTGGCAAATCATGGTGCTAAGTTAGCTCAAGGAATGATTGTGCAAAATTGGGGCTCGCCCCAAAGGAAATAGATTCCATGAATAATCAATTTTAATGGAGGTTGGTTGTAGGATACAAGGTGACATGAGGATCTGCATGGAATCATTGGTGTTCCGTCCCATTCCATGAGATACCAAACTACCTCCAAAGGTGGGGGTTTCAAAGGTATCCAGGGGAATGTGTATGGTCATACTATGTACTGTGGGGTTTTATATGCTCCTTGATGCAAGATTTTTCCCCCCTTCATGCTTTCTCTAGCTTGCACGTGAGAAATTAAGGTCTCGTATATTTTAAATGTTGGCAGGGGGGGAGAGGGTTCCTCCCTGAGAAAAGATGGAGCTTTCTACTAAGGGTTCTAGCAAGGTTGGACATTCTAAGTTAGGCCAAGCAAATCCCCCATTGTTTATTTTGAAAGAATACATGCTTTATCCTCTCATTGGTGATGCAAGTTTGAATTTGAGTTTTCCTATGGGCAAGGAGCCTCTCTATCCTAATACCATTGATAGTGAAATTGTGGAGAATATCGTTCCAAGGAATTATGAAGGTGTTAAACAGAGCCCTTTTCTCTCACCCCTTTGGTTAGGGAACCCTAAGTGTGACGGGAACATCAATGTCTAGTCTAGTGAAGTTGCTTCACTTTTGTTTAGTCAACAAACATGTGAAATATGTCATCATAGAGGGAACTCTTCAGCGGCATGACAATTGATTTGAGTGACTTCAAGCATATGTTACGAGTGGTTAATGACCATATAGGAGGAATGTTGGATGCTCCTAGGAAGATTTCATACTACACCTCAGATTTAGACATAAAGGTTAAAGATATTGAAAGCAATATGCAAGAGCAAGGAGGCCAACTGAAAGGATTTGGGCAGACCTTATTAATTGTTGAAAATGAACCAATGTAATCACTATCACAACACTCTCCTTGTCAAAGCGAATAGCATGGAGAAGTATTCAATCCTCCAACCTGCTCATGAAGGAAAATACTCCATCAAACTGTATATATAGAAATAGATTTTCTATTTAGCATTATGTAAGCCTACGCTCTTTCCAATTTTGTTGGGTAAGGATTTTAAACCCTTTACCTTTGGTAGAAGCCTAGACTTTTTTTAACAATGATCTGGTAACAACATTTTGATATAAAAAATTAATCATTTATATTTTTTAAAATAATACATTAAATTATAGTTAAACGTATACTAAGATGAATTTATATGATACTTAGGGTTATGACTATATAATATTAATATATAATTTATGTTACATAATAAGAATAACAATAATTATTATATATAATAAATAGTTTATTTATGCTTTTTTCTTTTGGAAAAAAAATAAATAGTTTATAATATTTATATAATAAATAGCAGTGAAGAACCATAATAAAATATTATGAAGGTAATACTATTATATAATATTTTTCAAATAAATGAGAATTTGAGATAAAAATTGTTTTATATGATTATATTTTTGTATTAATAAGAATCATAAAGCGTTAATATTTTCATAAATAGAAATTTTGTAAGTAAATATATTGGTTTTAAAGCGATGTAAATTAATAATTGAATGGAATTTCTAGAAATTCAATATGAATTATATAAAATTTGATTTTTAGTTTTTAATAGATATAAATTCTTATAATTAATTTGTTGCCTTTAAAAATAAAACTTATGAAGACAAGTTCTTGAATTATATAAAATTTGGTTTTTTTAATTTTTAATAAATATATAAATTCTTATAATTGATTTGATAAATAGTTGAGTTTATACGTAAAAATTATGAAGACAAGTTCTTCTCCATAGCGAAACTCCTTTGCTTTCATTTTATTTTTTCTTTATTATTAGACTTTTAATAACAATATTATTCTTATCATTTTTACTATAATTCACTTTATTTCTATTTTGTTTTTATTATTAGTTTTTTACTAATAATATTATCTTTATATTTTGATTTTAAATATCAATTAGATGGTAACATTAATTGGTTTTTTCATATTTAATTATTTACATCAACTGATGTTTATATTTATAACGATAGATGTTAGAATAATATATATCAATGTTATTCTTTCCACTTTTGATTTGGGATGGATGTTTATTTCTATGGATTCTAGATTACACGAAGATGAGACAAGTGTATTGTCCAAATTAATTTTATGGTCATCACTCTTTTATTCGAAATAAACAATTATAAAAAAATGATAATATAAAAAATAACTGGTATTTGATCACTGAATAATGGGTAGTTTATGGCAAACAACCTGTTTAACTAGAAGAAGGTGGGTAATAAAACCTAGTATAGGGTGATTACAACTATACATGGAGAACAAGTAACAGATTTAATTTGTTCATGGCACTTAACTTGTGGCCTATTAGTGTTCACCAGCCACAAGTTAAGTGGTTGTGCTAGTTTAGAAGTTGGGGTAGACTAGCAAGTATGTATTTCCTAGATTGCATGAGGATGAGACAAGAGACAAGTGTATTGTCCACATCGATTTTATGGTCGCCATTCTGAATTCACGACAAACAATTATATATAAAAAAAAAGAATATCTACCCCTTTATTACATCGATAACACCTATCAATATAATTCTCTCCACTTTTGATTTGGGATGGAGGTAGATCTCCACAGATCCCATATTGCACGAGGATGAGTCAAGTGTACTATCCAGAATGATTTCATGGTCATTGTCCCAGATTACAAGAGGATGAGACAACTGTATTGTCCAAATTTATTATACGATTGTCGTTCCAAATTCGAAATAAACAATTATAATAGGCCACAACCACTTAACTTGTGTCCTGTGAACAACAGTAAGCCACAAGTGCCAGAAAGAAATTAAATATGTTACTTGTTCTCCATGTGTAGTTGTAATTATCCGTTGTCTATGCCTCAGTTAGCTTTTATCACCATTGTTCTTCTAATTAAACGAGTTGTTTTCCACGAACTGTAAACAACTCGTGTTTGTAACAAACAACTAGTTTAATTAGAAGAATACAGGTGATAATCGTTAGCTAAGGCATAGACAATGGGTAATTACAACTACACATAAAGAACAAGTAATTGATTTAATTTGTTTGTAACACTTAACTTGTAGCCTATTGTTATTCATAAGCCACAAGTTAAGTAATTATACTAATTTTTAAAAAAATAAATAATAAAACCAAAAATTTATTCATATCACTTAACGTACTTTAACGTACTTTATGGATATTCACAAACCACCAATTAAGTAGCTCTATTAATTTCATTTATAATCAACAAAATTTAAAAATTTAAATTTATACTCTTAAAAATAAAGTTGTGTAGTTTAATATTTCCCATTCTCTTTTAAAGCTTCTTCCACCTCTTCCAGGTACATTTTTCATTTAAAATTACAATGTACATTTTTATTTAATGCATCGTACAATCTAATCTAAAATTATTATACATTTTTATTTTTATTTAAAAAATTAAAATATTTACGTACGTGGAATGGTGCTAAGTGTTTGCCAACAACTAACTTACCACCGCTTACACAAACAAGTAACTTACTACCGCTGAACATTCTTCAACAAAAAGTTAGAAGCCTAAAGACGCATCTATCATAAAGTTTTCTCCAATCTATAGGTGTTCCATTAGCGCTAAGTGTTCACTACCGGATACATGTTTACCACTTAAAAGTTCCCGTAAACTTTCGTCAGCTCCAATTATTCACTGCAAGATATATGTCAATCACAGGAGTAAACCCGGGGTGTGAGTAGTATTGTTATGTAGATCTTCTTTGTGATAGAGAGACAATTATTGCTTAAATGTGAGATGATTTTATTTATTTTTGGTGAGTTTGTTCGGCACGATTTTGATGGAATATGATTAAAATTTTGAGGGTACTGAATTTATTTATACATTCAGAATCACGATTTGAACATCACAAAATTTGGATTAGTTGAAAAAAATATTGTCGGATTTTGACAAAAAACTCGGTGGAAGTCAAAATGGTCGCTTGTCTAGACTTCTTCAATTTCAACTATAAAATTTCCTTTATGGCTATGGACATTGTATAGAGCTATGTAATCAATTAATTGCAATTATTTTCATAACTTAGATTGGGTGGTTGGGAGGAATATTGTCATCCTTCCCTCACGGGTTCAACTCTTGCTTTGTGACACTTGCTCTTTGGGAGCCGAGTTTAATGATGTGTTGCTTGACAAGATTTATCACTTGATGATATATTGCTGAATTAGATTTTTTACTATACCTTGATTCTTTAGAATATCAAGTGTTGGCATTCTTCATTGAAAAAAATAATAAAAATTTTCAACCATAAAATTGTCTCACTATCTCTACGGTTGTGTAGAGAATTATTTTCTCAATTAATTGCAGAACAAGGTTGTGAGCCATGCCACTGATACCGTAATGGGATTTCGGTTGTTTTTCAATCGGAAGTCCAAAGAAAATGTTTCCTCACATATCTGGATCGGTGTATCCTAAGAGAAAATGTTGGGATTCCCAATTCTCAAAAAGGTCATCTGGCCCAACCCGAGGTGATTTCGGTGAGAAGGGGAAGAATGATGGAACCATTGAAGTATCTCATCCTGCTTTCGATATGTAGTCGAGTAGCACTATAGATTTGGAGAGAGTAGCCCATCCTCCTCCAGATATGTGGTCAAGTAGCGTTGTGGATCAAGATGAAGTGTTTAAGGATTTGAACTCTAACGGTGCTAAGCAAGAAACAAACAAAGGTAAATATCATATTTTTGGAGGAGAATTTGGACGTAGATGGGGACATTGATTTGAAATAGTTAGTGGCTCGCAACTTTGAGGGAATGGATGGGCCACGCATAGTCCAAGACCTTAAAGATGCTTTGAGGATGTTCAACATATATGGGGATGGATCCTATTGGATAGGCAAGGGGACATAACCATGAAACATGGACTGAGATTAAACACAAATCATTCACAACTACAGTTGATTCAGTATTAAGCAACATGAGCTTTCAAGATCTTCTTCATTAACACGGAAAAAAAAAAAAAAAAAAAAATTGTCCTCTCCACCTCTACCTCTACAACTAAAATTACACTTCATACATATAAGCAACTTCTATACTAGTTCAGGAAGTTTCCCTCATTATTTGCTTTACCTAATCCTATTAAAATATATCACATCTACTGTCAAAATGTACATCAAGCAACTTACTTCTTGCAGAGTCACTTGTACTAGTTTACTTATGCCAGAGGGAGAAATTACTCCTTCTTACACTCCCCCTTAATTTCTACTTTATAAATTTCATGACTACCTATACCTAGGTCATTCCTTTGAGTTACAAATTTATCTCTTTCCAATAGCTTAGTGAAAATATCATCCAGTTGGTCTTGGGATTTACAAAATTCCAAACATATTTCTCCATTGCTTACAAGCTCTTTGATAAAATGATATCTGGTATCAATATGTTTGTTTTTCCGATGGAATACATGTTTTTTGGATAATGTTGTGGTTGAGTTGTTTTCATAAAAGATATGTGTTGCTTCCTTTTCTTTATGCCGAAGATATTCTAATATTTTCCTCAACCATACATCGTGACATGTTGTTGATGTTGTTGCCACATACTTTGCTTCTACTGACGATATTGTCACAATGGGATGCTTTTTGGATGACCATGAAATCAAACCTGATCTAAGATGAAATGCATAACCTGAAGTGCTCTTTCTATCATCAATACTTCCTGCAAAATCATTGGCAGTGTACCTGTTTGTGCCAGAAATTGTTTCCAAGGCCAAAGAAACAAGCCAACACAATCTCAAATAAAACTCAGTAAATAAAATAGGTTTTAGGTTTTTGAAAGGTTTTGTGGTTGTAAAGTTTTGGGAACAATCAGGGAATACATTCATGAGCAAAATAATAACTAAATCACAAACAAAAGATAATAAATATGCATGATATATCCAACAAGATCAAACAGAAATACAATGTTGAGGTTTATTCATAAAAGACAAGCATCACCAGTAGATACACATAAACCAGCAATGAATATATCTATTAAGCAACTAAATAAGATGAAAAATGAAGCCAACACATAAAACTGAAGGGTAAAATTCATCTATATCTCATAATTTCATCAGCAAATGCTTACAAGAGTCATCTTACTTAGCTCTGAACAAGTCTAAAGACAAAGGTAATCTGGAGACCTCCTGAAGCTCCCAAAAATCAGAACCCTTCTTCAGTCCCTTTGTCCCTCTTTTATAATTACAAAGAAGTGGTTCTATTTCCCCTTCATTAGGTCGAAATTGAAACTACTGAGCAGTTACATTAACTAACTAACTCAACTAATTAACTAAAAATAGCAAATCGGATTCCTGGCAAATATGGAGAATTTCTGGAAAATAGGTGTCAAAGAAGCTTCCATATCTCTCAATTGGTGACACCTGTGTAAAACATGAGAGAGTTTTTTGTAAATGGGTCCGTAATGGACAAAAACCTCTCTTGGTTTTTAAAAATTCATCTCAAGTCAATCAAAATCTTCCCCGCGAGATGAACACTAAAACAGGAAAATATTAAATATTTAACATCCCTGAAAAATAGGCTGCAAAGATTAAACTGAATCTTTCAAAACTTGATAGCTGTTGCAAAACTGAGAGAGGTTTTTGTATATGTATATCTTATGAACAAAAACCTCTTTTTGTTTTCAAAATTTCCTCTCCATCAGCTCGTGGTCTGCATTTGACTTCAGTAACCCAAAACAGGAAAAAAAACAGAGCAGAATTCTCAAACGATTTCCTCACAATGTGTAACCACTTGGAATCATGATGTTCCCTTCATCAGCACGTAGCAACTTCTCTAAAACATGTCATTAGTCATTCATAATTCCAAAATGTGCCAAGATTTGTTAAAAAATTGGAGGAATTTTGGAGTCGCGATATTCTTGTAGCGTGCCTTTGATGATTTTGAGCTCCAGCGCTACAAGAATAATTTTAACACTGTTTTGGCGCTTTTCTTCATCTTTTTGTCATTTTGTATGGAGTTTTAAAGCTGTTAGAGTAATGATTATGCATGACTATACTTATAATATGGTCTATGAACCCATTATTTGATATGATGACTTTTAAAACCCTTTAAACAAAAAACAAACCTAAAGGTAAAAACTTGAAAATTTCAAAAGCAAGCCCAAAAATTCATATAAAAACTACAGAAAATTTCCTAAAAGAGGGAAAAATCAAATTAAAACAAATAGATAAATCAAAATAAAATGAAAATCAAACAAAATTTGAAAGAACAAATTACTGACTTAACATCTGGCTCCAGTTGCGGGATGAAGACCTCCCTGCGAGGCTTCAAGAACCTGTAGACCAGTTCCTTCTGTCTGCTATCTTATCTACCTGTATGCAAAACTTCCATTGGGCTATGGAGTCTTATTATGATTCACTCACCGGTATGTACAATGATCAGTAAAAATGCTCCTATAAACTGTAAAAATGCTTGAGGAATCGCCCATTAACAGGGCTGGACAACTCCTCACCTTCCAAAGACTGCAAGATAAAAGTATTGTTCTCTAAAACTTTTGATACCAAAAAAGGGCCAAACCAAAGATTGTCAAACTTACCATGCTTACCCTTTTGCTCCTTTCTTGCATCCCATCTTAGAACCATCTCACCTTCTATGAAAGTATTTTCTTTAATGTTCCTGTCAAATCTGTTTTTAATCTTGGCTCTGTATAGCTGTGCTTTTTCATCCACCTTAGAGATCCTCTGAGCTCCAACTACTTGCTGCAAAACCTGTTCAATCTTGGGAAGAGGATAGTTGTCTTTTAATGATGATCTATTCAGATTTCTGAAGTCAATACATAATCTAATTTCCCCATTCTTTTTTCTGACAGGAACCGAATTAGAAACCCAGGAAGAGTACCTGAGAGGCACTATTATCTTTGCATCCAACAGCTTCTTTATTTATTTTTCAATTACAGGGAATAAAGCTGGATTGATCCTTCTTAGTTTCTGTCGAAAAGGATTAACATTGAGCTTCAAAGGGACCTTGTGCTGAATAATTGTTGTATCATAAGTTCTTAGTTCTTGATAAGACCAGGCAAATACATCTACATGTTCTTTCAAAAGTTTGATATATCTATTTCTTTGTTCAGCTGTCAGAGATTTAGAAATTTTTACCATCTTTGGATGTTCTACTAAACCAATATTGCAGTCCATTACATTGTCTTCTGAAGATTGAACCACTGGCTTTGAAGGTGTATCATCCTTTGTAAATATTCTTTCTAAAGGTACTAGACCTTTTGGAATGAAGTTTCTCTTCAACTCAATGATTTTATGACCTGCTATCTCTTCTGCAGCAAACTCATTTAACTGTTCATCCCCCTCATCCTCCTCCTGATCAATTTGAGCATTTGAAAACTCATCTGTAAGCTCAAGGAATTTTTTGATTTCAATGTCATCTTCAAAAACCCTCCAGTGCTTCACATTATCAGGCACACATGGTCTATACCTCACCTCTATGGGATACCTTAGCTGAGTGGTCTTAGGGATTTTGAAATGTGTGGCCGCCAAAGCTAATGAGTCTACAGTCTCATTATGATTCCTTGGAATATGAGTGATATTAAATGCTATAAAATAGTTTTCAAGCATATCCCATACCTCATTCCGATATACTTTCAGCAAACCCTGCTTTACTTGATAGTTGTTCTTCACCTGCTGAACAACTAGTTCGGAGTCGCCAAATGCAGCAATTTGTTGAATTCCTAAATCTTTAGCAGCCTTCAATCCCAGTAGCAGAGCTTCATACTTAGCAGTGTTGTTAGTGGTAACAAATTCCAACTTATACATAAGTTTCACTGTTTCACCCCCAGGGGAAATGAGTAAAACTCCAGCTCCAGCACCCTCTTTGCATGAGGATCCATCAAAGTATAACTACCACAGTGCATCTTCTTCCTCTCTGCTGTGTTTTATTTGCTGTCCTTTTTCCACTTGTAACAGACCAGCAGAATTATCCTCCTCACTGAAATGTAACATGCATGTACCAAGATCTTTATCAACAGAGTACAATGGGTGATTGGTGGGGTTTTTATCATCTGTTACTATGTAAGCAAGCTGCAGCTCTCTGTAAAGTCTTCTATTTTCTCCACCAAAAACAGGAAAGGTGGCATAAGAGAGGTCCATCTGTAAGGTTCCCCCAACCTTCTTATCCCATGACCTAGAAAGAAGCAAGCCAAACTTTGGTGTGATGTCAGCTACCACAACATCCATTATCACACTTTTCATGGCCAATTGAGCAAGGTTGACAACCATGTCTTTTATTACTCCTAGACACTTCACAGCTCGAGAGTCAAAGGCATATAAATCATCGTAAGGTTTGGTGATACTGAGGCCCAGGGCTTCCATTACAGCTTTTGGCATCAAGTTATGGGATGCTCCTGAATCTAAGAGGCAATTGTGAATCATTTGCTCATGGACAGTCAAGGTTACATAGAAAGGAGGAGAAGCACCAGCCTCATTTTCAGTATTCTCAGCCAGAGCTGATCTAATGAAGATTTTAGGGTTTTCTTCCTACAAGTTAACTATATCTGAAACAGGCTGATTACTGGGTACATTCATCGCTTTCAGAACTGTTTCTTTATATGATGGATTCTTTATTAACTCAGTCAAAGGTACAGGAATCTTTAACTTCCCTAGTTCATTCTCCAAACTAAAATTTTGGACATATTTATTTACCTCTTCAACTTCAACATTCTTCTTTGATTTTTCTGCAGATTGCTTCTTCTCTATGACAGGATCAGTTATTTGTTTAGCAGGAACAGGTGCAGCAGGAACAACTGCCTTTTTCTTCGGGGCTTGGACCACTTGTTTTGGGCCTGATCTAAGATTTATGGTCTTCTTAGGTCCATTCTGATGAACAGTAGCAGTTACAGCAGTATTTTCCAAGCCTAAATCATCTTCAGTTTCAAACATGTCAGCATCGTAGTATTCTAAATTCAAAAAATCTTTTTCAGTAACAAAACCTTCATACAATGCCTCTCCAAAATGATTGACATCTTGATCATTCTCTTGAAAAATAAGTTCATCATCAACTTCTTCTTCATCAACCATATTGTTTTGAAAAGGTGGTGGCACTCTTTGGTCCTCATTTTCTTTCCTTTCTCGTTGGATATCATTATTCCTTTGTTCTCTAGGCATGAAGCGGGGAACAAATTGCCTTCTGAACTGATTCTGATTATTGTGATTTCGTTCACCTTCCGAAGGAGGTTTGCTGGAATTTTTCTCAAGCTCTAATTTGTTCAATTTTGCAGTCAAAATCTTTACCAACTTAGCCATTTCATCAATTTTCCCCTCTGCAGAATGAGAAGCAGGACCTCCTGGGGCTGCTTCCTTTTTTCCTTTCCTGTCATAAAGTTGCTGAGTTGTTTCCTTCTTTAATCTATTAGAAGCCAAGATGTTGGATTCTACCTCCAATGTTGCATCCTGCATATTCAGTAAAGAGATAGGTCTTCTCTCTCTCAACAATAAAGAAAACTCATGATCAAAGGCATTTGCATAGGTAAGTTTGGCTGATGTTTCTGTAGGCTTTATTTCTGCAGAAATTCTACTGTACATCTTATTAAACCTTTTGGAAAAATATGCAACAGTCTCATCCTTCTTCCTACTGAGAGCTCCAAATTCAGTTATGTAATATGTATGGTCTTTAGTGTCACCCCATTGTCTCATGAAAAGATCACGAAGTTCTTCAATGACAGTGATGGAATTAGGAGGCAACTCTCTGAACCATTTTCTTACATCTCCATCAAGGCTCTGCACAAACATTCTCATCCATACATCTTTAGCCTCAATGTTTTGGTTATCAGCATAACTGAGAAAAGCTTCCCAATGTTCTTCAGCTGTAGTTTCCCCCTATCCATTAAACCTAGGAAGATATTTCTGATAGTCACCCACAGGCAATGCATTTAAAGGCTGAGGCAAGACCAATGGTGCATATCTGGCTGCAACCATCCGGTCCATCATGTCTATGGGCTAATTTTGGGCTGCCATTTTTGGATTGACTAACTTTGATGAAAAGGAAATTTGACTAGAACCTGGTTGAAAAGGTTTTTTACCTAGTTTCAATTGAAAAATAGGTATCTTACCAAGAGAAACAGTTTTGGCTTTTTTGAAGGATTTAGGAATAGTAAAAACTTGAAAATTGCTATCAGGGATAATAGGTCTTAACCAAGGTAAGTTTTCTTCTTCTTTTCCTAACAAAACAGAATGTGATGAAACATCCAACTGATCAGGGTCACACAGGGCTGGTAAAGATTGAGACCTTCTAACTTTCCTTGCTGTCTTTAATATCTGTTCAGGGTCTGTCACACCCAACTGCAATGGTGAAGTAGGTCTGTTCCTGGTTCCAATTCCTCTAGTAGCCACTGTATCAAACTTGGTGAAAAGTAGCCTTAAAGATGAGCTGGTTTAAGGCCACCTCCTAAAACCAGTGAAATGATAAGTATCCTAGGGAAAAATCTGTTTTCAACTTCGTTCCCCGGCAACGGCGCCAAAGATGTTTGTGCCAGAAATTGTTTCCAAGGCCAAAGAAACAAGCCAACACAATCTCAAATAAAACCCAATAAATAAAATAGGTTTTAGGTTTTTGAAAGGTTTTGTGGTTGTAAAGTTTTGGGAACAATCAGGGAATACAATCATGAGCAAAATAATAACTAAATCATAAACAAAAGATAATAAAGATGCATGATATATCCAACAAGATCAAACAGAAATACAATGTTGAGGTTCATTCATAAAAGACAAGCATCACCAGTAGATACACATAAACCAGCAATGAATATATCTATTAAGAAACTAAATAAGCTGAAAAATGAAGCCAACACATAAAACTGAAGGGTAAAATTCATCTATATCTCATAATTTCATCAGCAAATGCTTACAAGAGTCATCTTACTTAGCTCTGAACAAGTCTGAAGACAAAGGTAATCTGGAGACCTCCTGAAGCTCCCAAAAATCAGAACCCTTCTTCAGTCCCTTTGTCCCTCTTTTATAATTACAAAGAAGTGGTTCTATTTCCCCTTCATTAGGTCAAAATTGAAACTATTGAGCAGTTACATTAACTAACTAACTCAACTAATTAACTAAAAATAGCAAATCAGATTCCTGGCAAATATGGCGAATTTCTGGAAAATAGGTGTCAAAGAAGCTTCCATATCTCTTAATTGGTGACACTTGTATAAAACCTGAGAGAGGTTTTTTTAAATGGGTCCGTGATGGACAAAAACCTCTCTTGGTTTTTAAAAATTCATCTCGAGTCAATCAAAATATTCCCCGCAAGATGAACACTAAAACAGGAAAATATTAAATATTTAACATCCCTGAAAAATAGGCTGCAAAGATTAAACTGAATCTTTCAAAACTTGACAGTTGTTGCAAAACTGAGAGAGGTTTTTGTATATGTATATCTTATGAACAAAAACCTCTTTTTGTTTTCAAAATTTCCTCTCCATCAGCTCGTGGTCTGCATTTGACTTCAGTAACCCAAAACAGGAAAAAAAACAGAGCAGAATTCTCAAACGATTTCCTCACAATGTGTAACCACTTGGAATCATGATGTTCCCTGCATCAGCACGTAGCAACTTCTCTAAAACATGTCATTAGTCATTCATCATTCCAAAATGTTCCAAGATTTGTTAAAAAATTGGAGGAATTTTGGAGTCGCGATATTCTTGTAGCGCGCCTTTGATGATTTTGAGCTCCAGCGCTACAAGAATAATTTTAGCACTGTTTTGGCGCTTTTCTTTAGCTTTTTGTCATTTTGCATGGATTTTTAAAGCTGTTAGAGTAATGATTATGCATGACTATATTTAGAATATGGTCTATGAACCCATTATTTGATATGATGACTTTTAAAACCCTTTAAACAAAAAACAAACCTAAAGTTAAAAACTTGAAAATTTCAAAAGCAAGCCCAAAAATTCATATAAAAACTACAGAAAATTTCCTAAAAGAGGGAAAAATCAAATTAAAACAAATAGATAAATTAAAATAAAATGAAAATCAAACAAAATTTGAAAGAACAAATTACTGACTTAACAGTACCCAACTAGAGAATTGGAATTTGTGCTTGAGTACATAATGCCAAAATTGGTTGTACCTGCAATATACCTCAAAATTCTTTTTACCTACTTTCCAATGGAAATTTTTTGGACTTTCCATGAACCTGGAAATTAAACTTACTACATACATAATGTTAGGTCTTGTAGTTGTTAAATACATCAGGTTTCCAACAAGTCTTTTATAAATTGTGGGATCCAATGTTGTTCCTTGCTCCTGCTTACTTGATTTTGTGCTTGTTACCACTTAGGTGTCTGTTGGCTTGCAATTTGTCATTCTAAATCTATTTAATACATTTTTAGCATAATTTTGTTGACATATAAATATGTCAATATCTGATTGCTCAACTTCAATGCCAAGGAAATATTTTATTAACCCAAGATCTATCATTAGAAACATTAGCTATGTTTTTGTTTAGGTCTTCCTGCTTTTTCCTACATTCATTGACTAAATGACCAAATCTTTTACAATAATAAAATTGATTTGTTTATTTTCCATACCTCATGTTTTTTTGATAGCCTTTGCCTCTCTCCCTTGAGCTCAGAGGGTGTTGTTGTGGATTGTCTTCTTGTTCCATAGTTTGTTTTTTCTCTCTCTGTGAAATGTAGTTGTTAAATATGCCTATGCCTCTGTTATATCTTCCTCTTTCTTTGCTTACAAAATCTTGTGTCTTGAATGCATGTTCAAGTATTCTTCTTCCCTATTAATTCTTGATTCGTAAGACAATAATGATCATGCCAACTCATCTACTGAGTATGTTGAAAAATCCTTAGATTCTTCAATGACAACTACTACCATACCAAATTTCTTAGTAAGACTCCTTAGAACCTTTTGCACTATTGTATCATCTTTTATGTCTTCTCTATGAATTCTTAGATGATTGACCACTGCCATTACATTGGTCATAAATTGGTCTATTGTCTTTGATTCTTTCAACTTTTGAGTTTCAAATTACATCATGAGATTTTGCAATTCACATTTTTCACTTTGTCTGTGCCTTTATATACTTTATCCAAAATATCCCAAGCTTCCTTTGCAGTTTTAGCATTTGTTATTTTTGGAAAAAAATGAGTCATGTGTACCTTGTTGAATTAGCCACATTGATCTGGCTTCTCTCTTCCTCTATTCATTTAATTCTGCTATTTGTGCATTTGTCATTGTCTGAAGTATTACCTATTTTGTGAAACTAGTTAAAACAGGTCCTTGAGATTGTCCCACGTACTATGGTTTCCATCTTTTTCATTTTTTGTTATACACTCTAAATTTTTATTTTATTTTTTTTACTTTATAACCTAAGGGCTTTTTTCTTTCTCCTTTCTTAAATCACATTTTTCTTTTACAATAAAAATATATATTTTCTTTTAAATTTTCTCCCATTTTTAATCTCTTCCTTTCCTTAATTCTTGGAGCCATTTTCTAGATCAAAGAACTCTCTTTTTAAGGAAAAAATATGGCACTCCTTCAAACTAGCTCACATTTTAACTTTCTTTCACGGAGGAGTTGTGCGGATTGACTTTTTCACAACTCCTTCAAAAGTTTTTATGCGGAGATGGTAAATCGTTGGCCAGAAATAAATAGCTGGCCTAAACCCTAAGGACTCAAGGCTCGAACTCGTGACCTCCCCCCATACCAAGAGAGTGTTCACACGTCTTACCAATTGAGCTAACCCTTGGGCCTGAGTTTTAATCTTTATTCACGGAGGAGTTGTGCAATCAATTTTTTTTTAAATAAAAAATAAGACTCAACATTTATTGTGAAAATTAAGATAAATCTATATTGATGATATTTATATTCACCAGTATAGATCCATTTTAAGCACGATAGGGATCCAATTTTTTAAGGTGTAATTTTTTTGTTGATGTATACAAAATTTAGGATAAAAAATTTCAAAGAACAATCATAATGATTCGATTAGCATAATATATATTTGATTTCATTAAAACGGGTAAAAATTTTAAAGCCTACATTTTTTTTTAATTTTATTATTAAAATATGTCACGTTACATCACATCACATCTCCCCCATACTAGGTTGTAAGCACATGGGCACTCTCAATGCAATAATTGTTTAGGCCACCAACTATTACGATACTTTAACTTTTCAAAATATTTTAAAACTAACAATATTTTTACTCTAACCAAACACACATTTAAAATGTCCATACCAAGATTTCATACTATATCTTACCATAATAACTTTATTGTGAAAAATAAAGCATACACATCAACAACAAAGCAAAAACATAACATTTCCTATTGAATTGCTTTGATGTTTCCAAACACCTAAATTGCAATGTCTAAATACCATGATATCATGATATTAGCACACAACACCGTGAAGTTCATCACCTGCTTATCCCATAATAATATACTCTCTAGAAAGCTTTCTAAATCCATAAGTAAGATGAGTATATGTTTGAACTTAAAAGAATGAAAAATGAAAAATGAAAAGATGGAGTGAAAGAGGTGGAAGGCGTTGAGTTGGGAATAGGGAGATGTTCAATTTGAGGGTTTCAGATGACAGAAGCAGGGTTACATTGAGCACATTGTAGCTTGGAGAATGACATAGGGGTTCAAAACCCCACCCATCGAAGCAAAGGAAAATGGGTTCGGGACAACAAAGAGATGGATACCTCTTTGGGAATGGGAGGAGAAGGATCGAGCGGCCCTAACAATGAACAGAATAGAACGCAGGAAGCCAAGGAAATGCATAACCAAAACCATAATGATCCCATCCCTGCAGATTAAATTTAAGGGTCTCTGAACTCACATTCAATATATGAAGGATCATGCATTGATTGGGAAATTTCTAGGTATCTGGCCATCTGAAAAACCATTAACCTGGTGGATTAATGGGACTTGGAAACCCAAAGGAAATTATGATCTGCAATTGGGAGTGAAAGGATTTTTTATAGTCATCTTTATTAATCTGGAGGACCAAAACATGATTATGGACAAAGGGCCATATTTCTTCAACTCGACGGGGCTATTCTTAAGACTATTGAAGGAAGGCTTCAACCCAGACAAGGAGGATTTAACAGTGGCACTAATTTGGATCCGCCTCTATTCCTTTTCGTCGGAGTACTGGAGGGAGGAAATCCTAGAAGATCTGGGGAATGCTTTAGGGTCCTTTGTAAAAGAATCTGAGAAGAAAAAATGGTGAGATATACATCCTATGTGAGGATATGCATCTATATGGACCTATCGAAAGAGATTCCAAAGGAAATCAATCTATCCTGGGAGGATGAGGAATGGATACAGCATTGGACTATGAAAATGTGCCCTTTAGATGTATAAGGTATCATGAACATGGACATTTATTCAAATATTGTCCTCTGAAACCACCCACGATGTCCTCAAAGCAGAAGGATGAGAAGGACATTGAGGGATTTACGAACGTCAATAGCAAGAAAAGACATGTTCAAATAGAGGATCGGGGCCTAAGATCCACAAGAAGCCTCAAACAACCAATATATTCGAGACTTTAAATCAAGATCTAGAGAACACCCAGGTTTCTGGGGAAAAGGAAGGGGAAGAAAAAAATAACGAGAAAGATAAAGGTAAAGAAGGAACACAGAATAACCTAAAAGAACGGGAAGAGCACAAGGACATTGATATGTAGGTTGAGGGCATAGAATATCCGAAGATTGAGGATTTATATCTGGATGGGATTGAACATGCATGCTACAACCTAGACTCAAGTTATATTCATTCTCAACAGCTGCGTCTTCTGAGAGACGTGATTCTCAATACAACCCCCATAAAGAACGTTGGATTGGTCTCAAAATCTCTCAAAGAAAATGATAGAAATATGAAGAATTCAGAAGAAAAATGGGGAAGAAGAAGCAATAGACAAAGGATTAAGGAGGTGTGGTGGGGGAATTGGTGACTTTAGGCCAATACCATACAATTAAGGAGCCATTCCAAGCTATTTCCAAATCCTTACAATGAAAATTATTTTGTGGAACATCAAAGGCTTGAATAGCTTTAAGAAGAGAATAATTTTGAAGAGGAAGATTGAGAATGAGAAACCTGCAGTTATGATGATATAGGAAACAAAATGCTCGGAAGGCGATCTCAGAGAAATAGGAATGAAGATATGGATGTTGAGTGTGGTTGTCATTGATGTCAAAGGATTTCAGTAATGACAAAGAAATAAAGACAAAGGATATGATGATATCAAATATATGGTGATGTGGCATGGTTGATGAAGATGAAAATCCACCTAATGATGTTCTATTACCTGCATGATGTCATTATTACAATTTGACCTAATTATATAGAGATTTGTCAGTTTGGAGAAATTCTGGAAAATGGCTAAGTGTTGGAAAATCGGTCCAAGTGGCCTTGGGAAAATGTTTTTCATAACTCATAGGTTAAGGTAAATGTATGCCCAATCTTGTCAGGATGTATCCTGTTGATCTGTCTACCTGACCATGGTCTCAATTTTTCTTGAGAGTGTCTGAGGATGAAGTTATAGGTCTTCCAAAATAGGGTTTTAGGCAGTTTTGCACCAATCCAATAAAATGTCCACCTCAGTCATAGGAAGATGAGTTTGAAGGTGAAATCAGTATGGATGTGCTCAGTGAGATGTACTACATCCAATAGTACCATGGGTTCATGATTTTGGTGAAATAAAAAATCCACCTTAGAGATAGAAAAAATTGTCTAAGTATAAAAATGTTGGTAAAAATGCCTGAGTGACCTCAGTAAAATGTTCGTCATTTCCTGTGGTTGATGTCTTGAATTATTTTAAGGGTATGGTTCTATAGAATGTTGAGTGGTGCATCCAACCATATCATTAGTTTGTCCAAAACGTATCTGTAGGTGAAGATATTGATCTTCCAAAAGTGTCTCCTAGCTTGATTTGCACTACTCCAGAAAAATGTCTGCTAAGGAGAGAGAAAGAAGTGTCAAAGGATGAAATTAGTTTGGATGGAATCATCTTGTTGGCCTCTATCCAGTGGATGTCTCATACTTCCAATTTGATGAAAATAAAAATCCCTTCATGATGACTTAGGGTATGACAATTTTGTCTAAGTGTTGAACTGGTAGTTTAAAAGGCTAGTTTCAAATGTCCGCCAGATGATGTGTGTGTATCAACAAATTCAAAAGGTGAAATGTATATATTCCTTGTTGAAGTGGTTATCCATTCATGGGTTCATTTTTCCATATGTGTCCTACTTTTTTGTTCCATTGTTTATTTTTAAATGATAATTGTTTAAATAAAAGAAAAATTAGGCAATACTTATTCACCCCCCCCAGTATTGCTGGATAAACCAACAATGGATAGGTAGTGAAATGATAGTCATCGACGCAGCTCACGTTGCTATAGGTCTGGCGAGTTGGTAGAATCCACGAGAGGTAAGCATGTCAAATTTTATGGCCACAATGCATATTCTATCTGCAGAATTCCATGTGACAGGTACAAATGTAAGAGGGATGATATCAAATGTCTATGGCCCCTATCAATCCTCCCTAAAAGAAGGATATTTAGACTCAATGGAGTGCTTGAGTATATGGGTGGGGCAGAGACATTGGATTATAGGAGGTGATTTCAACATGATCAAGAGTTTAGATGAAAAGATGGGTGGACAGTGGCACTTGATTAAACAATAACAATGTCATATTTGGTGAAATTATAGATAACTTGCAACTAGTGGAGGTGCTAACGTCAAATAGCCTTTACACCTAGAATAATAAATGTGCAGGAGATAGACATATATCATCCCGTCTTGACTGTTTCTTGGTCTCGGAATCAATTTTTGTGGGAGAAGGGGAAATATCTTCCCTGGTCCTTCTAGCCACAGGATCAAACCATTGACCCATAATCTTGATATGGGGAAGAATAGGGGAGAACCTGAGGAGACCCTCCTTCTTTGAATAGTTATGGTTGTCCCACCTAGATTTTCACGAGTTGGTAAGGCAATGGTGGATTGACTTTGTCCTTCCCAGAGGAACATTGATGTACAAATTTTAACAAAAATTGAAATTTATAAAAGAGAAAGTGAAAAAATGGAATAAGGAATCCTTTGGGAATATATTCCAAGAAAGATGAGGCTATAAAATCAATTAGAGGAACTGCAAAAATCTATATTGTAAGATGGGTACACTAAGGAGTTGAAGGTTGAAGAGACTGATCTACATGCGCAATTGGACAATAGGGAAATTCAAGAGGAGCTACTCTGGAAATAGAAGTTGAGGAAGGGGACCAGAACACCAGTTTTTTCCATCGTCCTGCCATCTAGCATTAATAGATGAATAGAATCATAAGACTTAAAACGGAGGAGGGAAGATATGTGGAGACACAAGAGGACATAGAGAATGAACTCAATACCTTCTTTAGGGACCTCCTGGAAGAAAAAATTTCAGACAGAAGCACATGCATAGACATGATTGTTCAACATATATCAGCTTTGATCACTTAAGAGCACAACGAGTTCCTTATGAGTCTGATTGAAATTCTTGAGTTGGAAGAAGCAATGAAGAAGATGGAAGGAGGCAAGGCACCAGGGCGTGATGGTTTCACAATCAAGTTTTTCCACTCTTGTTGGGACCTGCTAAAGGAAGAAGTGCTGTGGATTGTGGAGGATGCCAGGAAAATAGGGGGAGTACTGTCAGCCTTTAACTTCACCTTTTTAACCCTGATCCCCAAGGATAATGGAGTCAACTTGCCTAGTAAATTTAGACCAACAGCATTATGTAATGTTATATACAAGATAATAACAAAGGTTATAGCTAATCAGTTAAAACCTCTATTACTGCTAATAGTCTCCCCAGAGCAGGCTGGTTTTGTGGAAGGAGAGAATATTTTGGATGGAATTTTACTCACTCATGAAGTTATTCATTCTATAAAGGTGACAAAAGTCTCTAGAATTCTTATCAAATCAGAACTATCAAAGGCATACGACAAATTAAGATGGCAATTTATGGGGAGAATGCTACATGCTTTTGGTTTCCAGGAACAATCGATCAAATGGGTCTTGCAGCTCTCGTATTCAATCTTCTTCTCCATTCTAGTCAATGGAATTCCATATACACTATTCAAATCATTGAGAGGAATCCCACAAGCAGACCCTCTGTCTCCTTTTCTCTTTGTGCTAATGGTGGAAGGTCTGGGAGATCCCTAAAAGAAATGGTGAGAGCCAATATTATCAAAGGTATTTTCCTGCATCAGGGACGTCAACCTCAAATGCATCAACAATTTGTTGAATATACCATGTTAATGGGGAAATCTTCAGTCAAAGAATCTAGTGTGATAAATAAGGGGCACTCAAATACTTACTGAAGGCTAGCAGTCTGGAAATCAACAAGGAAAAGTCGCAGGTATTATTTTTCAATACTCCTTAGGTAACCTGTAGGAATATATTAATAATTTTGGGGTTTCAGCTAGGAACATTCCTTTCAAAATACGTCGAAGATCTTCTATCTCATTCGGAAATTAAGAAAAACTCTTGGGAAGATCTGTTAGGCAAGATGAATTAGAAGCTATCCAATTGGACTCTTAGGACTTTTAATTTTTCGGGGAGGTTAACTCTAGTTCAATCGGATTTGCAATCATTTCCTCTCTATCGTTTTTCAGCCTTGGCGGAACCTAAAGCGATCTTGAAGAAAATTAGAAACTTGCAACACACTTTCTTATGGGGAGGCTCTAATGAACGCCACAAATGGGCTCTGGTGGATTGGAATACTGTCTGCACCCCGGAACTGATGGGGGGCTTAGGTCTCAGAGATCCATAGGTTAGTAATGAAGTAATGGGAGAAAATATATCATGGTGCTAGGTTACTTATGTTAATGATCTTTGGACGCAAATTTGGCACAAGAAATATGCAAAGGATTGGGAGAAGCAAAATCTTATCCAGTATGTAGAAGATAACCTAGGATTGCACATCTAGAGAGTAGCGTAGAATAATATAAGGTTGATTCAGAAGCACATATTTTGGGAGATATGTAATGGGGAATCAACATATTTTTTTCTGGACTCGTGGCAACAGTCTCCTCGCATTTCAAATTCCATTAATCTCCCAATCCTCTAAGAGAATCTTAAGGGAAAAAATTTGGTTAAGGTGAAGGATATGTGGTAGATAGTAAACCTAGATGACCTCTTCCAACGTTGGCAGAATTTGGACTGGTGGTGAAGGTGGAGCCCTAAAAAAAATGTTCAAAACCTATGGGGCCTCCTACAAGATAGGAAAATTGGGCTCCAACATGACCCTGATAATATTAGAGGGGGATGCTCCCCCATAGGAGCCTTCAATTTGAAAGAGGTGACCTACTTACATGAAGGATACAACTAGATACCTAAATAACCAAAGTGGAGGAAAATTTGGAAAGCAAACTTATGGCCGAAAATAACACTGTTCATCTGGTTCTAATGCGACGCAGAATTCTCACTTGGGAGAATTTGCTAAAGCGAGGCTTCATGGGGCATTCTTGGTGATGTATGTGCAATAGGGAAGGCGAAGCAATAGACCACCTACTGGATGGGTGCTAATTCACCTCAGTACTTTGGGAGAAAGGGGAAATGATCTACTGCTAGAAACATAGAGTAAGATGGAATCCAATCAACTATATTGTGGAATGGAAATAGGAACCTTCCAAGAATCCCCTACTCAACTGCATATGGGAGCTTTTCCCTGGATTCTTAGTTTGGGAGATATGGAAAGAAAGAAATTGAAGAATATTTGAGGTAAAATGCAGAAAGGAGGAAGAGGTATGGGTCATGCTGAAGGCTCATGTTAAAGAGACATTAAAACTAAAATAGTGGGGGGGGGAATATATTCAAGTCGAGATAACTGAAACAATAATTCTTCAAGACTAGGGAATTAGCACCATCCTTGAGTACATAGCCCATTGAGGACAAAATATGGGAAGGGAAACAATCCGAAAATATGGCAAAGACCTCTAGAAGGCTCCTTCAAATTAAATTTTGACGGTGCATCAAAAGGAAATCCTAAACCATCAGGGTTTCAAGGGGTGATACATAACCATTAGGGAGAAATAGTAGGACTTCTATGGGGGCATACCGGGGAAGGTACCAACAATGTGGCGGAGTTGGATGACCCTTACCAATGGAATGCGATTTGTTATGCAGAATGGATGGATCCCAACGATCATCGAAGGAGACTCCCAAGTAATCCTTAGTATGGAAGAGAAGATCCAACATGGATCAACACCAGCCAAAGTTTGAAGGAATTGGAGAATGGAAGCACGCAAGGGCCAGTTGGACGCATTATTGAGCAATGCTCTAGCGATAGCCTTTAACCACGTTAAAAGAAAGGCCAATAAATTAGTGGACTTTATAGCCAATTATGGAGTTTGAGAGAGGATTTCCCTTAGTGAATGGGCGTGGGAAGATATGCAAGAAGGAACCTTTAAAACCGATTGCCTTGATCTTTCCTTTAAATACTTGGAAACCCCGGATGCGGGTGCACACATGGCTAGGGGACCAAATGAAATGGTATGCGTGGTGAGTGGAGACAAGGATGAGATGTCGGAGGAGCTGCCTTCATTTATTAGCAGGTGGGAAGAGTAATGGTTGAATCATGTGAGGGAAGGCCCATTAAGAGGATAGAGGTGACGAAGGGAATGTCCCATTTAAGAAAACAGGATAGCAAGATGGAAGGTGGCAGAAGAAGGACGCCATGCTTAAGACAAATAGGCTGTGAGCTAAGTAGTTCATACCCAGAGAGCATGGGAATTGTAGGAGGAAAGGTTGTTGTAGGATGGAGAGCTAGGGAGAAACTTGAATTCACCATTAATGTCATCTCTGGAACCATGATGAAGCTCATAATTTGTGGTACAAGTTGTAGAATCTCGAAAATGGGATATATAGGGCGTATAATCATTGGAGAAGAAATGAAGGATGAGGAGAGAAGATGGGTTAGTGATTTTGTTGTGAGTTGGGACCTCAACATGGTTAAAGTCTTCAGGGTGGCTATGGATCCCCACCAGTGCATGCACAACAGCCGCGGGGGATGAGGCAGAGGGGAGAGAGGCCCTGCCAAAGTGGATTGGGGACAAGCATATGAGGAGGTGATTCCTCCTCATAGTGATGAGGAAATTTCGGTGATGGAGGAAGAATAAATGCAGACAAATAGGGAGGAGAAAGTCCCGACGGTGGTTTTGAGCCCCTACTGGATGATGAGAAAGATGCTTGCTAGAACTATGATGGAACGTGAAAGCTTCAGAGATCTGATAACCTAGATACTTAGCAATCTGAAGGAGGACATGTTGAGGAACATTGTAGACATGGGAGTGGTTATGAACCTCACAAAGGCTCCATTCAAACGCCATCTGGATGAAGCGGAATCCCCTCATAAGGACCCTATTCAGTCACCATCGGTTCACATGCACAAGTCACCGGAGGAAGGAAGGCCTCCAAATGAAGGGTCAAGGTAATCCTAGTTTCTATGTTTATGTCATGTTTGAAAGAGTTCTGTGTTTTGATGTTGGTTTTTTGTAACTTCTTCGGGCATGGGGTTTTGGGTTCCTGTTTAAGAATGATATATGATCGTAGGAGGGAGGTTTTGATCCCCTTTGACAGAGCGAGAAGGAAGAATTTTTGTGATAGGGTGAGGAGTTGCAAGGGGTGAATTGGTCTCTTTGTCTTGAATAGACAAGTTTTGTAACAATATATACAATTCCTTTTTTGTTTAGTAATTAAAGGTTATTCCTATCTCATTCAAATAAAAACCATCTATAAAGTAAATATGGCCTCTCCATAGTTCTATTTAAAATAACCACCTTCATTACATTGAATGATAATCTACAAAAGGGAAAATGCAATATTACTTCAACAATTTGGAATGGTGACTATTTAAATCCCATGCTATACACACAAATAAAGGTTTGCATTACATGTGTTCAAACATAAATCTAATGTTTACTTTTAAAATATTTTTTAAAATTGATTTAATTAAAAAATTAATAATATTATAGTTTTAAAATATTTTATAAAATATAAATTTGAACTTAAAAAAACTAATGATAAGATAAGCTTTCCTTCATATAAGTCCATTGGTTGTAGTTTGGGTGGTTGGGAGAAGATTGTTGTTCTCCGAGGTTCAATTCTTATAAATGACATGATGTTCTTGTTAAACCCCATTGTAATGATTGTATTTCAAACTTTCCTTAATTTCTTCTAATAGCAAGAAGGTGATTTTCTGCTAAAAAAAAAGCTTTCCTTCTTATTTTTATTTTTTATAATATATAATAATTTAATATTATATTTTATTATATTTATAATATATAATAATTTAATATTAGATTTTAGTAGTATATTTATAATATATAATAATAATAATAATATCATGTTATTATTAAAATATTTGATTGTAGATTATTATGAGTGATAATAGATGTCCCACGTAACAGTCCAAGTTCCTGGTTTCCCGGGTTTTTATAGACTTATCCGGCAGTGAACACCTAGGCACTGGCCGAAACTTTCTTGCAAGACGAATATTAAGACATGCGCTGCATGGCAATTGAAAATAACGGAAGGTTAGGTTATTTTCTGAATGATTAAATACCATGCATTTCTTGTGGAATTCCAAGTTAACTGATAGCTTACAATCACATGATTGGGAATGATGTGATCAGTGAACTAAAACTCGTCTTTAACTCAATCATTATATTCACCTAATTCTTCAAAATCAGTAGAGATGGATTATTTTAAATTCTCATTTATTAAGTATTTAGAATCGAATTTATTGAGGTGTAATTTTTTTTAAATTTAAACTCAAGAAATTTGATCTTTTGGTTGATAGATGTTGGTTTAAGTTTTAAGTTTTTATTTTATAGACTAACATCCATTTTTTTAATTACTTTTCTTGGTTGATAGATTTAGGTTTAAGTTTTAAGTTTTTATTTTATAGACTAATATCCATTTTTTTAATTACTTTTCAGAATTTTTATTTTATTAGCCAACATGGATTTTTTTAAATACTTTTATAATTTTTTATTTTGTTAGGTAAGAAGGTGACAACATCTGCCCCATACTAGATTGTAAAGTATTTTTTAATTATTTTGTTAAGTAGGAACGTGACATCTCCCTCCCATACTAAATGTAGTAGATTGTAAAGTATTTTTTAATTATTTTGTTAAGTAGGAACGTGACATCTCCCTCCCATACTAAATGTACCTTCATTCCGCCAATTCTAAATGAGGTGTAAAACCCTAAGAACACGGACATGTTATCTTGAGCATATAATTACGTGAGAGTTAAAAAAATTGGATAAAATTTGTATAATTTGTTTACCTAAAAACGATGCCGCTCCTTACAACTTCGAACAGACGCGATCGTTACCATCACTTAATATTTTAATTTCTTTTCCTACCTTTGTGGCAGAGCTATTCTATTAATTGCAGAGTAAGGGTTTGGTCCATACAATTGATAAAGTAATGGGCTTTCTGTGGTTTTTCAATCGGAGGTCGAAAGCAAAGGCCAGAACATCGCGTCGACAATCACGATGTGTGTTTTGTATATTTCCTAACATATCCCGATCGGTGAATCGTGAGAGCATATGCTGGGCTTCCCAGTCCCTGAAATGGTCATCTGGTCAACCCAGGCTAATTTCGCTGAGAAGGAAGGCGAAGCATATTAGGGCCGTCCAAGTATCCCGTCCTGATCCTTCCGATATGCAGTCAAGTAGCGCTGTGGAGCTGGAGGAAGTGGTCAAGGAAATGAACGCTAACAGTGACGGAAAGGTTTCGTCGTCGGTGCTGGGTGGGAACCCAACAAACCTTGGAGTCAACTTTTCGGAGGATTTGGACGGAGAAGGCGACACTGGTTTGACGGAGTTAGTGGCTCACAACACCGACGGCGTGGACAGTTCACGCAGAGTGCAAGACCTGAAAGATGCTTTCAGGATGTTCGACAAGGATGGCGATGGATCCATCTCTCCCCGTGAACTTTTACGTGTTTTGATAATTCTGCTAGAGCCTTGTACTCTCGATGACTGCGAGGCTATGATCAGAGAATTCGATTCTAATGCCAATGGATTCATCGGTTTCGAAGAGTTCATGGCAATGATGGGCGCATCTAGGGTTCATCACGCCGTTCTTCAAAACATGTACGGTGTGTTTTTTTACACTCCCCTCTCCATCCCCCTCCATCCATAGATTCCCTTCCATATACCCTTCCCCCTCTTTCCTCGTCCTCCATTTGTTCCACCCTCCCCCTCCATCCACCCATGCCCTCCCATCCACCCCCTCATTCCATCCCCCAATATCTCCCTTTCTCATCCTAGGGTGGTTCCCTCTATCATCCAGCTGATAGGGGTCTATCGCCGCAAGATCCCATCACCATATCGTCCACCCCCTTCCATGATTGCACCCACCATTGTAGCTTCTACTGTTGCAGCCACTGCACATCTACAGTGCTTGTGTCTACGGTTTCTGCTACTACATCTGATGCCCACCCCACAATAGCAACGGAGTAGGTTTTCCTTCCTTCTGCTCCATCAACTATCCCAAAGGATCGGCCCTCTCCACTCCACAATACATTCATGGTGAAATTAACTAGTTTATGAAAATATTGTGAAGCATTAATGATAATAATTTTAGGCATCTATTTTTTTCAAACAATTGATTGTTGTAAATGTTGTAGGGCGGCATTCCCGAGAGGCTTGCATTGCATCAAAGAGGAGGGAAACCACCTCATGGCACAGAGTCTCATCTTTGGTGAGTTATTTAAGTTTGATTTCTAATTTTATTTTATAACTATTTTAATTGATACAAATGCAAGAAAAATAATGATATCTTATTGTTTTCATATCAGATCCCAAAGAGACTTAGTACTCCGGGATAATCAAAGGCCCAAGCTTCCTCTAGCTCAAAGAAGAGGAAGATCAATTTTGGAGATGGGCATGGGGATGCTGAGGGTGTCTAGGATGCTCGAGATCGTCCTATGTATATGAGTCATGATGTGGAATTTTTGGGAACCGATTGCCAAATTTTGTATATAGGGCACGAGTTTCCATATTTTGTAGACGGAACGAGTTTCCATTATTTATACATTGAAAACTGTGTTCCATTTTTGGAAAAAAATGTATATGTTTGGACAAATTCTTCATATGAATACATGGATTTTTAATTATGTGTATGACTATAGCCATGGCTTATTTTGTATATGTATATATGTTTTTTCTTATGAACTTTTAGTCTTATGGTTGAATTAAAGTATGTTTATACTTTATTAAAACATCAAATAAATAGGGTTCCAGGTTCCAGGCCACAACAAACATGTCTACCTGTGAAAATACTAATGAAATCAAATAAACAACTAAAAATGGAATATATTTAAGTCATTCATAACCATACTCGCATGATATTTAAGTACTTCATAAACAAAGAGGGAAAATGGCCTTTAAAGTCCAAAAAACCTCAAGCTACAACAAATAATCACATATCAAAATCCTTTTCTAAATTGGGATCCTATTTATCAATAGCACCATGTCCCCCCTCTAGGATCTAATCCCTTCCTCTACCTTGAATCTCAAATTTGGTCCTCCAAGGACATTAGTCAATGCCCTAAGTTTAGATGAAACTTCCTAATGCAAGTATTAATATAAGGTATAAAAATATTCCCATGCTTAATAAGTCGTTTTACTTGAGTGAAGGTTACATTTTTGTTAAGGTAATGATAGGAGTTTAACATTAATCTCATGAACCTATAGCTTGGATCCTAACCTAGCAACCCTCAAATCTAACCTAAAATCCCTAGTTTGTAGTGTAAACCCTAGTTTGTATTCTAAACCATAGAAACCCTATTTTGTAGCCTAAACGCTAGCCTAAATTATAATACATATAAAAATTAAATCATTTTTCACTGTACATATATATTCATGTCCATACATTTGAATCCAAATCATTATACACAAATAATCAAAGTTTCTCATGTATGTAACAAGGGTGCATACAACTAAAAAAAACATCAAGTGCAATTCAATCTAACCCATGGCCTATCGAGTCCAAAAAACCTCAAGCTACAACAAATAATTACGTATCAAAATCATTGCCTATATTTGGATCCTATTTATAAGTAGCACCTTGTGCCCCTTCCTCTACCTTGAATCTCGAATTTGGTCCTCCAAGGACATTAGTCAATGCCCTAAATTTTGATGAAATGTCCTAATGCAAGTGTTACTATATGGTATAAAAAACTTCCCATGCTTAATAAGTGGTTTTTCTTGAGTGAAGGTTACATTTTTTGTTAAGGTCGTTATAAAGGAATTCAACATTAAGTTCATAATCCTAGAGCCTCGAGCCTAGCCTAGAAACCCTAGATCCTAGCCTAAAAACCCTAGTTTGTAGCAAAAACCCTAGTTTGTACTAAACCCTAGAAACCTTGTTTTGTAGCTTAAACCCTATCCTAAATTACAATACACATAAAAATTAAATCATTCATTGTACATATATATCCATGTGCATACATTTGAATCCAAATCATTATACACATATATGCAGAGTTTCTCATGTATATAGAAAGGGTGCATACAACTAAAAAAACATCAAGTGCAACTCACTATGACCCAAAATACATAAACAAAGAGGATAAATGGCCTATAAAGCCCAAAAAACCTCAAACTACAACAAATAATTACATATCAAAATCTTTTCCTATATTCAAATCATATTTATAAATAGCACCATGTGCCCCCTCCTCTAGGATCTAGCCCTTGCCTCTACCTTGAATAGCGAAGTTGGTCCTCCAAGGAAATTAGTCAACACCCTATGTTTTGATGAAACTTCCTAATGCAAGTGTTAAGGTAAGTTATAAAAATCTTCCCATGCATAATAAGTTGTTTTGCTTGAGTGAATGTTACATTTTTGTTAAGGTCATGATAGAGGAGTTGAACATTAAGCTCGTAAACCTAGATCCTAGAGCCTAGCCTAGAAACCCTATAGCCTAGCTTAAATACCCTAGTTTGTAGCGTAAACCCTAGTTTGTATTATAAACCCTAGAAATCCTATTTTGTAGCATAAACCCAAGCCTAAATTACAATACATATAAAAATTAAATCACTTTTTATTGTACATATATATTCCTTTGCATACATTTGAACCCAAATCATTATCCAAATATATGCAATCCAATATGACCCAAAATACATAAACAAATAAAAAGACATCAAGTGCAATCCAATATGACCCAAAATACATAAACAAAGAGGTTAAATGGCCTAGAGTCTAAAAAAACTTAGGCTACAACAAATAATTACATATCAAAATCCTTTCTTGTATTGGGATCCTATTTATAAATAGCACCATGTGCACCCTCCTCAAGGATCTAGCCCCTACCTCTACCTTGAATCTCAAAGTTGGTCCTCCAAGGACATTCCTCAATGCCCTAAGTTTTGACGAAACTTTCTAATGCATGTGTTAATATAAGGTATAAGAAGCTTCTCGTGCTTAATAAGTGGTTTTGCTCAAGTGAAGGTTACATTTTTTTAATTTTATGGTAGAGGAGTTTAAAATTTATCCCATAAACCTAGAGCTTGGAGCCTAGCCTATAAACCCTATATCCTATCCTACAAACCCTAGTTTGTAGTGTAAACCCTAGTTTGTATTATAAACCCTAGAAACCCTATTTTGTAGATCAGTATGGGATCATGAATTTTTTGCACAAGGGGGTAAACTTTGGAAATTCCTCAATCGTGAACTCATGGCTAATGTTCCCATGTCGAACCTACCCAAACACACTTGTGTTATAATATGTAATGATGACTTATGTGATATATTGGTAAAATATCATTTAAAGGAATAAAATAACTCTAATATTATAAAATAGAGTAATCCCACATGCATCATTGCAATTATATCCTTTGTAACCATTCTCTATAAAAAGAGGAGGAAATTCATTTATCTCACATGTATTATGGGATGTATTGTAATCCAAACCTCTTGGTATATAAGAGAGCTGAAGGAGACCCTTTTGGGTATCTATTGATTGTAGTTCGAATGGAAGATGCAACCCTTCCCATGCATGTAGCCCATATTGGGTAAACCACGTATATCAGTGTTCTCTTTTTATTCCCTTTTCTCCAATTTTATTTAATGCTTTATGTTGCTTCGTATATAGAAGGATAGACTAGTAATTATTTCCTTAGTTTATATCATGTTATGATTTTATTTCATATGTTCACCATATTCTAAGATGGTATAAGAGCAGGTTGCTATGCTCTACCTTCTTCAGTAAAATTTATATATTTTTATTTTTAAGAAACATATGTTCATGATTTTACTTGGGCTCTTCATTTTTTGTAGATTTGTTTTCTATCTGGTAGCATTAGGATTCTCTTCAAATCTGGGCATGACTCTGCATATTTGAGATTTTTCTCTCTCATAACACTAACTTTGTTGTGTAGATTTTTGCAGGAATTTTTCAAGGGTCTCTTGATTTTTTTTTTTTGTAGATCTATATGTTTTTGAATTATCCTCAAGGAGATCTTTCTTCTGGTTGTAAGATCTATCATTTTCATCCAAGTTTGGTAGAATGTTTGCAGGTTTCCAGCAGCGGATTAGCCGGCACAGGTTTCGGCCTAAAACAGGACACCCACGACTTTTCTTCGCAGACAGCACGTGTACACACAACATTCCTACTGCGAACCCGGGTATAAATTTACAGACTTGTAGATTTTCTTTTACAGACCCACATGTGCTTCGACATACCCACAGCTTGCTCTACTATCAACCCACGTGTAACTCGTGAATTTCCTGTGACAGACTCGCGTGTATTAGATATACATGCTATTTTCCTATGACAGACCCGCATGTGACTTTATTTTGCACCTTTTTTAAGGGCTAGTGACAGATCCATCTTTTTAGCAGTTGTTGGGCTTCGGTTTTTGTGAGAAAAATCAGTTTTGTATTCATCTCTTATCTTGAAATTCTTGTCATGAGCTTCTTGATCTCTTTGCATTAGGATTTTTGTTCTTATTCATCTTGTTTACAAAGGTTTTCTTATTCTTGTTTATGTCCCTAAACTTCTTTGTGTGGAAGATGTTTTGACATTTTTAGGGGCATGGATCTCTAGTATGGTAATGGTGACATCAATAAATGAACATATGCTTAGGACTTAGTTGCTTCATGACTATATTTTCATATTTATAAGTGATATCATTGTTTTTTTTTATCATTTTTTTTGCTCAATATTCTAAAATGGTCTCACTCTTATAATAATGATAATGATGCTTCTATATGTGTTATCTTGTGATCATTATTTTCTTTATTTAATGTTATTGCTGACCTTTGTGTAAAATCAATTTCACTTTTTTTATAAGCAATATATTTATGATCATTATATGCTCTTGCTAATTAATTTCTTGAGTAAAATCATTTTTTTTAATCTATGTGATATCATATTTTTGGCTTGTCATAAGTTCTTTAATTGGGGTATAGTTTCTTTTTCATATATTGCAAAGATCGTATCTAGTTCCTGTGTTGTTTGTCTCTAACATTCCTATATGGAAGCATTGACATGTGTTTCTTGTCTCTAACATTCCTATATGGAAGAATTGACATTTCTAGGGAATTTCATCTCTTGCATATTTACATGATGTTAACAAGAAATTAACCCATGATTATGGCCATTAGTGACTTGTCATTTCATAATTTTTTATAAGTGATATCGTGGGTTGATCATAATTTGCTATATGTTGATCATATTAAACATTGTGATCTATTTTCATATATATCATGTCATGTTTATATCAATCATCTTTTACTCAATATTTATATGGATTTGAGCAATCTTATAATCTTGAAATCTTTGTCATGAGCACATTGTTCTTGTTGCAATGGGATTTCTATTCTTATGATTTCAAAGGTTGTCTTGTTCCTACATGTCTCTAACATTCCTATATGGAAGCATTGACATGTGTTTCTTTTCTCTAACGTTCCTATGTGGAAGCATTGACATTTTCATGGCATTCATCTCTTGCATATTAACGTGTTTTTAACAAGAAATGAACCTAAGCTAAATATTAGTTCCTTGATGACTATATTTTTTCATATATTTAAGTGGTATCTTGGCTCATTATTCTATCTTGGTATCTATTATGTTCACTCATGTTTATGCTCTTCTATATTTTAATTCATGTCATATATTTTTTGATAATCTTTTGCTCAAAATTTATATGGTCTTGCATAGAAGCAATATCATAGAAGCAATTCTTATTATTTATATGTTCTTGCGCAATGTCATTTTATCATATCTTATGCTTTTGGGGCTTGTCGTGTTTATTATATGCTTTACTCTTGGAATTTATTTTGTGCAGATTAGCTATCTGTGTTGTGGGATAGCTTGCTTCTACTATTCCTTCCTTGTTTAATTAATCATATGATGGTCGTGGATCTCTAGTTTTTCAACATTGTTCCTCTTTTCAGCTTATCCTTGACTGCAGCAAAAATGGTTGATGTTAAGAAGGAATGTAATGTTGAATTTTATCATATTATATCACCATATTCCAATAATGTTGTATGATGGACATCCATATTCTACTATTCATGCATCTTTTAGTTAGGTTGTGAAGATTGTCTACTTGGCTCATGTTTTCATGGATAAACCATTCGGGTCTTGTATTCGCAATGCAATCTTCAGTAAGATCTCTCTAAAGATTATTTCGATGTATGGATCTGGGGTTCTTGTATTTGTCATGCGGTCTATTGCGGAGTTCTTTCAGTTATCATTTGAGTTACCAGTTGTGATGATTTTGTAGCCACATGTTCTATTGTATTGGCCATACACTGTTGTGTTGTGCAAACGTTCATCATATAACTTGGTTCGAATGCATTTTCATGAGACGAAGATGTTGTATTCATCAAGTCCATGAGGCGAAGTGCATTTTTTTATTCACATCTTATGGAGCATTTTGGAAGTTGTCATCAAGGGGAATGTTGGTGTATTTCCACCTTCCTTATATTTTTATGCTTTCTCCCAGTCATCATTAAGGGGGAGTGTTAGAATATGTAATGATGACTTATGTGATATATTGGTAAATTATCATTTAAAGGCATAAAATAACTCTAATATTATAAAATAGAGTGATCCCACATGCATCATTGTAATTATATCCTTTGTAACCATTCTCTATATAAAGAGGAGGAAATTCATGTATCCCTCATGTGTTATGGGATGTATTGTAATCCAAACCTGTTGGTATATAAGAGAGGTGAAGGAGACCCTTTTGGCTATGTGTTGATTGTAATTCATCACACATCACATGTTGTGTATGTCATTTGTACACACATGATGGAGTGATGGAGCTTGATGTGATGCATATGTGAGGATGCCATGTAATCTTGGAGATCTATTTGCATAATAATGGAATATTCAACCCTTACCATGGACGTAGCCCATATTGGGTGAGCCACGTATATCGGTGTTCTCATGTTGTTATATTTTCTCCAATTTTATGTTGTATTATGATATATTTCATATGTTCACAATATTCTAACAACTTGTAGGGTCTCATGGAACTCAATTATGCTACCCATATCAAATTCTAAGCCCCCGATAGGGATTCAACTTGTTTCCTTGAAAGCCTCGTGGAGGTGAGTTTAAACAGGTAGTAAAACGATGAATGTGGCTCGTATCGAAAAACTATAAACTTTGTTGGAATCAGGACATTATAATAATTCTAAGGGTGTCACCCTCATGTTGGTGCATGGCCAGGATCTCGTCCTGTTTCATGAACCAACGTGGCTAGGATCTCGTCCTGTTTCATGATTTCATAAAATAGAGTTTTTCTCAGTAAGAGGCAATGCAAAGTTTGCACAAGGGGGTCAATTTTGGAAATTCCTTGGCAGTGAACTCGTTGATAGAATTCCCACATAGAACCTACCCGAGAACACTTGCATCATGTCATGAAACTCAATTATGCTACCCGGATCAAATTCTATGTGTCCAACAAGGATTCAATATGTGTCCCTGAAAACCTCTAGGAGGCAAGTTTAAATGGGCCATAAAATGATGTTTATTGCTCATATCGTTGAACCATCAAATACATTAGAATCAAGACATCAAAATAATTCTAGGGGTGCCTCTCTCGCATGGGCCCATGGCTTGAATCTCAATTTGTTTCATAATTTCATAAACTAGGGTTTCACTTAGTAAGAGGCAATGAAAAGCCTTGCAGAAGGGGGTTAACTTCATAAATGACTTGACTCTGAACTCATCGATAACGTTCCCACATCGAACCTTCCTAAACACACTTGCATCATGTCACATAACTCAATTATGCTACCTTGATCAAATTCTATGCCTCTGATAGGGATTCAACATGTGTCCCTTAAAACCTCCAAGAGGCTAGTTTAAATGGGCCATAAAATGATGACTGGCACAGATTGTTGAACCCTTGACTCCATTGAAATCATGACATCCAAATAATACTATGGGTTCATATCTCATGTGTTTGCATGTCTTGGATCTCGTCATGTTTCATGATTTCATAAACTAGGGTTTCGATTAATAAGAGGCAATGCAAAGTTTGCACAAGGAGGTCAACTTTGGAAATGCCTCGACCATGAACTCATGAATGTAATTCCCACATCAAACCTACCCAAACACATTTGTAACATATCACGGAACTCAATTCTACTGCCTAGATCAAATTCTATGCCCCCGACGGGGATTCAACATGTATCCATGAAAGCTTCCAAGAGGCAAGTTTAAATGAGCCATAAAACAATCACCATGGCTCAGATCGATGAACTGTCAACTCCGATAGAATTAGGACATCAGAATAATTATAGGGGTGCCTCTCTCACATGGGTACATGTCCTAAATCTTGTCCTCTTTCACGATTTCATAAACTAGGGTTTTGCTCAGTAAGAGGCAATGCAAAGTTTGCACAATGTGGTCAAATTTGGAAATTCCTTGACCTTGAACTCGTGGCTAGTGTTCCAACATCAAATCTACCCAAAAACATTTGCATCATCTCACGGAGCTCAATTATGTTGCTCAGATCAAATTATATTCCCTCGACAGGGATTCAACTTATGTCCCTGAAATCCTCCAGGAGGCAAGTTTAAACAAGACATAAAACGATGACCATGGTTTGGATCAAGTGCCTCTCTTTCTTGGGTACATGGCTCAGATCTTGTCTTGTTTCATGATTTCATAAACTAGGGTCTTTCCGAGTAAGAGGCAATGCAAAGTTTGCACAAGGGGGTTAACTTTCTAAATTCCTTGACCGTGAACTCATGGTTAGCATTCCCAAGTTGAAAATTCCCAAACACATTTGTATCATCTCATGGAACTCAATTCTCTTTTCTGGATCAAATTCTATGCCCCTGGTAGGGATTTAGCATGTGTCCCTGAAAGTCTCTGGGAGGAGAGTTTAAACGGGCCATAAAATGATGAACATGGCTCATTTACAAACTGTTGACTCCATTGGAATTGGGACATTGAAATAATACTAGGGGTTCCTCCCTTGCATGGGCCCATGTCCTAAATCTCGTCTTGTTTCACAATTTCATAAACTAGGGGTTCACACAATAAGAGGCAATGAAAATTTTTCACAATGGGTTCAACTATGGAAATTCCTTCACTGTGAACTCGTGGATAGGGTTCCCATGTTGAACCTTCCCTGTTGATGTATTTGTAACTTCAAAATGTATTCACTTGTATATTGTATTTGTATTTTATTATTATACCTCCGATGGAGATGTTTATTCCTCCAGTCAGAGAAGTCATTATTGTACTTGGGTCATGTAAATTCATTAAGTTCAATCCTCCCATGTATTCCAAGGAATTAGACCCCAGAGTTAAGTTATTAATGGGTTATTACACTCTCCTAGAGAATTCGACCCAGTCAGTTACACTTAGGGGCCGACCTATTTGGGGTTAAGGCTAAGTGAAAGGTAAAGTATAAATAGAGAGGGTGCTCCTCTCTATTTGATCATTCACACACTCACTCACTTCGCATTAGTGAGAGAGAGGAGGAGTTTGCACAAGTGGAGAAGGAGGAATCTTATGGAGACCATCTACTTGTTTTGGGGTTTTGTATTATTGCTCATTCTATCTCTGAGGAAATTGCAAGGTTTTCTCCTTTATGGTTTCCCCGGTGAAATGCTTTGTGTCTCTTGTCTCTTGCATTTGTTTTGTTGTGCATGTTATTATCTCAGTTAATATCCTAGATCATATTGAATTGAATGATGAAAAACTAACATGGTATCATGGCTAGCTTGAAGGAAGGCATGTATGGAATTTACGAAACTTGTGTCACTTGCGACAATTTGAAAGCTAGGGATTTGTATAGAAAAACCTAGTCATCGTGGAACTTTCGCTATAAATCAATTTTGGCAAAGGTTCGAGATCTGGAAATTGGACAGGACGAAGATGAAATTTTTCTGTACCTTGAATCCGAATTTCAGCCTCAGATTTGTTGTACTTTTTGAGATATGATCCATACAAGTTTTGGTTTCTGCCTCTTCCAAAATGAATCCATAAACAGGTGACTTAGGAAAAAAGGTCATATCTCAGGCTAGGAAGATCCAAATGGAATTCCATAAAAATTTATAGTTAGGGCACAAACTCTAGTTTCACAGGTCCGATTTTCAGAGGCCGAAATTGAAACAGTGACACGTGGCACTCCGTACAAGTTCGTTATGTTGTTTCATCCCTTAACATACCATTTTGGAAAATTGAGCATATCTCCCTGATGGAGAATCGAATGAAGCTCAAACTGTGGGGTTGGAAAGATGACAGGTCTGGTTACCACGGGCCTAAGTTTCAGGCCCTGTAGATCCACAATTTCATAGATACACTAGAAACAATACGGCACATCTGAAATGGCTCAACAGAGGAAATCAAAGAAGAGGAGGAAGAAGCTCTCACTTAGGGTTTTTCAGTTTTTAGGTATGGAATGACCTAATACAATGTTGGAGACACCTGATGCAACATTGGAAACTTTGAAATTGGATTTGGAATCCATTCATCATAGATATTAATCCTCCATCAAAATGTTGTGGGAGGAAGGAGATTGAAAAATTAGGGTTTCCAAGTAAGAAGAAACCCTAGCAAGGTTGGGAGACTCATAGGGTAGAAATGAAGGAGGTTTAAAAGGCACTGATATTCTATCATCCTAGCACCTTGAAACTATATAATATGTTTACAAGTGATCTACCTTGGATGGTTATGGTTTTACCCTTATAGAGAAGACTACAAGCAATCTTGACAGGTATGACTTGAGGAGATACAAGTATGTCTTGAAATATGTTTCATGATTAAGTTCATGATATGTTTGTCTTCATATTATTGAGTTTAGTACAATCATGATTAATTTTAGATTGTCTGATCACCTTAATAAAAGTATGAATTCATGTGAATAATAGAATACATTCATTGATTAGGGTTATGACACTTATGATTGTACTAATGCACTGTGGTGTTGTATGAGGATGATGTTCTCCGCTAACATGAAAGGTATATCAAGAAAGACAAATCCATATGACCATGATGACATGAAGACAAAGACTCATCGATAGTCATTGATCACATAGAATCTCTACTTACAAGGTATGTATAATTTGGTTCTACAATGCTTAACTTATGATATATGCAGGTTACTAGCACAAGGTCTCTAAATCATTGAAGTGAACAAAGAAGACATTGTTTGGGTATGTTAGACATAACTAGCAAACATGATAATCCAGGTATGTTTTCCTATATCGAGTTAAAATCATACCTTGTGTTAGGATCTTATATAAGTATACTTTTGTATGATTGATAATGATTATTCATGAAGTTATAAGTTTGAGTAATCATGGGTTTATGCATATTATGCTTCTTATTTTGATTAATGATATGACAAACTAGAAGAGTCCTATGGTCAAATAAGAATATGCATGAGTAAAAGAAGTACTCCCTGAAACCTTGAATACTAACGCTTGTGATAAATTACATGTGTATGAAATGATCATGACCATACATGTTAAGATTATAGGATTATAATGTTTTGATAGTATTGAGATTATACTAATGAATGTATGATTATGTATGAGATCTTGAGGATGACACAATGATGAAACTAGTGCACACTTAAGAATGCATAGTGGTCCAGGATGGATAGAAGTTCGAAATACATATAATCATGATGCTATCACAAAGGGAAAAAGAGATCAAGAGGGAGCACACTCCAGTAGTTCCTGCAAGGAAGCAAAGATTGAGAGGGAATCCACCCAACAACCAAACAAAGATAAGTATTTGAATTGTCATTTCTTGTATATATGATTACTTAAATGATGTTGTTCAGTCATGTACATACTTATGTTCTTAGATTTAGGATGTATATTATGCATGTTAGAAAAGTTGCATTAATGAACAAGATACTACTAATATGCAAATAATGGGTAAGTGGCCTATGGTACTGTACAACACTCCATTGCTACTTATCTAGATTGAAACCTCTTTGCTGACATGTTGGAGTAGTGCACACTCTTAAAAATGTTCTAGTAGAGATGGAAGGCATCTAGAAAGTTACGGGATATAGATAAATGTTGTATTGAAGCATTAGCTAAGATAATTGCATGACTGTATGACTTATGTTTTTTATGCGTAAGAATTTGTTCTGAAAAACTATGAGATGTTTCTAATCATGCAATTGAACTTGACTTGTACGAAGATTGTATGCATAATAAGTTATCATTGAAATGTCCACATAATTTGATAATTATGAAGTGTTACTAATCATGTAATTAAATTTGATTTGTAGGAAATATCATGTGCTATGATCTACAAAAGAAGGATGATGAACACCTATTCCAAAGAAAAAGTGATGGATGTTCAACAAGAAGACTTACAATTCAAACGTACTATAGAAGGCTCGTGGCTAGAGGATTCTCTTAGAAAAAGGGAGAGGATCATGATGAGATGTTTGCTCCAGTGGCTAGACACACTTGCAGAGATAGATTACACCCATGGATGTCAAGATAGTTCTCTTGAATGGTGTAATAGAAGAAGAAGTGCATATCTAGCAAACTCCCAGGATTCGATAGAGAATCGCATGATTGGAGAAGGATTTGTACGGGTTCAACAGGTACCCAAAATCGATAGTCATTTGATGACCTTGATGATCACCACAGGTGATGCGTATTTCAACATTTGCTACAAGGTTGAAGATGGTTTCTATGTACATATGGATGCAAGAAGGAGCTCACCATAGAGTTCGATTGATCTTGAGGTTCATATCAGAAGACCCATCTGACAGGAGATAGCACAGATAGATATGCAGGAGATCACTCAATGCAGAATGTGAATGATGTTCAGTCACAGAGGGAGAAAGATCCTCAGATATAGAAAAATCCACTTCAGAGGGAGTAGATCTTAGAGTTAAAGAATCTCGGCATGATTCTTGTGATTAGATATGTGGCTGAGATCAGATGAGATTTTTCCTTAGCCAAGGAAAATGTGAAGTAGAGATTTGGGTATGATGCACTATTTTCTAGGCATGGAGGTGTGGCAAAGTGTGGATGGAATATTCCTTGGACAAAGGAAGTATGCAGTAGAGATCCTGAAGAGGTTCAAGATGATGGACTACAAGGCCATGGACACACCTATGGCATCGAACCTGAAGCTATTGAGTGATGCTTCATCAAAGTCGGTTGATGCCACGATGTATAGTTAGATGATTGGGTCCTTGATGTACCTGACGAATACAAGACCAGATATTTGCTTTGCTGTGAACACATTGAGCCAGTTCCTGATAGATCCAAGACATGTTCACTTGATTGCTGCAAAGCATATTCTGAGGTACCTGAAGGGTATGGTTGATTATGGGCTCAAGTATGATGCAAATCATAAGATTAACCTAGAGGGTTATGTTTATTCTAATTAGGAAGGCAGTGCCATTGATAGGAAGAGCACTTCGGGGTGTTGCTTCAGTATGGGATCAAGTGTGATCTCTTGGTTTAGCAAGAAGTAGTCTTGCGTGGCACTGAGTACATCCAAAGCAGAGTATGTCGTAGCTTGTTCGGCTAGTTGTGAGGCAGTATGGCTAAGGAAGATATTGTCTGATTTGTTTGATCTCCAGTTGGATGTGACTTGTATATATTGTAACAACTAGAGTTGTGTGAAGTTATCTAAGAACCCGGTGTTCCATGACAAGTCGAAGCACATCAAGATCAAGTATCATTATATCAAGGATATGGTGCAGAGAGGAGCATTGAAGCTCTAGTATGTTGCGACAAACGAGTAGATAGTCGATGTATTGACCAAGCCGCTAACCAAAGTGAAGTTTGAGTACTTTAGAGAGAAGCTTGGTGTACTTCAGATCAAAGTTCCTTCCAAGGGGAAGTGATGAGTCTGGAAGATGCAGATGCACACGGACCATTCTCACATAGTGGTAGGAAAGTCCTCCTATGGTGTAGATGTAAGGGCTGGGCCATTCTCACATGGTGGTAGGAAAGTCCTCCCATGGTGCAGATGTAAGGGTTGGGCGTGGCTTTTCCGACATGTTCATAGGTTAGTCCTTCCATGGTCTTTGATGTAATTACCTAGGCTTTTCTGACATGGTCAGAGGAAATTCCTTCCATGGTCGTTGATGTAATTGCAGATCTTTTCTAACATAGTCAAAGGAAATTCATTCCATGGTCATTGATGTAATTGGTGTAGCCTTTCCGACATGGTCAGAGGTTAGTCTTTCCATGGTTGTTGATGTAAGTGTTGAGCCTTTCTTAGATGGTCAAAGGAAATTCCTTCCATGACGGTGATTGTAAGTGTTGTATTGTGTGCATCTGGGCTGTGCTCCATCGATGACAAAATGATCTAAAGATGATGAGGTAACTGTATGGTACACAAGTTTTGCATGGGCATATAATCAGTCTTGGGATGCTCCTTCAGGTTTTGCAGTAGCATATAATCAGTCCTGGGAGATCTTGCAGGTTTTGCAAGTGGCATATAATTAGTCCTGGGATGCTCCTTCAGGTTTTGCAGTGGCATATAATCAGTCTTGGGAGATCTTGAAGTTTTTGCAGAGGCATATAATATGTCATGAGATGTACATACTTTATGGCTTTCTCACAGATATGATGAAGACCTACATGGAGGCTAGGCCTACATCCAGCATGAAAAAGGGTTGGCTCTGTAGAACTTCCTATGACGAGTAGGTTGGAGATTGATGGTCGAGATAGCAGCAACAGTGACGATAATGATCCAAATTTGATGATGGTCCAGCTTTGATGATGATCCAGTAGCGAAGACTTGTGCCAATGAACTGTGTCAAGAGAATACCTTCCTAGTTAAGAGGGAGTGTTGATGTATTTACAACTTCGAAAGGTATTCACTTGTATATTGTATTTGTATTTTATTATTGTACCTCCGACGGAGATGTTTATTCCTCTGGTTGGAGAAGTCATTATTGTACTTGGGTCATGTAAATTCATTGAGGTCAATCCTCCCATGTATGTCAGGGCATTAGAACCCAGAGTTAAGTTATTAATGGGTTATTAGACTCTCCTAGAGAAGTCGGCCCAGTCAGTTACACTTAGGGGCCGACCTATTTGGGGTTAAGGCTAAGTGAAAGGTAAAGTATAGATAGAGAGGGTACTCCTCTCTATTTGATCATTCACACACTCACTCACTTCGCATTAGTGAGAGAGAGGAGGAGTTCACACAATTGGAGGAGGAGGAAGTTGCTGGAGAACATCTACTTGTTTTGGGGTTTTGTATTATTGCTCATTCTATCTCTAAGGAAGTTGCAAGGTTTTCTCCTTTATGGTTTCCCCAGTGAAATGCTTTGTGTCTCTTGTCTCTTGTGTTTGTTTTGTTGTGCATGTTATTCTCCCAGTTAAGATCCTAGATCATAGTGAATTAAATGATGAAAATCTAACATTCCCAAACACACTTGCAGTAGCTCACGGAACTCAATTGTACTGCCCGGATCAAATTATATGCCCCCGACAAGGATTCAACATGTGTCCATGAAATCATCTAGGAGGTGAATTTAAATGGCCCATAAGATGATGACTATGGCTCATATCGACTAACCATCGACTATGATGGAATGGGAACATCGGAATAATACTAGGGGTTCCTCTCTCATGTGGGTCCATGGCCCAGATCTTGTCCAATTTCATGATTTCATATACTAGGGTTTTCTTAATTTTTTTCCTTCCATCATATTCATTGGTTTACTTTATCACCCGGGCATACCTAATATTGTTGCATTAAACATTACAACAATTGTATCTTAATTTTTTGGAATTTCCATATACCATACGATTGTAGTAGGATGTCCTAATATTCACACAATGGTTTTTGTAGAAAATTCACTTCACATAAGAGATTGTATTGGCATGGGATGTCATGCATAAGGGTATAATAGGTGTTTCACATATGAGAATGGGGATTTTGATGGTGAATCATGATGGTGGTGCACACATTAGCATTGGGATGGTGATGGTAAAGCATGATGGTGGTGACAATGTGAGCATGAGAGTGATGATGCATGACGGAGATGGTGAAAATGAGACAATGTGGCAATGAGTATGGTGATGGTGACAATGAGGATGAGGATGAAGAATGATGGTGATGGTGACAATGAGCATGGGGATGAATATGTGGATGATGATGGTGACACCTCCCCACGGGGGAAGGAAAGACACCTCCCACTGAATTCTCAATCCTACCAACTAACTTTTATGCCAAAATAAGAAGCAAAAAACTCCAAAAAATGGCTAAGTATTAACAGCTTCTGACCAGATGAGCGAGCCACAACAAGAAAATTGATAAAGAGGAGGTATTCCGCTCTTAAGAGATTGGAGGGTCAAGATTGGAGATAGAGCTATATTAACGGCCATAGAACGATTCCACAGAGGTTCCAATTTCCCGAACCCACATTGCGGATTGTGGATGTCAAAGGAGCAATTTTCTCAAAATTATGCATGGGGGTTTCTGACTTTCTGACTCCCTCATTGCGGATTGCAGATTGCAAAGGTGTGATTTATTCAGGGTTGATAATTTGATTTTCTGACTTCCGAGACTTACATTGTGGACTGCGGATTGCGGAGATGTGATTTCTCCGAAGGCATGATTTTGAGTTTCCAATATTCGAGTTCCGCATTGCAGACTGTGGACTGCAAAAGTGTGTTTTATTCAAAACTATGCAATTGGCATTCCGACACCCTCATTTCATATTACGGATTGTGGAAGTTGAAAAGGTAATTTTTTTGAATTTGTGCATCGACGTTCCAACTTTCTGAATCCTGCATTGAGGATTGTGGATGTCAGAAGGAGAAATTTGATGAAGTCCGTTTGGCAGTTTCGACTTTCGGATCTGGTATTGCAGCTTGCAGATTGTGGATGTCGGAGGTGAACTTTGGTAAGGTTCACTCGGTAGTTCCAATTTCCGACTCCCGCACTGTGGCTTTGCGGATTGCGGCTTGCGGATTGTGGATTAAGGACTGAAGTTGGTTTATCAAAAAAAATTGCTACTGCGTAAAATGAAAAATTTGGTGGGAAAAAGACTCGATTTGTTCTGCAACTGGGATTCATTCTAAAGGAAAAATAAAGGAATAATATGTCAACCCTACAAATCATCTAGAAATGCCTCAATCCGAAGGACAACAGGTAGTTTTGACAATTCGAGTTAGCACTAGTAGCGCATTGAAGTTTCCCATCGACGCATCTTGAGAACTAGAAGAAGTTAGTTCGAGAAGCTCGGCGTGAGGAAAGAAGACGGACTCATCACTTCCAGTTTATTATTATATTGAATAAATAGTCTATAAGACTAATAGTTAGATCTAATGTTTTACAAACAGTTGCAGTTGTGAATTTAATAATTAGCCACATACGGGTGAGGTAGTGAAGAAGGTTTTGATTTTTTGTAAGCCTATAAAGGAAATTTTTGAATAAGACCCAAAGGTTGGGATTTTGATATAAGAAAACTCAGAGTATGCAATGAAACCCATCCTTTTTATTAATGAAAAGACTTGATCTTGGAGCAAAGATTCTTGAAGTGAGTGTTTTGATGTCTGTAATTCCTGTGCATGTTTTTCTTTCTAGTATTTCTCATTGACTGTTTCTTCTAAGTGTCTAAATCAAGATTGCATGGTCTAAAATTCATTATTTGATGCTTCAGATTCATTTGATGCTTCAGATTCATTTGATGCTTCAGATTCATCTGATTATATTACTCTACCCTTTCTTTCTGAAATTGGAAGTTAGAATTCATTTTTTAATGCTCTAATTCTGTGATAGATCTTGTTTCCCTTTCTCTTATCATCTGCTACATATCTCTTGACTTGAAAAAGCCTCATTTATCTTGCCTCTGCCCTTAAGATCATAGTTCTATTGGTCATCTGTGACAGGAACCCTCTTGAAAATTTTGACTCCATGCCCTATGATATACTTATCCTCAACCCAACAAATTGAAATCCCTAATACCCTTTAGCTGAAGGTCTAGCCACCACCATTTAATACACAACCAGCCAATTCCAATAATATTTTGCATGTTGAAAGAGTTGTGAGAGAGAGATCCCTCTTTGTGTTTGGAAAGGCTAGTTTCCATCCACAAGAGTGTAGTTGAAATAGTTACCTCAGTGATGTCTCCTGTCAAAACCCGGAATAATCCTGAGTGCTAACAACAATGATCATGGGGATGAGGGTGGGTATGATGAGGGTGGGTATGATGAGGATGGATATGATGACTACATGGGCATGGGGAGGATGGTGGAAATGGGAATGGTGTTGATGAATTTCCATTACACATAGTTCCACTACACAAAGGACCATGAAAGGGATGAATTAAAAGTGCCATAACATATAGTTCATGATGTATGAAGGCCATTTACTCAACATGGGATGGCATGTGCCATAACACAAAATTGACTATGAATTACATAACATACAAATGAAATAAAAAATCTAGCATAACAAGATCTACATAAAATTAAATAAATAATATAACATAACATTAAATAAACTATCTAACATGGGTGTGTTTAATAACGGAGCACGGAGAATGTTGGCAGGAAATACTACCCTATAGTGAGGAAATAGACACTATCAACTTAAGGGGGTGATAGGTAAACATACTAATTGCATTACAAAAGTGTTTATAAAGGGAAATAGATTAAAGATCTTGAGGACATACCTTATGAATGAAGTTTGATCCTAGATTTTTTCCAATCTTGCGCTCGATCCTCCACTCAATCTCCCGTCTGATAAACCTGCAATACAAAGACCTTTCTCAGCATATCTTGGCCAATATAATAATGATGGAATTGAAAATTAATTCAAACATCAAGCATTAAGCAACATGATCCAAACAAATACATAGTCCATTAAGCATTTGATTTGGGACGAGAAAGATGTTTCAACCTTTTATTGTCAAAACATATGAATGATACAAAGTATACCTAACTTTGTAGCATGCGCATGCAACCTGATCCTAGGCTCCTGCTCCTCTCTGACTTCGAAGTTTCTCCAGCATAACCACCTTCAATACAAGCTTCTCATATAAGAAGAGTCTCTGAATGGCTCTCTTGTTTAATTATGTCTAACCCCTCTCTTCAATCCTCCTTGTATTTATAGGACAAGGTAGGCAGTTCAGGTCGAGAGGTGGTTGCAGGGGAAGTTGGGGAAGTTGGGAAACCAACTGCAACTGATCCCCATTCGTCAAATTAATATTTTTTTGATCATATTTTAAGATGTGCGTGACTATTTCACAATGGATTAGCACACAGTGTGTGACTACAGCATTAAATACTAGCGTTTGCCATTTTTTGGATGTTGTGCGCTAGTTTACTGAAGTAGAGTAGCACATACCAGGAGGTGTGCGCTACTATATAGCTTACAGAGTAGCGCCCATGCATTGGTTTGCTTAAGGAAAGTAGCGCCCATGCCAAAATATGATATTTTTTAGGGTTTTTTCAGCTTGCAGGAAGATGAATCAGGTCAAAGTCTCATCTGAGGTCATTATGCTCTTCAATCCAAGTTGTCCTTTTGTGTGATCAACAGTTCAAGGTGATCACGGACGGAGAAGTGCAGATTTGACCTATAACAGATGCCCCATAATGTGTGAGGTCAAAGGGAAACAATGGCCGAAATACATTATAATCCAAAGCCAGAGGAGGAGCAAGAAACCGCAGGACCAAGTCACAGAAACACCTGAAACAAAGATCAAGGTCAGGGAGCAATTACATTCTTGACATCATGTAGATGTGCAGTGTGATAAAATCATGATCTCCTATACATAACGAGGAGATGTATATATAGCATGGCCACTTGAAATACAAGCGTGGATCCATGTCAAACTAAGAGATCATAGCCATAACAACAAACTGGATCTATGTCTCATGGAGAGCCGAATATAAGTGAGGCTCAGTCTTGCGCAACTTGGGTGATAACAGAATGAGTTAATGTCATCAACATCCCAAGGTATTCATCCAAAAACAACCCAAGGTACAAACCCTAACCATGTGAATAGATGAGCTGACAGTCGAACATGGAGGGTATCGTTTGATTACCGGTCGTTGATGTATACTGTTAACAAACGCGAGGACTTCCACCGATAATGATGATGGGGTCCAAGGTACCTAGTACGATCCAACAAGTGTGAATAAGTGGACTTGGAGTTGAACACTTGAGGATCCTGTCAAATAAGAGACATTGATGTATTCTAATAATTCAACAGCGAGGAAAATTGCCACTGGTGACTACAATCTCCAAGGTACTAACCAAAAACTCTAAACTTCATTCCCAGAGCAAAATGAGTTGATGTCGATGGGAAGAAGTCCGTTGGAAGGGAGGCCTTAAGGAATCCTCCATCATCCAACACGAGGGACACTCAACTGGTATGAGATGATATGGAGTAATATATGTAACAAGACTGACACTAGGATGACCGACACATGAGGTCAAGGTAAACTGTAGAATGGCCGACACAGGGTATATCCTTGAACAGTGAGCACAACACAAAGTGACTTAGGCAGTTTTCAACATAATGGGGAAAATGATATAAGCCCGTAATGTAGGAGACATTAACAAACCCTCCATATGATTGGAAGAATAACCAACCGGGGGAGTAAACAACTCGAAGATCAAGTTCACCCTAAGGTCAAAAACTAAACCCAACCGACATGATAGACTCAAGTAGGTGATGTGTTCAAGGATAGAATTAACTGAACTGCTTTTGACATTGAAGATATGATACATCTTTCTCATCCCCTATTCTTTTTAGATAAAAGAATACCTTTCTTGTTGTTTTAATGAGTCCAAGAAAGAATGAAAACTCAATAGATCCAACCATGTGAAAAGTTTAAAGATCCCATGGGAGGAAGACTTGGGACCTTCTTCATTGTTTACAGAGTTTGAAGAAGAGATAGAAGTTTACTCTATATTACTGATCTCTAGATTTTAATATCGAGCCGAGATCTGTTCCTGCTCGCCGGTGTTTTCAATTTTAAGGAGTCTGAAAAAATTAAACAATAACTCCATACACCTACTCGTGGATTTTAATATTGATCCCAAGTAGGTTAATGCTCACCGGTGTTTTCCTGTTTATAGAGTCTGAAAAACTTAAACAATCCTCTTTACACCTATCCGTGGAATTTATATCGAGCCCGGATTGGTCTGTGCTCGGTGGTGTTTTCTTGTTTATAGAGTTGAAAAACTTAAACAGTCCTCTATTTACCATCTCATGGATTTCACATCGAGCCCGAGTAGGTGAATGCTCACTTGGTGTTTTCATGTTTAGAGAGCCTGAAAACCCTAAAGAGGCTCTGAAAGGTCTTTTTCGTAAAGTTAGTTGCCTTCCCCAAAAAAGTATAAAATAATGGAAGAACTCTTCTAGCATATACAGAAGTATACTTAGAGTATACATTTTCCGTAATTTATCCACCAAGGCCTGAAAAAGGGGTAATTCTATACCTGAGTGGATGTCGCTTCAAATCCTTTAACGAGTCTGAAATGACAACTTTACTCGGCAATCTTGTCATATTTAAAGAGTCTAACAAGAGCTTAGAGAGAACTCTATAGGAATCTTTTTCGTAAAATTTTAACGAGTCCGAAAAAGTAAACTCGTGAACTCTTTACTATTTTTAACGAGCTCAAAGGAGACATGGAAGAATGCTCATATCCTCCTTACTGTTTTTAACGGCTCGAAGAAAAGGTGGAAGAATGCTCGTAGCCTCCTTACTATTTTTAACAAGCTCGAAGGAAAGGTGGAAGAATGCTCGAAGGACTCCTCAAGTAGGGTCAATGCTTGGGATCTCATGATGAGGCCGGGAAAAGATGTCACGGAAATCATTAAAAAGATTGGTGTACAGAATGATTTCATCAAGATAACAATCCGCTCCAATAAAGATATGTTCGGTGACCCCAAGCTCAGTGGGAATGTTGACGGGGATGGTTCTCACTGTGCTTGTCCTATTCCCTTTGGAAAAAATAGCTTGTGAAGTGGAAAGGATAGAGGACCAATCAACATTCTCACTGGGTCTCGAAGGGAACTCACCTCTCTCTATCAAGTTTAGAACAGGAAGTAGATAGGTCCTGGGGTGTAAATGTTCCCAAGGTTGTCTCAGGCCTATCATGGCTTCAAAAAATGTTTCATCAGAAGGAAAAATTGTTTCCAAACCATCAGGAGAGAGGGTAGAGTCCGTTGATCGTGCAAAAGAAGGGTCCATATCCGACTCGGTAGAGACCAAAGGAGTCGGGATATGTTCTGTTGCAGGTTGTTGTGAATCCTCATGGGTTATCTCTACAATGACTACAGGCACAGCTGGTTCTGGTTCAGTAGGAAGGATCCACAGGTCAGTCTTTGAACCGATCGTGAAATTTTTAGTAGATGAACCTTCATCAGAACACATAAAAAGAACAGGAGAGGGTAGGTCAAAAGTGCCTATTAATGACCCGTAAATCCCTGCTCCTAAACTCTCGCTTATTGGGGCGGTTTGATCAACTAAAGGAATAATGGTATCCGATGAAGTCTGGTTTTTTTTCCAAGAAAACGAAAGTTGATCGACTGTGATGATATTGCCTTTGTGAGGGAACATAACAACTCAGAAAACTGTTGACGCAATGGCTCACATGGCATATGTCTAGCTCCTACCTAATAACATATTGTAATCAAGTGGAGCATCCAGAACTTTGATCTCTACAACAACTGTCTTACCGGCAAGTGTAATTTCAAATGATGGTAGAAATCCATGTGAATGGAAAGTCCTGCCCTCGAAGGCAGTAAGCAGCGTGTTAGAGGGGGCTAGCTCAGGAGAGCCTAAAGCTTTCCAACAAGAAATGGACATCACGCACGTCGACGCGCCCTCATCTATGACAGCCCATCTAATGGTCATAGGACCATGGACCACTTCAATCTATAGGGCAACATGGTACGGAAACCGATATTTGATATCAGACATATCAAAGCGTGCAGTCATGTTGGATGATTCCATACTTTCGATCGCTACCAGAAGTGTGTTTTGTTGTAATGGGTAACTTTGCAACACTTCTAAGGTGGACATAGCACAAGGGGTCTGGGCTAGATCTTCAACCACATTGTAGTTGGAAGCAACCCGAGCGTTGGGATTGTGCGAGGCCCATTTCAAGACACCTTTCGGGATCTTGGGCAGCGGATCCACTGGAATGTGGAGAGGAATGGAATATTCAGGAATCTCTTTATCCTTGTTCTGCACATCCAGGGTATAATTTCTTGCTCGCGTTTGCAAAAGTGCATCCACGCTAACCATATTAATGAAAGTTTGATCAACTGAAGCCTAAGTGGTGCCCCCAACTTTGGAGGTGCCAGAAGCTAAACCCTACCCCTTAGGAAATGGATCTTTAAGCACGGTAGGTTTCTTTTCTTGAAGCAGCTTCTGGGCTTCTTCGAGTAGAGGGCATTGGTGAGTGAGGTGATCCCACTTGCGAAGCTTACAAGGGAACTTAACCTTCTTCTTGTCTTTGTTACCCTCCTCGACATTCTCTTTTTTCTTGGGATTTTTCTAGTTCCCCTCTCCTTTCTTGCCCTTCTTTTTGTTGTTGGGCTGTTGAGGGCCCTTTTGATTGTTTTGAACCTGGTTCACAGATTCAGAAGTAGAAGGAGAGGTTGTGACGGAGGTTACTTCTGCAGTCGATTGTTTGACGGATAAGGCATGAACCTGCTTCGTCAATGCTTTGAAAGCTGCAAAATATACTGAACCCACTATGCCGTTAGCATGTGGTCCAGGTTTAGGTCTGCCAAGATCAGTGTTTGATCGCGGTGTGTCTGGTATAATCTCATAAAGTAGCCCAGACTGTGCATAAACAAGGTCTATCTGTTGGGTCCGTAAAATGGCTTCTTCCTCTGTAGACACTCCAGAAGTAGCTACTTCCTTAGAAATGCAAGGAAGGAGTGATTTCAGATACCACTCAAGAAGGAATTTTGGAGGTATATTGGCTTTAATGAGCCTCTTCCATCTTCACCACTCCTGAATGTGATCAGATAAGTGAGTGGCCTTATTCTGTCTAAATGTAGACAAAAGATCTGTCCCAACATCATACCGAACAGGAATCTGGAAGTGGATCAGAAAAACAGTCGCGAGATCCTGAAAATTAAAAAATGTAGCTGCATGTAACTCAATGTACCATTTAGCCGTAGCATCGGTTAAGGTTCTTTGAAAAAGTCTCAACCTAACGGAATCTTTGTTCAAAGAGTTTGAAGAACACCATAAATGGAAAGTGGTGACATGATCACCAGGGTCTTCACCGATTTTTCCTTCGAATTTTGGAATGTCCGAAGGTAACTTCGTAGGAACTAGTGGCCAAGTCGCATTATGGCATACTGGATCATTTGTTAACTTGGAAAGGTCTGGCAAATTCAGAGTTGCCAGAAATGGTAAACCAGGTCTACAAGGTGGTATTTGATAAGCTGGGGTCATAAAGGGGGAACCACCCATAGTTTGACCCATAAACTACTGGTAGGGGTTGCTCCCAGCCACTTGATGGTAGGGGTTTCCCCCAGCCATCTGCTGGTAGGGATTGCCTCCAGCGATCTACTAGTAGGGGTTTCCCTCGGCCACTTGCTGGTAGGGGTTTCCCCCAGCCACTTGTTGTTGTGTGAAAGTGTTGTTAAAATTCCCCCATCCAAATGAAAGTGGGTTAGTCATATGAACGTTTGTCCACTGAGGCTAGGTGTTAGCCCCGCCGTATTGTTGATTAAGGATGTTACCCCCTCCTCTAGAAAACAAAGAAAAATGGGTGTTTCCTGCAGGTACATTACCTTGATTCACATTGTAACCTGCAAAGGCATTGAAGCCAAGGGTAATCGAGGTGGATGGCGCAGTCATGGTACTCATGACGAGCACAGTTGCAAAGGCGTTTGGACCTACATTTGGTGTGGAAATCTAAGTACTAGGTATAGGATATGGCTGTTGAGTTGCAGGAGGTGGAACAAGATTCACTGTACTACTGGGTCCAAAAGTGGGTGTAGAGGCGGATGCCATAGTTGTTGAACTCGGCATGCCTAAGGTACTGACATTAAAGCTGAAGGACGGAATCGAAACAGAAGTTGTCTATGCCAAACTCGGTGTAGCAGTGGGAGGAGGATTTACAGTATTTGTGTTCATACCTATTGTGGGAGTCTGTGGAACTCCCTGTTCGCCTCCTGTATTAGTCATAAAATGCCCAGGTGTGAACAAATATGCACTATAATCAAGTTGTTGGAAAGCAATAGGTAACATAAGCGGATTGTTAAGATTAGTTAGAGGAGGGTTAAACGGAGTACTAAACTCACCAGAAGTGTGAGATCCTCAATCTCGACTATATTAAAAGTTTGTTGATCTGGAGTCCCTGGTTGTGGTTCCTCGGGAACCTCTATTTCAGGTCTTTGTGTTGCAGGTTGTGGTTCCTCAGGAACCTCTATTTCATCAGTAGTTTCCAAAGGAAAGTTGGAGTCTACCCTTCTTTCGTTTGGGTGGCGGTAGTGGTTCCACTCTAAGCGGGATAAGGTTTTGCAACCTTCTAGACCTATGAATTTGTTGGTCTTCCATGATTATATATAAAAGTAAAACTAAGCAAAAACCTAGTGGCCACTAATACTAGGGGGCAAACAGCACACCACTAAAAAAATCCTAAGTATTCAAACCAGTCAAACAAGATGCCTTCCGGAGAAGAGTCTGGGATGATGAGGGCCCAAAACAGATCAATGAAGGATGAAGAACAGTTACCCGGGGTCCACAATACAACGACAAAGGCTGCAAGCACTAGAATCACCCAATCACCCTCCCAAATACCTGCAAGGGATTTACTCCCACATCTATCCTAGGTACAGCAGCTATAATCCCCTGCTGTCACCTGTGTATGATCCTATAGGTCTGATACTAAGGCTGCCATAGGTACGAAATATCCTGGGGGGATAGTCGTCAGCCTAATCAAAACGCTTGGGCAGAGTAACAAAGCCTGAAATCTAGATGGATCCCCGTACGTGAATCGACCCTAGTTTATGGTTGAAAGGAAAAGCGAGGGGATATCGTCAACAAATCCAATCTCCCATGGCCTCATGCTTATCTCTGGTTTTAGTAGATTTTCCCAGGAATATTTGATACAAATGGGTTTACCTATATGACAATCGCACTACGATTTTTGAGTAATGAAACAAGCTTCGAGCAGTTTAAGGTGTTTTAAGCTCGAAACTCTAGCCTGTACTAGTTGGTGTCGTGTATCCCTAGAAAGAAAATCGTTTCTAATTGATTTTATTAAGATTCTTTTTAAGGTTAATTTTTACTCAATGGGGCAGTGCATTGTGTGATGTGGTTGCAACAGAAAGTAAAGTGCATAAACTGAAAAAACTTTCAACAACAAAAAGACTTTTTATTTTTCATTTAATATCCTTTCCAAACTAAAGAGTAAGCAAACCTAAATAAAACTTTTCTTTTTGTTTTCTTTTCAAATTATGAACAAAGTAAATTATGCTACTCTACAAAGATTATAAGTCTCACTATTCTAAGCTACCAATACTTATTTTCCTTTTTCTGTTATATATGAATGAAAAAGAACTTGAAAGCGGAAGCAAGTAAGAACTACAAAAGATGTGCAAGTATGGAAAAATGACTCTAAAGTTCACAACAATCGAATCAATGACCCGACAAAGACTTGTCCTACGAGTTTTTTCAAAAGAAAAAGCTCTTGAACTTGGAAGAAAAGTGTGGAGAAAACAAGGAGGAAAGATGCTTAAAATTGGAAATCAAACTTGAAAGAATGCTCCAAAGCACCAAACCCTAACAAGAACACTAAGCCAAGTAGTAGGTAGGAAAGCGAACTTAAGACGACCTTACTAACACAATGACTCAACAGTGAAGCAAACTAAAGTACTTCAAACTCACTTGATACTGGAAATGACAGCGAGGTCAAGAAATGTTGGGACTCAAAAAGTTTTGGAAGACACCCCAAAGACTCCAAAATATGGGTCAAACCCTAAAACAAAGCATGAGACACCCAAAGATCATACAATTGTTGCGACAAACAAAAAATGCTAAGCACAAGGGTTTGTAGGTCAGCAACACACTACTAGGGTATGGATGAGCAACTATGTTCACTAAGGAACAAAGCAAAGTCTCTAAAAAGAGTCACAAATGAACCAAACACTTCAAAAGAAAACAAGTGACCAAAAGATGACTTAAAAGACTCAAAAGAGGCTAATGAGACTCAAAGAAGGATTACAGACCTCAAAAAGCAGTCAAGAAGACCAAAAACAAAGTTAGAAACCCACCCAAACAGGTAGCAAACTCAACCTTACTTCAAATAGAGAGCTACAGGAATGTGCCCTACTGTGCAGTAGGCAAACTAGCACATTTGGGGATGTGTGTGCTACTATACAGAGGCAAACTAGCACATATGTGCTACTGTATGTACAGTAGGGTAGCGCACAGGTCTCAAAAAATCAAAAACTAACCTTGCAGAGGTGTAAAAATACTGATTCAAACAAAGGGAAGCAGGTAGGGACAACCTATAGGGCTTCTCAGAAGATTAAAAAGGGTTAAGAAGTACTGGAAAGACAACAAGAAGGGTTTCCTAGAGTAGAAAAAACAACCTCCCCAGCGGATTCGCCAGTCTATTGGTGGGAAATACTACCCTATAGTGAGGAAATAGACACTATCAACTTAAGGGGTGACAGGTAAACATACTAATTGCATTACAGAAGTGTTTATAAAGGGAAATAGATCAGAGATCTTGAGGACATACCTTATGAACAAATTTTGATCATAGCTTTTGTCCAACCTTGCGCTCGATCCTCCACTCGATCTCCCATCTGATAAACCTGCAATACAAAGACCTTTCTCAGCGTATCTTGGCCAATATAATAATGATGGAATTGAAAAGTAATTCAAACATCAAGCATTAACCAACATGATCCAAACAAATACATAGTCCATTAAGCATTTGATTTGGGACAAGAAAGATGTTTCAACCTTTTATTGTCAAAAACATATGAATGATACAAAGTATACTTGACTTTGCAGCATGCTCATGAAACCTGATCCTAGTCTCCTGCTCCTCTCTGACTTTGAAGTTTCTCCAACATAACCACCTTCAATACAAGCTTCTCATATAAGAAGAGTCTCTGAATGGCTCTCTTGTTTAATTATGTCTAACCCCTCTCTTCAATCCTCCTTGTATATATAGGACAAGGTAGGTAGTTCAGGTCGAGAGGTGGTTGCAGGGGAAGTTGGGGAAATTGGGAAACCAACTACAAATAATCCCCATTCGCTAAATTAATATTTTTTGATCATATTTTAAGATGTGCGCAACTATTTCACGGTGGAGTAGCGCACAGTGCGTGACTATAGCATTAAATACTAGCGTTTGCCATTTTTTGGATGTTGTGCACTAGTTTACTAAAGTAGAGTAGCGCATACCAGGAGGTGTGCGCTACTATATAGCTTACAGAGTAGCGCCCATGTGCTAGTTTGCTTAAGGAGAGTAGTGCCCATGCCAAAATATGATATTTTTTAGGGTTTTGTCAGCTTGCAGTAAGATGAATCAGGTCAAAGTCTCATCTGAGTTCATTATGCTCTTCAATCCAAGTTGTCATTTTGTGTGATCAACAGCTCAAGGTGATCACGAACGGAGAAGTGCATATTTGACCTATAACAAAGAATCAACTACAACGAGGGTTTAGGTTTTTTATAGGGTTTGAAGAATAATGGAGATTCCTATAGGGGGAAGATCCCCCTCATCCTCACGCCGACAAGAACCTCTATTAGGAAACCATGTCAACCCTTCTCTTTATTTTGTTAGTATATTGTTGTTGGACGCATACGCTTTGTAAGTCGTCCTGTAGTATTTGTTGATCCATAGTTTGTATTAGCCAATGGTATTGACCCATAGTATTGGACGCATATGATTTGTAAGTCATCATGTAGTATTATATGTTCCATAGTATTGACCCATAGTATTGGGCATAGATTTAGTATATAATTGTGTGTTGAGGCCAATGAAGCACGATGAAGTTATTTGTATTGAGCTTTCTCAAAGGAGGTTGCCCCCTCAAAATGGAACGCGATCAATAAAAATATTATGTGATCTGATATATCGTGTATTTCATCAATTAATCGTTGCAGGTTCCTCACATTTGGTATCAGAGCACTTTCTTGGGCTCGCTGGGTGAAATTTATGCCAAAAAAAAAAAATCGCATTTGTTACAGGTTTGGATCTAGGAATAATCCCTATCTGCTTAATTGTGGGAAGTACTTGGGAATAAGCCCTAAAACTCATTTTGAGGAGTACCACAAGATCCTCGAAGTAGTTGGCCCATTGAGAGGACCTTCCAACAAAAAGGGAAACAACCCTTTCCTGATTAACTAGTTCCCACCCATGAGGTAAACCAAGAGCTGTCGTTTGTGGCAAAGCAGTTATCAGTTTTACCTGAGTCGTGGAGTGAGGGGCACTGCCCCAATACGTAAGCCATCAAACAGCATTGGTGGCTGAGTGAATCCCCTAAACTCTTAGGAAGTCGAGCATACCTAGGGTCCATATCTATTTTCAGTTGCTAAATCGCAGATTTCCTTTGTCCATAATTTTTTTCGATCACTTCCACGTTGTTTTAGATCCATTTGTTTCCAATCACTTCTGCGCCATTCCAGATCCATTTGTTTCTGATCCCTTTCATGTCGTTGCAGATCCATTCCAGTAAAAAATATATTTATATCTTTTTTTGCCATATCTCCCTTTTTTTAACTCTATTTCCCTTGAAACTTCATTGACACTCCTAAAATCCCATTCTGCATTATTCATTCCCGAGGACCCTATCCCAAATTCCACTTCCCAAAGCCATAAATCTCACATTTGTTTATTTTTAGGGTTTTCCATAACTTCGATTTTCACCCAATCGCCTTCAAATTTTGCCACATTGTTCATTTCCTATTTATGCTTCTTTGTCCCTCTCTGCCAAATTTTCTCATTCTTTCACCTCTCTTCTTAAATCTTCATTTTATGCTTCCTTGTCCATTCGAAAGTGTCCAAAACCTAGTCAAACCCCAATTACCCATCAAATTTTTTCCCAAATCAAAATTTCTCTTTACTAAAGAAGCTTATGTTTATGTTTTTCTACCCATTCACAAAAAAAAACTCATGGTTATGGTTGTCACCCGCACAAGAGCACAAATCAATGAGGAAGAACTTGCAGCCCTCAAAATCAAACTCCAAAATTTGGATGAAAATTTTTTTAACCTCCATCTTCAGCATTCAGCCATGAACACTAAACGAAAACTAGACTCTTCTGCAGACACTAAGTTCTCTTCTTCCAGCAATTTTCGTGGGTTGAAGCTTGATTTTTCTCGCTTCAATGGAAATGATCCGAATGGATGGATATACCGGGAAGAACAATATTTCAGTTAGAATAATACTTTTGATGTCCAAAAATTTCCACTTGCATCCTTTCATTTGGAACACGAATCCCTTCAATGGTATCATTGGTACATCAAGGCTCATGACGAGCCAAAATGGACAGATTTTTGCCAACTCCTTTTGCAACGATTTGGTCCTAGTGATTTTGATGACTTCACAGGATCACTCACTAAAATTCACCAAATTGGCATTGTGCGAGAGTATTAGATAGAATTTGAAAAATTGTCCAATCACACAGAAGGATTTTCTAATGAATTCTACAGGAGTTGTTTTATCAGTGGTCTCAAGGATGAAATCCGCTCAGAGGTTAAAATGTTATGTCCCAACACAATGATGGAAGTCCTGGGGTTGGCTAAATTGGTGGAGGACAATATCACAGCCCAACAACGCTCCAAATCCACTTTTGTTGCATTCAGACATATGGTTTCCCAACAACCTCCCATCATGCCAACTCCTCACACAATTCCTATCAAGCATTTGTCTGAAGTAGAGATGCGGGCATGTAGAGAAAAAGGGATTTTCTATAATTGTGATGAGAAATTCACTCGGGGACATAGATGTGTTGAGAAATAGCTCTATCTCTTGGATGTGGATTCTTCTCCTGCCTCTGAACTTGGTGAAGAAACTCCAAATACACTAGATGATCAGGTCGACATTCAGCAGCCGCCTGTTGACCCTCATTATCTGGATGACCACCCTGATATATCTCTCCATCCTTTAGCCGGAGTCACCACCCCACAAACAATGTTGGTCAGGGGTTACTTCAAGAATCTCCATCTTACAATACTCATTGATTATGGTAGCACTCATAACTTCATTGTCCCTCGGATGGCCAAACAGGATGATTGTTTTGTCCATCCTTGCTCCAACTTTGAAGTCATGATTTCCAATGGGGTCACCTTACCATGCAAGGGGAAGTGTCGCAATGTGTGTATCTCTATGAAAGATTATAACTTGCACTCTGACATATTTTCCTTGTCCTTAGGTGGATGTGATGTGGTTTTGGGCGTTCAATGGTTACGCACACTTGGCCCCATTTTATGAGATTTTGCTGAACTTTGGATGCAGTTTTCAGTTAATGGGAAAAAACAAACATTTACGGGCTTGCAACTAGGGTCTCTTTGCATCATCATCTCACATCGCCTGGAAAATATCCTTAAGAAGAATTCACATGGTTTCATTGCTAAGATCCATTCCATTGAGTTGCACCCATCAATGGTCTCCACTACTCCCTTGGATAGGTATGCAGGTGTCTTTGCTGAACCAGTGGGATTGTCGCCTTCAAGAGACCTTTCCGGTAAGAATGTAGCTGCCTCTACATCTAAGAAGGAAATGATGGCTATTTTGCATGCAGTAGAGAAGTGGAATCCATACCTATTAGGGAATTATTTCTACATCAAGACTGATCACCAGAGTCTAAAAAATTTCCTAGAACAACGAGTCTCCTCCCCAGCACACCTAAAATGGCTTAGCAAACTCATGGGTTATGCCTCTACAATCACTTACAAGAAGGGTAAGGACAATCTAGTGGAGGATGCTCTTTCTCGCACATTTGTGTTGATGTATATGTAACTTCGGAATGTATTTCATCAGTATATTATATGTATATTGTACCCTTATAAGAGATGTGTTATTCCTCTATAAGGAAGTGTCGTCATGTGGATTGACAAGTGTCGCAAGTGTGTGTACTTGTCGATGGGTTATTAGACCACCTTATGGGGTCGGCCCTAATTAATATATAATATAATGTGGATGTACTCAAGTTGACAAGTCGGCCCCAGTAGGTCACTGGGCAAAAAGGTGAGTATAAATAGAGATAGGAGATCTCTATTTTACTCACTCGGAAAAGTATCTATCTCTCTCTCTGGAAAGTGGCGCACTAGGGAAGAGGAGGAGGATCATCTGCTAGGAGACTATCTCTGTATTATTTGGTTGTATTTTGGTTGAGCCATTGCTCTCTCTATCTCTGAGGAAGTTTGTGGGGTTTTTCACCTTAGGGTTTTCCCCACGGAAACTCTGTGTCTCTTGTCTCTATGCTTTTGATTCTTGTGATGCTTGTGATGCTTGTCATATTATGATTGTCATGCATTGATATACTGTAGATGTTATTCTCTCAGCAAAGATCCTATAGTATTGTGATTTAATACTGAAAATTTAACATGGTATCAGAGCTTAACTGAGAAGAAGACATTTTGCAGTGACGGAAGCTTGTATTGCTTGTTTATTGGGTTTCTCTCCACAGATTTTGGAAATTCAGTATAGTAGATTGGATCTACTCATCAAGGCGCATCTTTCTGTCCAATCAGATTTCAGTTCCGAGCATTTTCAGTTTTGGCCCTAAAATTTAGGGTTTCCACAAAAATAGGAATTTCTGGAAACTGAAGGTACAGCTGGAAGCTCCTTGCAAAAATCGAAGGTTTGAGCTTTGGATCGAGATTTTTGGCTGGGTAGATCTCCGGGAAACTCAAACCCTAATTCAGGGCTCTCCCCAGTGAACCCGGGAGGACAAAAAGGCAATTTTGAAGGACAAGACTTTGCTGATCTCAAATTCTGAATGTACTAGGCTGATCAGCTCTCCAAGGCGCATCTTTCTATCCTTTCGGAATTTTGAAATTCACATTTTGAAATTTTAGGGTTTCTCTGACAAACCCTAATCCGGGTTCAGATCCAGTTTTCAGCACTTCAAGTGGTAAGTTCTAAATCTTTTCTATTTCCATTTGAAGTACTCTTAAAGATGTCTCTTCACACCAAGCTTGAGGATAAGCTTGAAGGGGCTGATAACTTCCGAGCCTGGAAGTATAGGATTGGGCTAATCCTGGAAGAGAATGAGTTGGACTCATATGTGAAAGAAGACATCCCTATCCCAGAGGATGAAGAGGCCAAGGCATTGCACAAGAAGAACTTGGTCAAGGCAAAGAGAATCATTGCTGATTCTATCAAAGACCATCTCATACCCCATGTGTCTTCTCTCAAGACACCCAAAGAGATGTTTGAATCTTTGACCAAGCTATTTGAAGGAAAGAACATAAATCGGAAGATGACCCTGCGGAACCAATTGAAAGCAGTGAAGTTTCAGAATGGAGAAACCATTCAATCCTACTTTTCAAGGGTCTCTCAGATCAAGGAACAATTAGAAGCAGTAGATGAAATGGTGGAGAATGGTGAAGTGGTGATGACCACTCTAAATGGCCTACCCAGGTCATGGGATTCCTTTATTCAAGGAATTTGTGCAAGGAAGAAGTTGATCTCCTTCAGTAGACTTCGAGAAGAATGTTCTCAAGAAGAAGCTAGGCTTATAGCTCGTGAAGAAAAGATGGGAGGAGAAGATCAAGCTCTTGCAGCTCACACTAAAAGAAGTAAATCCAAGAAGGAATCATCTCATAATAGAAGATTCTCTCACCATCATCATTATCATAAAGATAAGAAAGAACTCAGATGCTTCACTTGCAATGAGAAGGGACACTTTGCTTCAGATTGTCCCAAGAAGAAGAATAACAACAACAGCTTCAGTAAGAAGAAGAAGGGCAGCAAAAGAAGATTCCATGCTCATGCTGCCGAAGATGATGAACCCCCAAAGAAGAAGGCTAAGGCAGAAAGCAGTAGTGATGATGACTCATCAAGTGAAGAAGAATATGTTTTAATCTCTGCACTCACTGGTACCATCTCTCATGGATGTAATGATTGGTTGATTGATAGTGGGGCTTCCAAACACATGACTGGATTTAAAGAATCCTTTGTGAACCTATCTGAACATGAGTCACCCCATAAGGTGAAACTTGGGGATGATTATCAATACCCAATCAAAGGAAGTGGTGAAGCTTCTTACAACCTAGATTCTGGAAAATCTTTGAAGATGAAGGAAGTCCTCTATGTACCTGGGCTCAAGAAGAACTTACTTTCCATCTCTGCTTTAGATGCAAAAGGTATGAGGGTTGCATTTGTTGATGGCCAAGTACTAATGTGGCCTAAGGGAAAGACCATGGATGATGCAGTAGTGATTGGAGAGCAAGAGGGAGGCTTGTATAAATTGAAGGGACAACCTGAACATGCCATGGTACATGAATCCATGGAGCCAAGTGAACTTTGGCACAGAAGACTTGCTCACATGCACTATAGGGCACTTCCAATTGCAAGCAAGGTAGTAGAAGGTCTTCCTGAAATCAAGACCAAACATGAAGGTGTTTGCAAAGGATGTGCAAAAGGAAAGAACACTAAGAAGGCTTTCCCAAGCAGTGAAAGCAAGGCAAAAGACATTCTGGAAATCATCCACTCAGATGTATGTGGTCCTATGTCATCTAGCTACCTGAGTGGGTATGTTTACTATGTATCATTTATTGATGACTTCTCTAGGAAGACTTGGGTATGCTTCTTGAAGGGAAAAGATGAAGTGTTTGATAAATTCAAGGATTTCAAAAACTTGATGGAGAATCAAACTGACAAGAAAATCAAAACATTCAGATCTGACAATGGTGGAGAATTCACCTCAAATGACTTCAAGAAGCTTTGCAGTGATTCAGGGATTAAGAGGGAGTTGACTGCTCCATATAATCCCCAACAGAATGGAGTTGCAGAAAGGAAGAACAGAACTATCATGGAAGCAGCAAGAGCAATGTTGCATGACCAGGATCTTCCTATGCATCTTTGGGCAGAAGCAGCTAGAACAGCTGTATATGTGCAGAATAGAACACCCCACAAGATATTGGACAACAAGACACCAGAAGAAGTCTTTTCTGGTAAGAAACCTGAAGTCAGCCATCTCAGAATATTTGGTTGTCCAGTATACACTCATGTCCCAAAGGAGAAGAGGACTAAACTAGATCCTTCAGGAAAGAAGGGCATCTTCGTGGGTTATAGTGAAAGCTCGAAGGCTTACAGAATATATTTTCCAGGGTTCAAGAAGATTGATGTCAGCAGGGATGTAACATTTGATGAGAATTCAGCATTCATCAAATCAAGAAAGGCACCTATTGAAGTGTATGAAGAACCTAAGGAAACAAGATTTCAAGACACTACGATAACTGATGCAGTTCCAGAAATTGCTCATGAGTTTGAAGATCCACAAGAACCTGTAGATCCACCCCGTGAGGATAACTCTCACAAGAGGAAACCTGTATGGGCTAGAGAGCTCATTCATGATGCAGAAAGATTTGGCATTCCAGAAGAAGAACACAGAGCAAAGAAGAGAACCAGATCACACACCAGTTATGTTGCTTTACTCTGTGACATCATGAACAAAGAGCCTTCCAGTTATGAAGAGGCAGCAGAAAAGAAAGAATGGAAGGATGCTATGGTTGAGGAATACCAATCAATTATGAAGAATGATGTTTGGGATGTTGTCCCAAGGCCTAAAGGGAAGTCTGTTGTGACTTCCAAGTGGATCTACAAAATCAAGCATGCTGCAGATGGCAGTGTGGAAAAATATAAAGCAAGATTCGTAGCTCGTGGTTTCTCTCAGAAGGAAGGAATAGACTATGAAGAAACCTTTGCACCTGTAGCCAGATATACTTCCATCAGAACAGTACTTGCCCTGGCTGCAGCAATGAAATGGAAGATACACCAGATGGATGTCAAGACTGCTTTCCTGAACGGTGTAGTAGAAGAGGAAGTATATGTGGAACAGCCACTCGGCTTTGAAATACATGACAGGGAATCTTATGTATGCAGATTAAAGAAAGCCTTGTATGGCTTGAAGCAAGCTCCCAGAACCTGGTATGGTAGGATGGACAGTTTCCTATCTAGTTTGGGCTTTACCAAGAGTAAAGCGGATTCCAACCTTTACTACAAGGTTGAGGAAGGGAATCCTGTGATTCTACTTCTATACGTGGATGACCTATTTGTGACAGGAGATGACAGAATGATTGCAGATACCAAGAGGAAGCTTGCAGCTGAATTCGATATGAAAGATTTGGGAATGATGCACTATTTCCTAGGTATGGAGGTGTGGCAGAATGCAGATGGGATCTTCCTTGGTCAAGGGAAGTACACAGTAGATATCCTGAAGAGATTTGGGATGATGGATTGCAAGGCCATGGCCACACCTATGGCATCGAATCTGAAGCTTCTTTGTGATGCTTCATCTGAGCCAGTTGATGTTTCTATGTATCGTCAGATGATTGGGTCCTTGATGTACCTGACGAACACGAGACCAGACATTTGCTTTGCTGTGAACACATTGAGCCAGTTTCTGACGGATCCGAGGAGTGTTCACCTAGTTGCTGTAAAGCATGTTCTGAGGTACCTGAAGGGTACAGTGGATTATGGGCTCAGATATGAGGCGAATCAAAAGTTCAACCTGCATGGTTATGTTGATTCGGATTGGGCTGGCAGTGCTGCAGATAGGAAGAGCACATCAGGGTGTTGCTTCAGTATGGGATCAGGTGTGATCTCTTGGTTTAGCAGGAAGCAGTCCTGCGTAGCACTGAGTACAGCTGAGGCAGAGTATGTTGCAGCCTGTTCAGCTAGTTGTGAGGCAGTATGGCTACGGAAGCTACTGTCTGAGTTATTTGATCTCCCGTTGGAGGCTACTGTTATCTTCTGTGATAACCAGAGTTGTGTGAAGCTGTCCGAGAACCCAGTGTTTCATGACAGGTCGAAACACATAGAGATCAAATATCACTATATCAGGGATATGGTGCAGAGAGGAGCTGTGAAGCTCCTGTATGTTGCGACGGACGAGCAGATTGCAGATGTGTTGACGAAGCCACTAGCCAGGGTGAAGTTCGAGTACTTCAGAGAGAGGCTTGGCGTTCTTCAGATCGAGGACACTTCGAGGAAGAAGTGATGGACACATTTGCTGAAGCCATTCCAAGCATGTTGGAAGGAGGATCCTTCACATGGCTGTGGATGTAAGCGCTGGATGATGAGCATCAGGATGATGTTCTAGTTTCTGCTGGATATGATCAGTTGGATCATTTTATGTATGTATGTATGCATCATGTTGGATGCTGGATATGATCAGTTGGATCATTTTATGTATGTATGTATGCATCATGTTGGATGCTGGATATGATCAGTTGGATCATTTTATGTATGTATGTATGCATCATGTTGGATGCTGGATATGATCAGTTGGATCATTTTATGTATGTATGTACGCATCATGTTGGATGCTGGATATGATCAGTTGGATCATGTGTATGTATTGTTTATGCATCATGTTGGATGCTTGGACCATGTATCTGTATATGTATCAGGTGGATGCATTGTATGATCAGGTAGATCATGTATGGTGATATGTATCATGTATTTGTATTTGTATCAGGTAGATACATTGATGATCAGGAGGATCATGTATGATGATATGTATCAGGTAGATACTTGGTATGCATCAGGTAGATGCATTGATGATCAGGATGATCATAGATGACGAGCTTCAGGATGTTGCTCCAGATGACATGCAGCAGGACGTTGCAGTGATGATGATCAGGATGATCATGGATACATCAGGATGATGTATGATGAGTATCAGGATGATACTCTGTGGCCGTGGATCAGGTTGTGCAGATAAGCATGTAATTTGTGCCCTGGGAGATTTGCAGATGGTCTTGCGAGGTTTTGCCTATGGCATGTAATTTGTGCCCTGGGACATCTGGCAAATGCTCTTTCGAGGTTTTGCTTGGGAGGACATATAATTTGTGCCCTGGGAGATCTGCAGATAGTCTTTCGAGGTTTTGCCTATGGCATGTAATTTGTGCCCTGGGATATCTGGCAGATGCTCTTTCGAGGTTTTGTCCAATGGCATGTAATTTGTGCCCTGGGAGATCCGATAGGTTGAGCTGTGTGCTCGTAATCAGTCCTGGGATGCTCTTGCGAGGTTTTGCCATGACCACATGTAATTTGTGCCCTGGGAGATCCGATAGGTTGAGCTGTGTGCTCGTAATCAGTCCTGGGATGCTCTTGCGAGGTTTTGTGGTAACCACATATAATTTGTGCCCTGGGAGATCTGCAGATAGTCTTTCGAGGTTTTGCCTATGGCATGTAATTTGTGCCCTGGGATATCTGGCAGATGCTCTTTCGAGGTTTTGTGGTGAGGTCACATATAATTTGTGCCCTGGGAGATTTGCAGATGGTCTTTCGAGGTTTTGCCTATGGCATGTAATCTGTGCCCTGGGACATCTGGCAAATGCTCTTTCGAGGTTTTGTGACGCACGTAAAAGTCCTGAGGATTCCACAGTATGGCCAGTGATGACGAAGACCTGCAGGTGGTGGGCCTACATCCAGTATGAAAAAGGACTGGCTCTGTAGAACTTCCTATGACGAGTAGAGACAGAGATTGGATGAGATAGTAGCAGCAGTGACGATGATGATGACGATGCATCGATGACGATGATCCAGAGAAGAAGACTTGTCTAGCAGATCTGTGTCGAGAAATACCTTCCTTGTTAAGAGGGAGTGTTGATGTATATGTAACTTCGGAATGTATTTCATCAGTATATTATATGTATATTGTACCCTTATAAGAGATGTGTTATTCCTCTATAAGGAAGTGTCGTCATGTGGATTGACAAGTGTCGCAAGTGTGTGTACTTGCCGATGGGTTATTAGACCACCTTATGGGGTCGGCCCTAATTAATATATAATATAATGTGGATGTACTCAAGTTGACAAGTCGGCCCCAGTAGGTCACTGGGCAAAAAGGTGAGTATAAATAGAGATAGGAGATCTCTATTTTACTCACTCGGAAAAGTATCTATCTCTCTCTCTGGAAAGTGGCGCACTAGGGAAGAGGAGGAGGATCATCTGCTAGGAGACTATCTCTGTATTATTTGGTTGTATTTTGGTTGAGCCATTGCTCTCTCTATCTCTGAGGAAGTTTGTGGGGTTTTTCACCTTAGGGTTTTCCCCACGGAAACTCTGTGTCTCTTGTCTCTATGCTTTTGATTCTTGTGATGCTTGTGATGCTTGTCATATTATGATTGTCATGCATTGATATACTGTAGATGTTATTCTCTCAGCAAAGATCCTATAGTATTGTGATTTAATACTGAAAATTTAACAATTTGATGACCCAGTTTCTCTTTCATCTATTTCTATGCTTGTTCCAAATTGGTTGCAATATGTTCAAAAGGGTTATTTCTTCTATGAACTCCATGCTTCTCCATTAGTAGGGGAATTTGGGTTCCTAAAAACGTATGAGCGGGAACAGTATAACTTCTTTTGGCATGGAATGAAAATGACAATTCAAAAAATGGTGGCTAAATGTGATACATTCCAGGTCAACAAGGATGAAATGACACTCCTTCCAGGATTTCTCAAACCCTTTCCCATCCCTACATGGATTTGGACAGATATTTCTATGTATTTTCTTGAAGGGCTCCTATGGTACAATGTTGCATCTAAAATGACTCCATATGAAGCAATCTATGGTCAGGAACCACCAGTTCTTCTTCCATACACCCTCATCAGTTCACCAGTTCAGTAAATTGACTCGGTTCTTCGAAACCGCGATCAGAGTCTTCTCATTTTGCAAGACAATCTTCACATGGCAAGAATTCGACTGAAACAACAAGCCGATCAGCACTGTTCTGAGCGCACTTTTCAAGGAGGTGATATGGTTCTTCTTCGTCTACATCCTTCTAAGAAATCCTCCCTAAAACTCCAAAAGAATCAGCTTCTCTCTCAATCTATCACAGAGGTATTAATTCAGTGGCACAGAATGCAACCAGAGGATCCTATAGGGGAACCACTCCTTTAGATTCCACCTCAAGTTCCACATCTAAAGCTTTAAGGACAAAGCTTTTTCTAAGGGAGGGGGGATGTTAGGAACCTGTGTCAACCCTTCTCTTTATTTTTTTTGTATATTGTTGTTGGACGCATATGCTTTGTAAGTCGTCTCGTAGTATTTGTTGATCCATATTTTGTATTATCCCATGGTATTGACCCATAGTATTGGACGCATATGCTTTGTAATTTGTCTTGTAGTATTATATGTTCCATGGTATTGACCCATAGTATTGGACGCATATGCTTTGTAATTTGTCTTGTAGTATTATATGTTCCATGGTATTGACCCATAGTATTGGGTGTAGATTTAGTATATAAGTGTGAGTTGAGGCCAATGAAGGCACGGTGAATTTATTTGTATTGAGCTTTCTCAAAGTAGGTTTCCCCATCGAAGTGGCCCGTGATCAATAAAAATATTATGTGATCCGATATATTGTGTATTTCATTAATTAATTGTTGCAGGTTCCTCACATCACCCCCCTCCTCCCACACTACAACGCACCACTGACGATCCCTAGGGGAATGAGTTTGAAAAGAATGGAAACAGTCAATCCAACTCGGGATTGGATAAAACCCAAGGAGGATGTCTCCCCAAAGAAAAAGAAATCCCTTCTTTGCAGATCAGATCGAAGAAACTTAGGGAATGTGTAGAGCAATGGGAAGAAAGATACCTAATAGGGAATTTCATTGACATCTGGCCAAAATAAAAGGACCTAACTAGATGGATCAAAACTACTTGGAACCCTAATGGTCACTACGATATGCATTTAGGATCCAAGAGTTTTTTTCTAATTGTGTTTTTCAATCAAGAGGATAGAGATCGTGTTCTAGAAGGAGGTCCATATTTATTCTTCTCTACTAGACTCTACCTATTCCCATGGAAGGAAATATTTAACCCTGATAAAGAGTATCTGAACATAGCCCCAATATGGATCAAGCTTTATTCTCTCCCTTGCGAGTACTAGGAACCAGAGATCTTACAAGACATTGGAAATACGCTGGGAAAATTTGTAAAATCCTCTAAGCCATATCTGCAGAGATGATGTACATCATTTTCCCATATTTTATTTTACATCGACATGGTGCAATATCTCTCCAAAGCAATCAATTTGACATGGGACGACGGATATTGGAATCATCCAATAGACTACGAGCACCTCCCTTTTTGATGTCGTAGATGCCATGAGTATGGTCATATCAACAGGGACTATTCGAACAATAATAAAATCCCCATCACCCCACCAGAATCCCAGGAGAAGGAAATAAAATTGAATGATGAGGGTTTTACCCAGGTGATCCGAAAAAAATATGGGAGGAGGCTGAACAACCAGCAACAACACGAATAATCCAAGGCCATGAAACCAGTACACCCGAACTGTTTCGAAACCCTAAAATCTGTAGGGGAAACCTTGGAAGATCTTGGGAACCAGAAGAAAGGAAAAGAACAAATTCAGGAAGTAGATAACCTTATCCAATAAAATCCCAAAGAACTTCCAGAGGCTATGGAAGACAATTCCCTCGATGAATCATAAGATATGGACCTAGGGGAGTTGGAAATGAATGCTATCGAAAAAGAATGTGATAAAAAGGGAAAAGGATATGTCTTGCGACGACAACTGTAACTATTGTAGGAGACCATCCTCAAAGCTAAAGCTAAACCATTACTGGGAATAGCTAAAGAGACTCAAAAAGGGATCAAAAGGAAACAACCAGAAGAAGGTGAGAAGAGAGGATGAAAAACAAACAGACAGTGGATCGCAGAGATAGGAACCAAACTCATTGAGTCAGGGTAGTACCCCACCATCAAGGATTCCTTCTTAGAAGTTAATAAAGGTTAGTCAAATAAAGTCATCACATGGAAAATCCACGGTGTAAACCAACCGTGTAAAATAAAAATCCTGAACAATAAGATCAGGATGGAGAAACTAGATATAGTATTCCTCCAAGAAACAGAGTGTGGTTTGGAAAAGATGCAGGAAATAGGAAACAAGGTGTGGAGAGGTAGTAAGACTATGGCTATTGAAGCTCGGGGAGGGGCAGGAGGAGTTGTGATTATTTGGAGACCTGACTGGATAGATTCTTAATTTTAGAGGATCTTGTAATAGATGGAGGTGATTTGACTACCTATGTTTTACCATCTGCAGGCTCTGATCATTGGCCAATCAACCTATTATGGGATAGGACGAGGTCAAGTGGACAAAAACCATTTCGATTTGAACAATTTTGGATGGAACACAAGGAATTCAAATCATTGGTCCAACAATGGTGGGAGGATCTCATCCCCCCAAGAGGGACAAGAATGTGCCAATTCCAACAAAAAATGAAAGCTTTAAAAGCCAAGATCCGCATGTGGAACAAAGAAGAATTTGGGAACATATTTCAAGACAAAAAGCATCTAAGTGAGAAAATGGAAGCCATCCAATGGGAGGGCATGAATAATGGATATAGTGAAGACCTAAAGAAGCAAGAACAAATCCTCTTGGAACAACTACAAGCTCAAGAAAGACAAGAGGATAGTTTTTGGAGACAGAAATCCAAGAATCAATGGCTTCAAGATGGGGGAAGAAATAACAAATTCTTCCATCGCTCTGTTATCCAGAATGGGAAAAATTCAAGGATAAACAGAGTAAATACGGAAGCTAGACAATATGTGGAAACTAGATAAGAAATGGAAGCTGAACTAACACAATATTTTGGGAACGTCATGAGAGAATATCAAGCCAACCACTCTAATCAGATTCCAGGGATCACCCAGCTCATTCCCCACACAATAACTACCAAACAAAATGATCTCCTAAAGAAACTAATGATTCTTGGAGAAGTAGAGGAATCCCTCTAGCAAATGGAAGAAGGAAAATCCCTAGGACCTGATGGTTTCACAACTAATTTTTTCCACCACTTCTGGGACATGATTAAGCAAGATGTTTGGCACATTGTTGAATATTCTTGATGAAACAAAGGGGTGTTACATGCTTTCAATGCCACTTTTCTTACCCGTATCCCCAAGGTTGAGGGCGCGGACACACCAGGTAAATTCCATCCCATTGCTCTGTGTAATGTTATTTATAAAATTATTACCAAAGTTATGGCCAATAGATTGAAACCCCTTCTCCCCTAATTGATTTCCCTAGAGCAATCTAGCTTTGTGGAGGGAAGACAAATTTTGGATGGGGTGATTCTTGTTCATGAAGTCATTCACACCCTCAAAATAACCAAAATCCTAGGGATGTTGTTAAAATGGATATATCAAAATATTATGACAAACTAAGTTGGAAGTATATGAGGGAGATGCTTGCAGCTTATGGTTTTGATATGGATTGGATTGATTGGGTTATGAGTATGACCTCGTCCACTTTCTTCTCCATCCTACTTAACGGTTCCCCAACCAGGACCTTTAGCCCCTCCTGAGGTATCCTCCAAGGGGAACCCCTTTCTCCTTTCCTCTTTATCTTGATGGCAGAAGATCTCAGTAGACTGATCAAAACTATGGTGAACAATGAGGAACTAAGAGGGCTCATCATTCATGCACGCGTAGACAAACAAACTCACCACCAATTTTTGGATGACACGATGCTCATGGGACACGCATCGATCCAAGAATACAAAACCATTAATAAATGCCTCAATACCTTCTCCAAGACCTCTGGTTTCGAGATCAATAGAAAAAAATCGCAAGTTTTATTTTTTAATACCCCTAATATCTCCCAAAAGAACATTCTCCAAATTTTAGGCTTCCAAGGGAGCTCCCTTCATTCCAAATATCTCGATGCCACTCAGGTCGAAGGTGTTATCAAATGGGTATCGTGGATGGATGTTCTGGATAGAATGAGGAAAGAGTTGAGTAATTGGGTTCTCATACCCTTTAATTTTGCAAGCAGACTCACCCTCCTCAAAGTTGTCCTTCAAGCAATCTATCTTTTCTCGGTCCTAGCGACCCCAAAATATTGATCATATAAATAAGATCCATTCAGCGGAATTTCTTATGAGGGGGGATTCTGAGAAATATAAATGGGCACTAGTGAGTGTTATCGGACAATCTACTCGAGCAGACGCGAGCATGATCTCCCTAGTTCAATGTGAATCTAGAACAAATAGGAACATAACATAATACTACCTTCCTATATCAATTAGAGATTGATTCTAATAGACGTCTTACCTTCATATATGTAGATCTATCTCCTCTTTGTTGTTCCAAGCTCCACGGTTGTCAGATCCAAGCTGCAAAACCTATCAAAGCATGTAGAAACAAAGCAGGTAGTAACAATACATCCAAACACTAATCGATCTAAGCAAACAATTAAGGAAGTAAGCTCTAAATGCTATCAGCATGAACACATTTATGGAAATAGATTATATTACTGTTAATGAAGTAGGAAATACAAATTAGAGTGATGATTACAACCCAATCGTTAACGCCGCAATCCTCCTCCAACAAGTCAAGCCAATGCCTCCAAAGGAAATGTATGCCTCCCAAGAGATGGATAGGTATCTTCTATGCTAATTACACCAGCATGTAAGTGCTATAGACTTCCTCCCTTTGGAATGGAGAGGAGCTTCATATTTATAGGACCAAGAGGATAGAGTAGGTTGAGAAATGGTGGGAGAGGACTAAGGGATCCTCCCTAGGGGTTAGGGAACCAAAGGCCAGCTCACCTACAAGCTGGGGATATAGATCCACCTTATCCACCTTCGATAATTCACTTGAAGGCCCCCTTTATCCACTTTAACTAACTCTGACGCATGTTGCATGAAGGAAACTTGCGCCTGAGAGGGAAAGTGTAGGCTGCACAAGGGCAACCTCAGCCACCGACACAAGCTGTCAGATGACAATCTACACCTAACCTAGTTGGGGGCATTTTGCTAGAGGACAACCTACGTCGGCCCAACTAGAACTTGTGGACAAAGGTCAACAACTTGTTCCATTTGACTCTCTTGATTAGGGAAACTTCAGGGATTACGGCACTGAGTTAACATGAGACTCATGGTGATGAGATTTGGGTGTAACAGAATGCCCCCCAAACCATGAAGCTGACAGAACAAGACATGTGAAATGCTTAGAAAGAAGGATGGCAAGGACTTGTTGGATGGAAGACGTTGCTGCAATACAACTGACTTTGAGATCTTAGTCTCACATGATTCATGACATGGCTTCCAACCAATACAATGTAGATCCATGGTAGTAAAGAGCGACTGAACACAATCATGGCTACTAGACACAAGCGTAGATCCATGATGAGATGATAACACAACCACGACCAATACAAAGTGGATCTATGTAATACGACTCAAACAATCTCCATCGCAACGTGGGTAAGATGTGACTTTCCCCAATATGGTCTCCAGATTTGTTATCGGACAATCTACTCGAGTGGATGCGAGCGTGATCTCCCTAGGTCAATGTGAATCTAGAACAAATAGGAACATAACATATTACTACCTTACTATATCAATTAGAGATCGAGTCTAATAGACGTCTTACCTTCAGATCTATCAATCTATCTCCTCTTTGTTGTTCCAAGCTCCACAATTGTCAGATCTAAGCTGCGAAACCTGTCAAAGCATGTAGAAACAAAGCAAGTAGTAACAATTCATCTAAACACTAACTGATCTAAGAAAATGGTTAAGCAAGTAAGCTCTAAATGCTATCAATGTAAGCACATTTACGGAAAGAGATTATATTATTGTTAATGAAGTAGGAAATACAAAGTAGAGTGATGATTACAACCCAAGCCTTAACACTGCAATCCTCCTCCAACAAGTCAAGCTAGTGCCTCCAAAGGAAATGTATGCCTCACAAGATATGGATAGGGATCTTCTAGGCTAATTCCACCAGCATGTAAGTGCTATAGACTTCCTCCCTTTAGAATTGAGAGGAGCTTCATATTTATAGGACCAAGAGGATAGAGTAGGTTGATAAATGGTGGGAGAGGACTAAGGGATCCTCCCTAGGGTTTAGGGAACCGAAGGCCAGCTCACCTACAAGCCGAGGATAGAGATCCACCTCATCCAGCTTTGAGAATTCGCTTGAAGGCCCCCTTTATCCACTTTAACTAAATTCGGTGCATGCTGCACGAAGGAAACTTGCACCTGAGAGGGAAAGCGCAGGCTGCACAAGGGAAACCTGAGCCACCAGCACAGGCTTTCAGATAACAATATAAGCCTGACCTAGTTGGGTACGTTTTGCTAGAGGAAGCTATTCCAGCCAAACTAGAACTTGTGGAAAAAGTTCAACAACTTGTTCCATTTGATTCTCTTGATCAGGGAAACTTCAGGGATTACGACACTGAGTTAACATGAGACTCGTGATCACGAGATTTAGGTGCAACAGAATGCCCCCCAAAGCATGAAGCTGACAGAACAGGACATGTGAAATGCTTTGAAAGAAGGATTGCAAGGACTTGTCGGACGAAAGATGTTGTTGCAGTACAACTGACTCTGAGATCTCAGTCTCACATGACTCATGACATGGCTGCCGACCAATACAATGTAGATCCATGGTAGTAAATACCGACTGAAAACAATCATGGCTACTAAGCACAAGCGTAGATCCATGATGACATGATAACACAGCCACAACCAATACAAAGTGGATCTGTGTAATACGACTCAAACAATCTCCATCGCAACCTAGGTAATATGTGACTTTCCCCAGTATGGTCGCCATATTTGTTATGGGACAATCTACTCGAGCAGACGCGAGCGTGATCTCCCTAGTTCAATGTGAATCTAGAACAAATAGGAACATAACATAATACTACCTTCCTAGATCAATTAGAGATCAAGTCTAATAGATGTCTTACCTTCAGATCTGTAGATCTATCTCCTCTTTGTTGTTCCAAGCTCCACGGTTGTCAGATCCAAGCTGCAAAACCTGTCAAAGCATGTAGAAACAAAGCAAGTAGTAACAATACATCTAAACACCAACCGATCTAAGAAAATAGTTTAGGAAGTAATCTCTAAATGCTATCAACATGAACACATTTATGGAAAGAGATTATATTACTATTAATGAAGTAGGAAATACAAAGTAGAGTGATGATTACAACCCAAGCCTTAACGTTGCAATCCTCCTCCAACAAGTCAATCCAATGCCTCCAAAGGAAATGTATGCCTCCCAAGAGATGGAGAGGGATCTTCTAGGCTAATTCCACCAGCATGTAAGTGTTATAGAATTCCTCCCTTTGGATGGAGAGGAGATTCATATTTATAGGACCAAGAGGATAGAGTAGGTTGAGAAATGGTGGGAGAGGACTAAGGGATCCTCCCTATGGGTTAGGGAACCGAAGGCCGTCTCACCTACAAGCTGGGGATAGATATCCACCTCATCCACCTTGAAGAATTTGCTCAAAGTCCCCCTTTATCCACTTTAACTAAATCTGGTGCATGCTACATGAAGGAAACTTGTGCCTGAGAGGGAAAGCACAGGCTGCACAAGGGAAACCTGAGCCACCGGCGCAGGCTGTCAGATGACAATCTACGCCTAACCTAGTTGGGTGTGTTTTTCTAGAGGACAACCTGTCTAACTAGAACTTGTGGACAAAGGTCAACAGCTTGTTCCAGTTGACTCTCTTGATCAGGGAAACTTCAGGGATTACAACACTGAGTTAACATGAGACTCATGATGACAAGATTTAGGTGTCTCAGTGAGCTGGGAGAAAGTATGCCAACCCAAACTCAGTGGTGGCATGGGACTTAGGGACCCAGGAATAAACAATGAAGTCTTGGGAACCAAAATTTTGTGGAAATGGGTCACCCACAATTATGAACCATGGGCTTAGTTGTGGCATGCTAAATATGCCCCTGACAGACCTAAGCAAGAACTCATTAGATTCAACGAGGAAAAATAGGGTTCTCATATATGGAAAACAACCCTTCAGAGCAGGAGCATCATCCAAGATCATAGTTTCTGGGAAATAAGAGATGGAACCACTGCAGAGATTTGGGAGGACTCATGGTAGCAATGCCCAAAACTTGCCTCTTCCCCCCCATCCCAAGAATTACAGGATTACTGCAGAGCTCTAAATCTCACAAAAGTGCCCCACTTCTAGAAACCTGTAGAGGAGGATGCTACATTCAGAGAATGGAAACAACTGGAATGGTGGAAACAAAGATTCACCCTTGAGGGTAGTCATCATATGGAGGAAACCCTTCAAGAAAGAATAATAAAAATCCAAAGGGGCCATGATAAAATTCGATGGGGTTACTCTAACAAAGGAAATTTCAACATCAAGGAAGCTTCTGACTTATGGACAAACAGAGAAGCATGGCTAGCATACAGAATATGGAAGAAGATCTAGATATAAAATCCTTGGCCAAATGTGGCTTGCTTTGTGTGGCTGGTTGTTTACCGTCGAATCCTCACTGGCGAAAACCTGCGAAAAAGAGGAATAGTTGGCCCCTCTCAATTCCCACTATGTTCTAGTGCTGAGGAATCTCTGAATAATATCATGGATTCTTGCTAATTCTCATCCTCCCTTTGGGACTAGGGAGCGGAGTTGTTTAGAAGAACTAATAGGAAACATGGGAACCCAGACCAGATAATTAAAGCTTGGGACCCCAAGGCTTTCAACAGCAGTATTGTCAATTTTGTATGGATCATATTCCCTAGATTTCTGATTTGGGAAATATGGAAGGAAAGAAACCAGAGAATCTTTTGAGATACCAAATACCCTACCCAAGAAATTTCAAACAAATTCGTGAATCAAATTCAAGAGTAGTTCAAGATCACCCCCTGGTCAGATAAGGATTGGGAAGCCGATAATCAAGAACTCAAAATCCTAGAACAGCTAGGCCTGTAGCAGTCTGATCTAGGATGGGCCCAGAAGAATCTGAAAACCCCAATTCCCACTAGCCCCAACTTCTGGTATCCCCCCTAGTTGTGTCTATCAAGATCAACTAAGACGTAGCATCCAAAGGAAAAGTATAGCCGGCTTTGGGGGAGTCTTCTGTAATGAAGATGGTCAAATCTTGCAAATTTTCCACATCCATATAGGACAGGATACAAATAACACTGTTGAAGTTGAAGGAATTCTTCAAGGTATAAAGATAGCATATCATAACATATGGGAACCACTCATCATCAAAGAGTATTCGAAGATGGTCATACGCATGACCAAAAATATTCAACTGGGACAACACCCATCGAAAGTCACTAACAGTTAGCGGTTGGATTACAAGGTGGAAGAATTAGGGGCCCTCCTTCACAACTCGCACGCTTGGTTCTTTAGCCACATCAGGAGAGAGGGTAATAAGGTGGAAAATTGCTTGGAAAATGTTGGGGTCGACTCTCTACACAGATTGCAAGAAGGACCCCTATCAAACTTCATGGATATAACATGGGCTACACCCTACACCTAGCTGGATAATAAATATTCCCAGAATATGAGGCAATGACATAATGACACCTCTTCTGGGATTGACACCCAGTAAATCACCCATGCGGATGGTCTTGTCGACACCTCTCGATATAATACCCTTACACGAGAGTTGGTGTGAATCACAATAATTAAAACCAGGACCGTCTGGAGCAGTTAACCATTGAAGTGGTCTTTAATGCGACCAGGACGCTAGAATGTCCTCGACCAATGAACATTCATTGAAGTGGATGATTAGAAAAGGTGGTAACCCAGGAGGATCGAGTGATTTAGTACTTCAGTCTGATCTAGAGTATGATGAATTGATGATGCAAATTAAGGAAATTTGTCACAGGTGTGCTATAAAAATGGACACACCTTAGTTGCGGCATCTCATGCCAAGACCTGTGTTATTTTCTACCCTACTAAACTACTTCCCCCTGTGCTTATGGCTAGTCATTTGGACCTACCTTTGCTTCCTCTTTTGTTCACCTGTGCTTGCTTTTTCCTCCCGTGTGCCTGTGGCTAGTCATTTGGCCCTACCTATGGATTTTATTGTATAGGCTTATGATTTCAAGGAAATTGGTGTTCTTTCTTATCAATTGAATATTTGTAAGCTTGTATTTTGAGAATTTTTCATGAGTATCAGAAGCAGATAAACATGACTAACAACCAACCACTTCCATGTCATGTATTTTCCTCATAAAGAGTAAATTAGCCTAGATAGAGAGTAATTTCTATGTCTATTGTGTCTAATATTTATTCTTTTATCTCCTAGAAGGGATTTAGAGTTAGATTTGCTACATATTTTTCAATAAAACTCTACATAATTCCTTATTTTTGCAAAATAAGTATTTCGATTTTAGTTCCCCTTATTAGCCATTTCATCCTCCAACATCAACTTGTCAACACATATTTGCACCTTTTTGTCACAATTTCTAGTTGATGTAGGGGAATCAGGGCCTAGGCGAAACAGTCCAAGTTGATCGACAGAATGAATCCCACCAGGGGGATTGCCAATGACCACTAGTGCGAAGAAGACTAGAAGTCAAAATCCAGGCAGACGAGTGGATGTTGTCAAAGTATGGTCAACAGGATCCGGAAGTCGAAAGTCGACAGGACGGTCGAGATGCAACATTGACAGGAAAGTGCGGCAGAGGCCAAGCGCGGAGGATGGGGTGGATTAAACGGCATCCGTAGACACTAAGTAAGAGGACAAGTTAATTCGAAGGCCAACAAGGTAAAATGGTCTACGCGGTGGAGTATAGATCAATCAGGAAGGATAGTGATAAGACCGACAAATGTAGAAAATTCAGAGAAGCATTGTAGTTGAGGAGATCGACCTACAACCATTGAGGGTTGTTGGGGAAGTTATGGAATTTACGAAGAGGGTTGAAACTAGACCAGGTGTCACCATAGGAGGAGATTGTGCAGCATGGTCAGGGGATGCTGACAACTGTAGGATCCGTCAGGTCACGAGTAGAGTGGCATGTTGTAGGTACAACAGATCCCATGTTTTATCAAAACATGGGAGCCCCAATTTTTATATGCAAAGGTAATGCTCAAATTCCTTAGTCATTTTTGGGGTTGTTCACCATGCTTGTCATGCTTCTATTCTTTTTTCATGGTTTGATATAATTAGTAATAATTTTCCTTTGGAAATTTCTTTCTTTTTCTGAGTATTTTGTGAGTTGTGGAAAGCACTGATTTTTCCCAAAAAATCAGGTCTTTCCGCAACTCGCAATCCCGCAAACACGCAATTCCGAAATGCGCAATTGCGGATTGCAGAAGCTCAGTTTTTTTGTTTTTGAAATGTTTTCTTTTGCAACCCGCAATGCAGATTTTGGATGCATAAATAGTTTTTCAATAATCGTGGTCATTGATGCCCGCAAACCCGCAATTGCGGATTGCAGGAACAGTTCACAAATAATTTTGTGCTTTGTGTTTCCGCAACCCGCAATTGCGGATTGTGGATTGCGGAAAGTTCATTTTATTAAGTTGATTTGTTTGCGTTTCTGCAACCCGCAATGTGGATTGCGGAAATATTGGTTTATTTGTTAGTAGGAGTTGTAATCCCGCATCCCACACCTCGCAATTGCAGATTGAAGGATGAATGTATATATTGCCAAAATAAAACCCCGCAACTCATTCTTCCACATCCCGCAAGATCGCATATCCCCTGTCGATCTGTCTTAATCTAATGGCTTAGATTTTCCCCAATGAAATTAATAAATATGTCCATTTTTCCTCTTTTCTTTTATCATTTTTCTAAATTTGAAAATTACCTGCCACTTGGATTTTACTGTGAGTTTTTACCAGGGGTCATTTTCGCCATTTGCAGTTTGCAAAGGTTGGTTTCATGTCACTCCCTTATTCAATTGCTTATGGTTTTTATTAGTTTGAATTGTTGTTGATTTGTATTTATTTGTTTATCAGAATTTACCATTTTTCCAAACATGTCTCACAACACTCGATCCAAAACTGCACAAAAAGACTCTTTGAATAAGGACCCGAACTTCGGCATCCTTTCCAACACCAGTGACAAGGTTTCAGAATGATCGTCTCTCCTATGAAAAAATTAGGGATTCCCAACTCCATGCTATGGCATCTAGACCTGCCATACTTCCCTATACTGATGCGGTCAAATGAATTATCAACCATGCCAACCCTAAGGATCGGTCTTTTAATGATAGCTTAGGGTCTCAACTAACCACATTTCGCACTGAGGTTTTTATAAGAGCATAATCCCTAAAACCAGTTGTTCAACCCCTTAATCCTGTCTTCCTAAATTTGGAAACAACTAGGTATAATTTCAATGAAATGTTGAAATCTTGGATGCACAAACCGGCTAGTTTCATGCCTAGGGATGATAATTCATATCTTGTTTCATGGTTTAAGGAACCTTACTCCCTGCTGGAAGCCATGCTTAGCAGGCTTTATGGCCTTCCAAATTTCTCAGTGTTTAAGGCTGAATGGGAACCTGTGGCCCATCATATCTTAACAACCGAGGATTCATTTCCTTGGGTTTCAATCTTGTCAGCCGAACTGAAGACGGCCATTGAAAAATACCAGAAATCACCAGCTTCAAGAAAGCCACACTTCGTTTTCTCAGCCTATGTGATCGATGTATTTTGCACAGAATTCCAATACCCCAACATGGGATGGAATTAGACTCTATCAGCCCCTCCAGTTCATATTTACTTTTCAGCACTCTGGGAAAATAATTATGTGCCCTTGTTATATGATATTTGTGACCACTTCTTCGAGGTTGTCTACTTCCAAATATTTAGAGAAGAAGCACCTTCTTTCTTAGTTGATGCCAGAAATTTTATTGCTACAATTGGTGATTGGTATGTGGGAGAGTCTTTCTCATATGTCAGAGTGTGGGGAAGCAGCACTATTCACCTACTACCCAGAATAGTTTCAGACATGTTGTTTATTGACGAATTTTCTTATCAAACTGTCATTGATGGGGTTTACCTCAAGCTCACTCATCCAAAAAGGAGGGGATGGCCTAAGTTTCCTTTAAATCTAGGACCTTTGGTTATCCCAACTTCAACCTGGGATATAGTCCTGGGAGACAAGATTGTTTCTTTGAAATTGGGGTATGCTCCCAAAAGGATGCATGACCCTAAAGGATTTCTTGATTCTCACATTAAGTAGAATCATATGAAGATTGGTTATGTTCATCAAGATCTTCCTGATGATTCTATTTACCAGGGGGTCAATACTTTCCTGGCGAGGGCCAAAAGCAGAGATGAATAGAATCTTATAATTCAGTACCAACAGGAGCTAAAAACCAAGGTTCTGAGTTATAGAAGAATGCAACTCAAGTTGGATGAGAAAACAAGAAAAGACAGGGAAGAAAAAGAAGCTCGAAAAGAAAATGCTCCACTAATGCTCACTTATCCGGATGGAGACAAAGTCAAATGCCTTATGGAAGAACCTCTGAAGTTAAAGACTACTGCATAATTAAAAGTATTAATGCAAACATCTCAGCAATTAAAGCAAAGATTAGCATAGATGACTTCATTTTTGGACACCCAAGTAGCTTCAGTAGCCAAACCAGAGGACATCCCTGTTCTAAGTAGTTTCAAACTTAGGAAAATCAGAATTGTTTTGCATGCTTGGCAAGATCTCATTGATATGGTTGAAGAAACCATCCAAAAGGCATGGGATATTTGTGGGAGGAGATGGTATGTTGTGGAAATCATTATGGAAAAACTACAGTTCCCTGCCATGGACCTCATTGAAGATGCATGTCCCCCAAAATTGATGATCGAATAGGTTGAAAGTCGATGCAAGGAGGTTAAAGAAAATATCCAGCAGCTTGAGCATATCTAAATTGCACATGTGGATCGGTTCATTAGGAAACCTGACGCTATGGAAGGGAAGATCCACATTTTCATGCGGATCTGGCATAAGTTGGCAAAGAATTAAATGCAAGGTTTCACGTGTGATGCCCAGTTGGGGCTTGACTTAGCAAACTATCTAGATTTAGATGAAGTGTTAGATATATGGGCCAACTGGCAAGATTTTCTTGCTCATTCTTAGTCTAATTCAATTTTCTAATCCCTTTTTATGGGGAATTTGCCCTTTGTAACAATATTGTAATTATTATTTAAAGGGGTAGATGTCTCGTAGGTAGAGGATGGTGTATTTGGGGGAGAAAATCGCCAGAGGAGGACTGGAGAAACATTGTTTCACATAAGATCTTGTAATTTCTTGTAGCCTTGATGAATCAAAGTTAGTTTATTTTGGTATCTTCTTTGTCTATGTTGTTAAATTTCTTTGATGATATTTTATTTTTCCACCCTAATCATTGGACTGATACTATTTGATTTTGCAATTATTATTCATACATTGATCACTAGTTCAGATTTCTCTTAACTTATGGTCTGTGTAGTATATGTTTTAAATGAATTTATTTAATTAAAACATTTATCTATTTCTGCAAATGATTAACAAAAATTAATCAATATATGTTGATTTTTCAATTAACATTTAAGCTACAGGGTAAATTTGTATGTGCTTAATCCTCAAGTTGTTATCAGTTAATTTTCATTAACTGATTATGATTTGAGTTAATAAGTATTGATCCATTTACACATTTATGTCAGTTGGTGATAAAACGTATTAAACATTCAGAACAAGTTATCATGCACACAAACAAGACACTTTTCTTTAGATTAGATTTGACTTAGCTTAGATTTCCTCTTAGTTAGCTCAGATTTCTTTCTAGGTAGATCTTTGTCTAAAGTTAGAACACTTTGTTCTTCCCTCACAGGAAAACAGATCCTTTTGGATCAAAAACCATAAGTACCAGTGGAGTCCTTTGTATCAGTGGGAGATTACTATTCCAAACAGGATGGGGATAGAACTATTCTTGCATAGAACCTTTTGAAGCCTTTCAATCTAGTTTTTCACCCTCTGTTGTGAGCCTTGGACAACATTCCGGCAACCTTCACCCCTGAGGCCTCAACAAATGGCACTAGAAGGATGGCCAGAAGAAATATATGCCTAAACATAATACCAATAGACCTCCTCCAACAAGAATACCGATTGTCACCCATAGTCACACACAGACATCTATTTCTGTTGAACAATTGGTGCAAGATCCAAACTCCATTCCTGCTACCCCTATGATAGAGCAAGAAACCAGAAGGGATGACATTATTTTCGTATCACCCACTAGGGGACCCCTCAGTCTTGAACAAATCCTTAAAGATTCTTCTGATAGTGTTGCTAGGTTACAACGAAGGATCGTTGAAGAGCGTAATCAGGTACTAGCAGCAATTCATCACTAGAACACCGATCCGCAAGCTAATAACTCAGATAATCAAAATTTAGATAGCCCAAACCCTGAACAACATAATTCACCTCGCCACAATTTGCTTCCTGATTTCAACCTCATCTAACGAATCATATGGTAGTGATTCATCATCCATATCAGATTCAGAATACATACCCATGGCAGAAGGTGGAAACAAACCCTGGTTGGACCAGGATGTTGTGTTTGTTGTTGGTGAACAACACAGATTACCCAAAAATCCTAAGAAATGGCTCCCCAAGTTTAATCTTGATGACAAATCACCTGCACTTGATCACATCAAAAATTTCATGCAGGCCATTAGGATTAGGAGTGTCATTCACAAAGATGTAGTTTGTATTTTATTCCCATACACCTTCGAGGGAAAAGCATCCACATGGTACTTTTACCTAGAAGCCCGATCCATTCCTTCATGGATGACTTCAAAAAACTGTTTATCCAAAAATTTGGAGATGATAAGACTCTAGAGGACTTGGTTTTAGACTTATCCTCAATGAAAATTAGAGGCAAGGAAAGGGTAAAAGATTATAATCAAAGGTTTTTATATTTAAAAAATAGAATCCATGTTACTCTTCTCCTTGAAGAAGAAGTGCTAGTTGCTTATTATGTTAAGGGTTTACCTGTTCCCATTGCTATGTGGGTAAAAAGAGCACAAAAAGACAATTTGCAGGAAGCCTTTACTGAGGCTATCCAGGTTGAAAAAGACATATTATGACTAAAGGATAATCCTAATGTTGCATCAGATCAACCTTCAACCTCTAAAAGAAAGCAAGAAACTCTTCCAAACCCCATAGTGCAAAAACAAGACCCATTTGAGATGACTGACATGAAGAAGTTCCTCCAAAAGATCTCGAATGAAATGGTAGACCTGAAGAAAGGAAACACAGAAAATCAGAACAATAATAGGGGTTTCAACAGACAACCTTTCAGAAGCCCTTACCAACCTCCACAAAACCAAGTCCCACCTAATCCGGATGAAGGATTGAACTCATAAGAAATTATTTCTATCTTTAATGCTTTGGTTTTAGAATCACATAATTCTTCCGGCCAACAAGATGAAAATACACAAGAGAATCAAGATCCTAAACCACCAAATGAAGTAGAAGATAAATAGATAAACACAATTAGCTTCTTTTTAGAACTTCCCATGGCTGAGGAAAAAGATGAGCCTGAGGTTGTATTCAATGTCCAACACCCCTACAACACAAGGAGTAAAGGACAACCCACTCAAGAAGCTTCCACTTCAGCACCCCCATCAAACAGAGGTAAAGCACCAGCAGTTAAGGACACTTTAATTCCTGAAATAGAATATAGTCTGATTGAGGACTTGAAAAGAGTAAAATCCAATATTTCCCTTTTCGAACTTTTGAAAATCCCTGCAATGAGAGATAGTCTGCTATTAACGGACAATCTACCAAAGACGGATCTAAGGCATGATCTCCCTAGCTGAACATAAGTCTAGAACAAATAGAACGGAATATAGATCTACTTTCCTAGATCAATAGAAGTGCAAACTAGTAGATAGATAGCTTACCGCATATTTGCAGATCCCTTTGCTCTTTGTTAATCCAATGCTCCAACGTCGTCATATCTCAAGCTGCAAGACCCTGTTGAACATATAGATACTAACAAATAGTGAAAGCATACATTTCATATGATTAATCTAAGTTAATAGTTAAGGAAGAAAACTCTAAACATCATCAAATGAGACAACAGTTTATGGAAAGAGATTATATTGACTGTATAAAAGTGGGAATTACATAGAAAGGATGAAGCTACAACCAAAGCCTCAACGTTGCATCCTCCATCCAACATGTCCAAGCCAAGATTCCAAGATGGTACAAGCTTCCCAATCACCAATATGGATTCTATCAGCATAAGGATACCATAGACCTTCCCCCTTCTCATGAAGAGAGTGGGTGTTTATATAGGGCTAAAGAGATAGGGTAGGTTGAGGATTAGGGGGAGATGGTTAAGGGATCCTCCCATTAGGTTAGGAACCGAAATGCCACCTCACCTAGAGTCTAGGGATAGGTCTCCACCTCAACAAACTTCTAGAAAGACCTCGAGACTCCCCAAAATAGCCTTTAACCAACCTCATCGCACCCTGGTAGAGGACACAGAGAGACAGAGGGGAGTCGTCGCACTTTGTATGAAGACAAGTTGTGACACTATCTCACCCTAGCTGACCAAGAACTGCAACGTTGCATCGTAGATGAAGGAGAAGTGCGACAGCCTACTCAAAGAGGTCAGCTAGGCAAGAAAAATCTCTCAATTGGATGTGTTTTAGCCCGGAATGAGTTTAGGGGTTAGAGCACAGAGTTTACACAATGGCCAAGATGACAACTTTATCACAACGGTCATGATGATGACACTTGGTCATAAGGACGATACTTGCAACGGTCATGGCGACGACACTAAGTCAGGATGACGACACTTGCAACACTTGCGACACTTGCACAAGGGTGACAACATTTTGGTGTAACAGAATGCCCCCCAAAGCATGAAGCTAACAGAATGAGATAGGTGAAATGCTTTGTAATAAGAAAAATGGAAAGGACTTGCTGGTTGGAAGGAGTTGCTGTAGAAATGACCTGAGATACACAAGTCTCATACAACACAAATCATGGCTGCCGACCAATACATTGCAGATCCATGATAGTAATGACCCACTGAACACAATCATGGCTACTAGACACAATCGTAGATCCATGATGAGATGATAACACAACCACGATCAATACAAAAGTGGATCCGTGTAACTCTGAACTGAAAACACAGCCACGACCAATACAAAGTGGATATGTGCATCCCAAACAATCTACATCGCAACCTGGGTAGACAAGAACTTCCCCAGGATCTTCAATCTGAACCCGCAATGATACGAATCTATCCATGTGATTACAATGTTTTGGAATCGAACATGGTAGAAATCACTTGATTACTGGTCATTAATGTATACCGTTAACAAGTGCGAGGGGAATCACCATTAATGTCAATGATCCCCAAGGTATCACAGTACATACCATCAAGCGTGAATCAATGAGCTGAAGTCGAACTCCTAATGGAATCTTTCAATCAAGAGTCAATGAGGTGAACTCATGTTGAAAGCGAGGTAACCTGCCATTGAGGCATGCAGGCCCAAGGTACTTGGTTGGTTTCTAAGTTCAATCCTCAGATGATGATTTGAAGTCGAGGAGGATGAACCCATCGAAGGATGGCCATGATGAATCCCCCATCATCGACATGAAACTTGATAACAAATGTTTGGTGTAGATCGGATGGTAGAGTAATGTGCAAGATTGACTCAAGGTAGGCCAACATGATCGAAGGTATACTGACTGTAGATGATGAGTAATGAAACATCTCTTGAACATGGGCATGGCATGACTTAGCAGTATTGACATGACGAGGATGATACCAACTCCCAATGCGGCTAATGGCAGAAGCATTATTTGGCTGACCCAAAGGAGCGATGGGACTCATGGAATTGACAAGACTCAAGGACAAACAAATTACCCAAGTACTTAATGCAAATGAAAACGAGTGCCATGTTCAAGAGTGACTATGTACTGCTGTAATTAATATGTAACATAAAATCTTCCCTTTTTCCCCATCATGATTGATGAGTGCCTCATGTGTTTTTTACGAGCTTGATGAGGGTAACTAGATGCTCGGTATAGCTCATCTCATAGATGATTCCAATACCAAATGTTTTACGAACCTGGGAAAGGAGGGGTTCGTCCCATAATGGGCCCTTCAATGTTTAAAATTTAACGAGTCCAAAGAAGGAAAACTCGGCGTCATTTCATGTTTAGAGAGTCTGAAAAGAACTAAAGGAAACTCCAACAGTCCTTTTTCGTAAAGTTAGCCTCATCACCCAAAAAAGGGTAAAACAATGCGAGAGAGGACTCTTCCAGCCATGGTTGGTTGAAGTATTCCTTTTTCGTAAATAGTGCTTCCTGGTCCGAAAAAGGGGTAAACTATCACCAGAAAGATGATCATTCAAATGCTTTTGCAAGCGTGAAAGCATCAAGTTCGCTTGGCAATCTTTTCCTATTTAGGGAGTCTGAAAAGAGCTTAAAAAGGACTCCATGAACAACTTTGTCATGGTTGATGACTGAGTACGACAAAGGAAAAGTAAACTCGGCATAGTTCCTTTTCCGTAAATAGTCTAGCAAGGTCGATTAAAGTGATAAACCTATACTCGTTAGACACACCTTTTTACTCAAGTTTTTAACGAGCATGATAATGGTATCAAAAGCACTCAGAATATTTTTCATGTTTGAACTAGAGCACGAAAAAGTAAAACCTAAGCTCGAACCACTTTTCATGTTTTAACCAGAGCATGAAAAAATGAAAAGTAAGCTCAAATGCCATCTTACTATTTTTAACGAGCTCAAAGATAGGTTGGAAGAATGATCATGATGTCTGCTTCATTTTTTAATGAGCTTGTAATAGAAAGTGAACTATGCTCAGGATAATTTTCATGGTTTAATGAGCTAGAAACCTAAAATGGAAAGTATGCTCGAAAATGTTCCCAATGGTGAACTTCTTCTCGTCATGAAATCTGAAGGTTGGTACATGCCCCCAGCGTGATTGCTAGAAGTAAGTGGCTTAGCTCCAATGTGGTGTGGAGAGGTGATCGAGTTGACTTCAACGTAACTTCCAGAGGTTGAAGACATGCTCCCAAGATTCATTTCATCTGCCTAAGGCATAGGCGGGTGAAAAGAAGGTTCAAGTACTAAGTCTACGAGGAGACTCGACTCAAAGGGAAAGGATATGTTTCATTTTTTAACGAACTTGACACAAGATTAGAACTCTGCTCACGGGAACCTATTTCATTTTTAATGAGCTTGACATAGAAAGGGAACTATGCTCATAGGTTAAGGCCCATTGGCGGTTTCCTTCCCAACATGATGCCCAGAGGTTGGTAAATGCCCCCAGCATGACTTCTAGCAGCTTATCATGGTGGTGTTCCCTCAACATGATTGTTGATGGTATGACATGTGGCATGCCCCCCAAGCTTCATTTCATCTGAAAATGTTGCTTGCTAACCCACCTACTAACTTGGCTACTAATATGAAAATGTTCACCAAGGGGGGAAAACAAGAATCAGATGAAATGAAGGTTCAAGTTCTAACTCTAGCGAGAGACTCGAATTGATGGGAGGGAGATCTATTTCATTTTTACACAAGCTTGAAATAAACAATAACTATGCTTGAGGGGGCCCATCTTATTTTTTAACAAGCTTTAAATGGAATAAAACTATGCTCGAGTGGATGGTTTTATTTTTATGCAAGATTGAAACTACAGGTAAACTATGCTTAGAGGGGTCTATCTCATTTTTTAACGAGCTTGAAATAGAATAAAACTGTGCTCTAATGGATTGGTTTCATTTTTATGCAAGCTTGAAACCAAAGGGAAACTATGCTAGGGTGGTTAGTTTCATTTTTTAACAAGCTTGAAACATAACATAAACCATGCTCGTAACCCCCATCCTCAGGGGGAAGAAACCACTAAAACATGCGGAACATTCAGGGAAGCCTAATGACTAGGAGTCATATGATGAGTGGGTGTCACGAAGGAAAGCTGATAAATGGTCACAATATTCCCATGATGAGGAAAATACATCACTCGAAAGAGTGTGGACACTACAGCTTTCATAGCATAGACATAATCACATCCAAGGAGCAGATTGAAATCTAAAGGACCTTGGACAACCATGACATCAATATAAACATTTTTACCTCTCAGCATGACTGGTAACTGCGGGAGAATCCCTAAAGGTCCGGTAGGCCTTCTATTGAAAGATAGTATCTGGTTAGTGACTGGCATAAGCCAAGGAGAACCTATAGATTGCCAAGCAGTTCAAGATAAAATACTAACAGAAGCTCCCTCATCAATTATCGTACGAAAAAATTCTTTATATGAAACTCCTACAGATATTTCAAAAGGAACACTCGAAGGAAGACGAGATTCTATTAGACTATCCCAATCAAATGAAATAACCTTAGTACTTGGAGGGGGTCCTATGGATATAGACATGGTTTCCCCTCGCCCAGAACAATCTGAACTGACCAGAAAAACATCAGAATTTTCTATTTCACCCTCATTTAGAGGAGTGAGGTCAACCGAGAATGAGACTTGATTAACCGCTTGGGTATCATCCCTCAAGGGAGGAATGGAGTCGATCGACGATGTTGTTGAATTGACCGCTTCGTTTTCACTCTCTGATGAAAGAGTGGGGTCAACCGAGGGTGGGGTCAGATTCACCTCCCTATCTACCAGTGAAGGATCAGGGGACAACCTACAATACTTCATTGGAAAGCGTTTATGGGATGTTTCCATGTCTTCCAACAATTGTGAAGCCTCATCCATACAAGGACAAAGGTAAGTACGATGCATGACCTTGCATAACCAGCAAGGGTCTACAACTCTACCCTTTCGAACCTTAATTCCAATGTCATTGGTTGATGGGGTATCATCAGTATGATGTCCAAAGACTGATGACAAGGGTTGTTCAAAATGCGACCATATTTCTAAGACCTTGGAGATACCAGGGCAGCTCTTAAGAAAATGGGACCCTTTACAAAGTTTGCAAGGGAATTTTGGTTTATGCGAATTCAGAACAGGTGTATCGGTGCCCCCAGCATGATGATCAGTGGTTGGGGTTGTGACCTTCTTCTTAGTGTTCTTCTTCTTAGCCTTCCCTTTCTTCATCTTCTCACCCACCTTCTTACTAACATCAGAGTTTTCAGTAGGAGAAGAGGAAGAGATGGAATTCGATTCAACTTTCGACGAAGAAAGGGAAGGGTCACCATGAGATTGATGCTCATGTGATGAAGGACCTAGGTCCGACACAATTGGTTCACTTGGTGTAACTGGATTGGAGAATAACCATACTAGTAATCCTATCGTCAATCCAGGAAGACTCAACATATCCATAAAGGGAGGACCAACAGTTCCACAAGGGGGAATAACAAATGGCACACCCTGGAAAGGGGTAACTTGGTTGGTAGTCCCGAAAGAATCTTCCATATCTGAACTCCCTAAGAGACTCTAAAGTACCACACAAGTCAAACACTACTCAAGTCTAAAAGAAACAAGCAAACTATGTGAATAGGAATGGATGAAAAGTCAAGATCCTCACAGGATTATCAAGGCATCGCAAACCGCTATATACTACAGGGTCCAACAATATGACGCGACAAGGAGGATTGGGACCGTACCCTTGCCTGCATACCCGATTACCTGGATAGTACATGCATTCTAATCTCCCTAAGTGTTGTTCTCGGTGTATTGCTTTGCCAAGACGACCAAATGGTTAACTTAGTTGGTTTCAAGAATCCTAAGGGTGTCTCCCGATATATGCAAGGTACATGGGAGCTCAAATCCATAGTGGTGTTGTCTAATGCACAACCATTCGGCAAGAGACCTTCCGATATACTACCGAGTATGTGATACACCCTTCGATATGCGCCAAGTACGGATTATGGTACTTGGTGGGTACGTGAAGGAGCTCGATATACCGATAAGTACATGGAAGACTACAATACCCCCGGGATACAATGCTGGCAAATAACGACAGCTGCCACGTTTAACGACGCCAGAACACATCTCTAACTTACACACAGTTACTAAATGATTTTAACCTAAGCTAGTGCTAATTTTATCTTGTACGATTAGGTGGATGCATGAGGTGAGTACATAAATGTAAACATAATGCAATCCTCAACTACATGATAATGCACATTTTTCTTTCCTTTTCAATGAAAACTACTTAAGGTAAGGAGAGATTTTTCTTTTCTTTCAAACCAAAAGTACTTAAGTAGTAGCGAAAAGAAGAATTCCTTCCTAAAGTGCAATAACTCTACCTTTCTGCAATAATCAGCTAAAAAGCGCAAAGAAAATGAAAGATGCAACTAATATTACCAATGTATAAGACAAAATAATGAAGCACTTTCAATTTTCAAATGCATGTATCAAAAATGGAATTTGATAACTAAATGCTTTTCATATCTATATACAGAAAGTGAGAGAATATCTACAACACTCTTTAATCATTCAGAAATTCCCAAAGAAAAACGACAAGCACCCAACACAACTCAAAGGCACTCAAGAATGGCTCAAAATCTACCAAATGCAATCAAAACTCAATGATCGAGTAGAGGAAGGGTTTGGAGATCAGATCTAATGATCTGAACAGATCAGAAAAGATATGGCAATGTGACCAGGGATTGGAAGATCAACCCAATAGGCAGGGGGGATTGAAATTGCTCCTTACAACCAAGTAAAACACTTAACTGATCAAGCACCCAAAATCAACCAAAACACATCCAAACTCAAGCAATGATGGATCTAGGGGCTGTGTGACCACAATACACAACCTATAGGCCTCAAGCAATCAAACCAAAAGCTCAAAAATGAAAAACCATGCTAATATTTATATTTTAAGAGATCGTCGCACCATATACACAGGCAAGGTGTGACAGAGGGGGTTCGTCACAGGTTGTACATAGGAAAAGTGCGACTCTGTCGCAGTTTGGCTTTAGGAAAAGTGAGACGGTCAGACGGTGGCGCAGGGAAGACTCAAACCAGGTGCAACAGTCAAATTTTGAGCAGTAAATGTGTGAGATTCCTCAAGGTAAAAGGGTAGGAGGCTTAATGATGACCCAAAGGAGAATGAAGGTCACATACGAAACTCTTTAATGAAAGAGATTTGATGCGAGGAAGGCTTAAAAAGTATAGAAATGGCTCAGACAAAAGAGATGAAATTAATTCTACTCTTCTATTCCCCAGTATGGTTTCCAAATTTGTTAATGGACAATCTACCAAAGATGGATCTAAGGCATGATCTCCCTAGCTGAATGTAAGTCTAGAAAAAATAGAACAAAATATAGATCTACTTTCCTAGATCAATAGAAGTGCAAACTAGTAGATATATAGCTTACCGCAGATTTGCAGATCCCTTTGCTCTTTGTTGATCGAATGCTCCAGCGTCGTCATATCTCAAGCTACAAGACCCTGTTGAACATATAGATACTAACAAACAATGAAAGCATACATTTCATATGATTGATCTAAGTTAACAGTTAAGGAAGAAAACTCTAAACATCATTGTTATAGCTTAAAATGACACTTCTCCGTCCGTGACGACACTTGCATCGCTTGGTCACATGACGACACTTCTTGAGATCAAGTTTAGTCGCATAACAGGACACTTGTGGATGGAAGGGTCATTTGGGACACTTAACATGGCTGAAATTACCTCACTCCTGGTCCATTTGATGGTTATAACCCTTAGGAACACATCTCCAGACCAAACCACCTCCTGAAAACCATCAGAAAACCCTGTTTTGGCCATATTTCCACATGAACACTAGTATCCTATGCAGAAAGTAGCATCCACCTTGAAAAGTACGTTGGTTTGCACTAGGAAGAGTAGAGTACTTTCCTGAAACAGTCAAAATCTCGAAGTTTGGTCAAATTAGGTTGGTTTGGGAACCTCCTGGTCGGTTATAACTGCTTTTCCTCTCCTTCATTGACTATATAAGGAAGGTAGAAGGGCCATGAGAGGGGACCAAGCCAATAAAAATGTTATGCTGGAGGAATGGAGACCCTCATCCCCCTCTCTTGTGCCTTAGTTTCTGGTAAACCCTATCACAACTGAGTAGAGGCTGGGATCCTTGGAGAATAGAAGCAGGAGACCTGGAATCTAGCTTTTGTGAAGTGCCAAGCTTGAATGAAGGTATAACTTTATGTACTTGCTTCATTCATTAATAAAGATTAGATGTTCTTCCCTTTCCAAATATGATCTATTCATGTGTGTCTCAGAATTGATTACAGTTTGCTTATAGTTTGATGTCTTCTTCTGTCATGAATATCAATCTTATATATGTAGTGAAATGTATTTGAGAAAGGTATGAGGTTGTTTTGCAGGTGTGGGAATTACGACACTGGATAGCATTGAAGAGAAAGGAAGAGAAAGGCTAGGATCAACCTTCTTAATAAGGTACACATCTTTCTAACCTTAAATATATTTGCTTACTAGTTGAACTTGCAGAACATTTGTAGGTCTATCTTTCATCCCTGTAAGTTGGTAGTTTCTCCCCTGAACTATAAGTGTATTTTCCTCACAACAGAATGGCGACTCCGCTAGGGATAGCCTATCTGCTTAGGGGTATCCAAGGTCTTTAGTTTTTTTTTAAGGTCTTTGTTCAATTTCTTGATTAGAATCAGTTATTAGGCTCTGTTTGACCCTCCTTGGCTCTTACAGACCCTTCCCGACCCTTACAGACCCTTACTAGCTCAGGTGTGGGGGGTTTTAGCCCTATTTTTTCAACTTTTCCCACATGGACACTATTTTTGTGAAGCATGGTAGCGTATTCCCCTATTTGGGCACTGGTTTGCCTCATAGATAGTAGCATACACATCCTGGAACTTATTGTTTGAGTTTTGATCTGTTTGGGGGGGCTGTGGATGCATATTTTGGGGTCCCTAGTAACCCTAGGTCTGAGTTAAACCACCCTAAGTGGTCTCCTATCCTTGTACTGATCCTATGTTGATGATTTGGACCTTCTTTGATCAATTTGGGCTTGTTTGGAAATTTTTGGGGCTTGTTGACCCAAGTTGGGGGGTTGTGGACCAATTTGGTGTTTTGTACCCTGATTTGAGTTTGACTGAATCTGCTTGCTCCATTTCCACTGGATTTGAAACCTACTGAGTCTACTTGACCCTGTTTGTATCTATTTGAGTGAAATTTCTCTTTAGATTGGTTTCTTATCCTCCCTTATGCTTTTAGTTTTCTTTTTGTAATGAAAGCTCAAGTGTCTTTGCTGCTGTTCAAGACCTTATTTGCATTGTTTATGTGCAAACTTGACTTTACCAAACCATTCTTATTTGTAGGTCATTTCCTTTTTTTGGGTCTAAAATTAAGTTTCGTATGCTTTTCCCAATGGTTGGCATGCTTACATCAATAAGAATCTGAAAGTCGTATTGGTAGCTTTTACTGTTTCAATAAGGAAACCTGAAAGTTCTTTGCTTTTGCTTTGATAGTAGGTTACTTTTAATTTCAATATTTGCTTCTCACCTTTGAAAAGCATAAAAAATTTTGATTTATTTTCTGAGTAGAATACCTTGCAAGTGGCTTAAAGGATTTAAGAGTGCTTTGCATCAAAAAAGAAGAAGTTTTCTTTTGCATGCTTATTTGTTTGAGTAGATGCATTCTTAGGTTTTGAGTTTAATTTTGTACATTTAGACTTTATTTTTACCTTTTTGCATTCGAAAAGACTAAAAATTGCATCTGCATATGCATTCTAGATGGTAACTTTAGGACTTACATTGAAAAGAAAAGATTTGTTTAGTGGTAAACATTTCATTTTAGTATTCTATCTCTGTTATAACCACTCTCACAAACCCACTACCTTTTTGAGTAAACAAATAACCTTTAAAATGAACCCTAATAAAATGTACTAGTAACATTTTCATTTCTAGGTTACACTATTCACCAACTAGTCTTGGTTAGGATCTTGAGTTTAAAACACCTTAAACCACACAAGATCACACATTATGCAAAAATCGTAGTTCGACTATCGCGGGTAAACCCACCTCATTCAAAACTTGCCTGGGATCTATGCAGTAGGTCTTGTGAGATCAGATTGTTGGGAATAAACCTCCTACTTTCTGTTTTGAGCAAATACCAGGACTGGATCGCGTTTGGGGACTCTTTTGAGTTTCGGGCTCAGTTACCCTGCCCACGCCTTCTGATTCGACAAGAGACTGTTCCCCCAGGAGTTTTTGGTGTGGTGGTATCCTTAGTATCTGACCATAGGATCATACACAGGTGACGGCAGAGGGTTATATCTGCTGTACCTAGGACAGGCGTGGGAGGAAATCCCTTGCAGGTCTTTGGGAGGGAGGTTGGGTGATTCCAACGCTTGCACCCTTAGTCATTGTATTGTGGACCCCGAGTAACTGTCCTTCTTCCTTCGTTGATCTGTTATGGGCCCTCATCATCCCAGACTCTTCTCCAGAAGGCATCTGTTTGCCTGGTTTGATTTACCTAAGACCTTTTTTAGTGGTGTGCTCTTTGTGCTACTTGTCTTAGTTTTCGTTAGAGAACTTCTTGCTCATTTGAGAAGGAAACTATGTCTAGCATTCCGGCGAGCACCAATCAAGGTACCCCTGTTCCAGGGGATCCTTGTGTTGTTCCATTCATTGGAAACATTGGTACTCCCGTAATGGATACTCTGAATCTTCCTGGATTCACTATAGGGCTTCCGGTTTGGTTGTTCTCCACTCTGTATGCCTCGCATGCTCCTAACGCTTCTTTTGTAAGCACCTCAAATCAAGAGCATCAGAACCCTGTGCCTTCTTTTCCAGTAACATCTTCTCCTCCTCCTTCTACCTCATGTGGCGAAAGTAGAAATACTAGTAACCAGCAATCTAAACGGAATAGATGGAGGAAGAACAGGAAGAAGATGCCAAAACAAGGGGGCAGAAACCCAGCCTCTGTAAGTCATGATGGGGGAAAGCACCCTGCCTCTACAAATCATGAAGGGGGAACCTACCCAGCCTCTGGAGGTCATGCTAGGAGAAAACTTTTAGTCACTGAAAATCACACCGAAAGTTTGTCTTCAACCACTGTCAGTCATGTTGAGGACATGTCATTGATCACTGCTAGTCATATTAATGACAAGTCACCAATTCCTGTGAGTCATACTAGAGACACTAGATCAGCCATTGCAAGTCATGCTAAGGGAGTTGACATTGTCGACAAACCCAATAAACAGAAGTGTAAGTTCCCTTGCAAGTTTTGTGAGGGAGACCACCTTACTTACTTGTGCCCTATACTTTCAGAAGTGCAAAAAGTGTGGTCCTTAGTTCAAAATTCTTCTGCTTCTGAGCAACTAGCCACTGTAAGTCACACTGGGGGCAAGCTATCAGCCAATGCTAGTCATGCTGAGAGTAGTGACGTTGTAAAGGAGTCTCAACCTATAGGATAGAAACCAAAGTTCCCTTGTAAACTTTGTAAGGGAGATCACCTTACTCACCGATGCCCTGCTATTCCAGAGGCACAAAGAGTGTGGTCCATGTCTGAAGGAATCTCTGCTCCTGAGTTGTCTATAGATTCTCTACAGTTAGATCAACCTTTGGTTGATAAAGTGGTTGAACCAATGCAATCTTTGGTCAACCCCACTCTTCCTTCGGAGAGTGAAGTGATCGAATCGATGCAATCTTCGACCGATCCCATCAGTCCTGTAAAGATTGATGCACCTACTGCGGAAGTCTTCTGCATTACCAGTTTGGATGTTCCTGAAAAAGGCAGTACTTCATTTGTGCCATGTGAACCCCTACCAAGCCCTAGGATCGTTTCCTTTGATTGGAATAGTCTAGCTGAGCCTCGTCTTCCTTCTTCGACACCTTTCCAAATAAAGGTTGATATCGAGAACCATACGGTTGATCGATGCATTGTAGATGAAGGAGCTTCTGTTAGTATCTTGTCTGCTTATGCTTGGAAAGATTTGGGTTTCCCTAATGTTATTCCAGCTATTAATTGGCCATTGACCTTCGATAGAAGACCTAGTGAACCGTTCGAATTCCTCTCTTAGGTACCTGTTACTTTGGGTGGAAAAATAGTCTTAGTTTATTTATGGTTTTAAAGGACCCTGTGGACTTTGATATGATCCTCGAGCGTGATTACGTTTATGCTATGCATGTTGTGGTGTCTATTCTCTTTCGTGTGATGCATTTTCCTCATAACGAAAGCATTGTCACTATCGACCAGCTTGCATTCGTTGATCCTCCTTATTACCTAACTGTAGACCATTCTGATCCCTCGTCATTAGGAACCACTATGTCACATGGGACTTATGTTGCATATTGTTCCTTGAGTTCAACTACTACTGAGAATAATTCTATGGGTTCATGCTTACCTTCTTGGGACTTAGTCCCAACTTTTGACCAAGTGACACCTCCATCTGAATGTTTAGATATGTGTTCTATCTGGGACGATATACTTCCTCCTAATGAATTTTTCCTACAGTCCATAGTACATTCTACCATTCATTTGGATGTTGATCCAGTCACAGTTATGTCCATCCCCGGTTTGACCTTAAAGTTGGATCTTCCCACTGTTGAGTCTTTGGACTCTCCTATAGATCTGCAAATCAGTGTTCCTACTGAGTTTGATTCTGCTTCTAGAATTTTCAACTCCCATGATGATGAATTTGTTTCTGCAGATTCCATCATGTCCTTCAACTTTGATCTTCATCCTGAAGTCGATCTTGTTGATTGTAAGTCCTCGGGCTTGGGTACCCTAGAGTCTTCATTTGAAAACTATGCCTTGCTTATGCCTGTCGTTGATGATAGTGAAGTTGAAAGTATTTCTACCACAGTGACTTGTATCGGGTCTTTCTTTACATATGTTTTAGATATGATCTTGGTACTAATGTTTCTTGGAGACAGGATTCTTAGCTGAATTTATACTTGCTTACTGGTCCTTTTCGACACCTTGTCCGACCATGTCAGGTATATTCGGAACCTTGCATATAGGTTTAGGCTTCCCCGTTGTTATGTTGCATTTGAACCTTTTGCCATCCGAATTCGCCATAGGTTCGAACCTATTGGATATTGATGTGTTATCCATCTCTTTATGCATTGTGCACCAGTCTGATAGCAAATCCTACCTAACATGGGTCACCCTAGTTAGCACTCTTATGCCATTTTGGTGCCCATGCTGAGTTTTTCTCATAGACTAGAGAGCCTTTTAGATTTACCATGACTTTGAGAAGAAGCCTCATATCTTTCTTCCTCATATATTTCTGGCCATCCTTGATAAGGCTCCCATCTTTGTGTTCAAGTTGCATATGCATATGTTTTGATCCCGCTTGCGCTAATGAGCCTAATGCCAGCCTCCACGCTTTTAACTTGTTGTATAAGCCTCCATCTCTGATCTCATTTCCGCTAAGCCCTGTATCATTTTGCCTTCGCAATTTGACACCTTTTACCTGGAGGAGACACACCCTGAGTGTCCTTATCTTTCTCATGTTCCTTGCATTAGGCATAGCTTTGTTCCATGCACTTGGAGCTAGTTTTGCATGTCCCTGACACTTGTCTCCTCCCATTTAGAGCATTCTTCCACCTTTACTTCGAGCTCGTTAAAAACAGTAAGTAGGTTACGAGCATTCTTCCACCTTTACTTCAAGCTCGTTAAAAACAGTAAGTAGGTTTTGAGCATTCTTCCATATCTCCTTTGAGCTTGTTAAAAATAGTAAGGAGGTCACGAGTTTACTTTTTTGAGCTCGTTAAACCTTTACGGAAAAGATCCCTATGGAGTTATTTTAAGCCCTTTTCAGATTCCTTAAATAGGAAAAGTTTTCCAAGCATAGTTGTCTTTTCGGGCTCGTTAAAATAACTGAACTGACATCCACTTAGGTATAGAATTACCCCTTTTCCGAGCCTTGGTGGATAATTTACAGAAAAGGTATACTCTAGGTATACTCTGGTATGCACTAGAAGAGTTTTTCTTCCATTACTTTATACTTTTTTGGGGAAGGAGACTAATTTTACGAATCGAAATGCCACCTCACCTAGAGTCTAGGGATAGATCTCCACCTCAACAAACTTCTAGAAAGGCCTCAAGACTCCCCAAAATAGCCTTTAACCAACCTTGTCTCACCCTAGTAGAGGACACAGAGCGACAGAGGGGGGTTGTCACACTTTGTACGAAGACAAGTTGCGACACTGTCTCACCCTAGCTGACCAAGAAATACGACGTCGCACCCTAGATGAAGGAGAAGTGTGAAAACCTACTCAAAGAGGTCAGCTAGGCAGGAAAAATCTCTCAATTGGATGTATTTTATCCTAGAATGAGTTTAGGGGTTAGAGCATAGAGTTTACACAATGGCCAAGATGACAACTTTATCACAACGATCATGATGACGACACTTGGTCATAAGGACGATACTTGCAATGGTCATGGTGACGACACTAAGCCAGGATGACGACACTTGCAACGCTTGCAACACTTGAGACACTTGCACAAGGGTGACGACATTTTGGTGTAACATCTGCCCAAGAGTATGATTGTCAACAAACCCAGGGAGGCTCATAACAACAATCTAGAAACATACTCTAAACCTGGTAATTAGAAGCCAGGTAGCAAGAAGACACCTCCTTTCTTGCTTACTTTTGAAGTCTTCAATAGAAATGTCCATAATTGTATGATAGATTCAGGTGCTTCATCAAATGTGATGCCTCTATATGTCTGCAAGAAATTGAATGCCTCTGTGGATCCCTTCCCTACTCAAATTGTCCAACTTGACAGATCCAAAGTTAGGGTAGTGGGAGAACTGAAAAATGTCTTGTTAACACTATCTGTTGACCCAAGAATCCACCAAACAGTGGATATCATTGTGGCTTACATTCCAGAAATGTATGGCGTGTGGCTCAACAGAGATTGGTTAGAGAAGCTTAAGGGATAATTTGCTATTGACTGGTCTCACTTATGGCTTCCCTACAATGGGATACCAAATAGAATTAAAATTAGCAGGGAACCTTATATGAAACAGATTGTCACAGACTTGAATGATCTGAGTGAGCCTGCAACATACTTTAGCTCACATGTGGAACATTACACTTTTGATACTTTCTTTGGGATATGCCTGCGGATTTGTCACCAGCTAAGAATATACAGAATCAGTCCCAAATTGTCAATTTCACTTCTGTTCCATTCTCAGGTACTGTTGTCCATAATGTATATAATGTAAATACCAACTTTAGAATAGATTTGAATTCATGGACTTTATTTTTTTATGGCTCTAGATCTAAAGATGGAGTTGGTGCAGGTTGTGTTATAATTGACCCGAAAGGAACACAGACAATGATCGTCTGCGGGCTTGAGTTTGAATGCACCAACAACATTGTTGAGTATAAGGCCTTAGTCCAAGGACTTAGGAAAGCAATTGACATGGGTTCCCAAGTAATTGAGTGCTATGGAGATTCAGAGATCATAGTAAAACAGGTGAGGAACAAAATTCATTGTTTATCTCCTCAATTAGTCAACTATCAGAAATTGGTAAGGGACTTAAATAACTCTTTTTCTGCATTTAATATTAATTTAGTCCCAAGATCGCAGAATTTTGACGTAGATCTGCTTGCTAATACTGCGTCTAGGTTAATTCATCCAGAGGGTTTGTCACCAAACACCTTTTCAATCGAACTTATATACAGACCTTCTATCCCTGATAATGTGACTAATTGGAAAGTATTTGATGATGACCAACAAATCATAGATTTTCTCATAGCTCGGGACACTTTTCAGGATGTGGCAATAGATGAAGCTAAGCATGACAAATCCTAATCTGATCCTTCTTACCCTTACAACTTGATCCCTAAATATTTCATTAACCTGGAGAAGTATTAGGATTTGCAAGATAAGTTCAAGCATAATACCAATTGTAAAACTCAGAGTTCCTCCCTAAATTATGAGCCTGTCATCCTAGGGACTTAGCAGAACCCTCGATTAATCAATCTAGGGGTTGACTGCTCACCTGAAGAAAAAAGGGCTTTCATCAAACTGTGTAAAGAGTTCAAGGATGTGTTCGCATGGACATATGATGAACTCAAAACTTTTGACACCAATGTCATGCACCATAATATACTTATGAAACCTGAAGTAAAACCCTCTCAGTAGAAGTTGAGGAAAATGCATCCTAGCCTAGAACCTTATGTTAAAAAAGAGTTGGAAAAAATCCTAGAAGCAAGAATTGTATTTCATGTTAGACATACACAACAGATTGCAAATCTAGTACCTGTTCGAAAGAAGAATGGGGAAATCATACAAGGTGTTGATTTCAGGAACTTAAACAAAGCTTCTGAAAAGGACAATTACCATGTTCCTCCCATGGAATAGATTCTACAGAAGGTAGCAGGAGATGAAATGTTTTCTCTCCTCGATGGCTTATCAGGATATAACCAAGTCGTAGTTTCGCCTAATGATCAACTCAAAACAGCTTTCAAAACCCCTTGGGGAACCTTTTCCTACGGGCGAATACCTTTTGGGCTAATAAATGCAGGTGCCACATTGAAGAGAGCTATGGACATAGCTTTCAGAGGTTTGATTCACAATTCATTTGTTGTTTATTTAGATTATATTACTATTTATTCCAAAAAACGACATGAACATTTGTCTACTCTGAAACAGGAGTTCGAACGCTACAGGAAGTACGGAATTTCGTTGAACCCCAAGAATTCTATCTTCGTAGTTACTGAAGGTAAGCTATTAGAGTTTTATAGTTTCGAAAGAAGGCATGATCATCCATCCAAAACACACAAAATCTATCGCAAGAATCAGCCTACTCAATTCGCGTAAAGCCATGCAATCTTTTCTAGGTAAGATAAATTTTGTTCGTAGATTTGTCCCAAATTTAGCTCAAATTGTCAAACCACTTCAGCAAATGATTAAAAAGGATTCCCAATATAAGTGGTATGATGAACAAAGAAATGCCTTTGTTGAAATACGGAAGGCCATTGGAAAATCTCTTGCTCTGATATCTCCTGACTTCAACAAGGATTTTATTTTATACACCTTTGCTACTGATTTCTCCTATGCAGTTGTTCTTACATATAAGTATCCAAATAATCTTGAAATTCCTATCTCATTCATTATTTCTACATTCAAGGGGGCTAAACTCAATTACTCTCATATTGACAAACAAACTTACGCGGTCTACAAATCGGTAAAACATTTTCAACCATATTTGTTGAAAACTTGGACTAAAGTGAGTGTCCCTTATGCAGCAATTAGGAATGTCCTAGTTTAGAAAGAGCTGGGTGAAAAGAGATCTCACTGGATGACAGCTCTACAAGAGTATGACCTAGAGATCAAACCAGTAGAAAAATTCAAAGGCTAAGGTTTGTGTCTGCTCACGGCTTAATCAAATGATCATGTGCAACAGCAAATTGAGTGGGAGCAAGAAGAGGAAAATATAACAATGGGTTATGTTAATGTCATAACAACTCAAAAATCGGAATTGTATGACGACATTAAATTCTTTCTAACTCATGGGTTTGCTCCTAAAACCCGAGACTTTAAAAAATGCAGAGCTTTAAGTTTAAAATCCACACCATATCCATTTAAGATGGCATTTTATTTAGGAAGAATTATGATGGTATTTTTCTCAAATGTTTAGAGAAGGCAGAAATTGATAATATTCTTTTGAAATTTCATGCAAGACCTGTTGGAGGGCACTTCTGTGGAGATACCACAGCTCATAAGATTCTGAGGGAAGGATACTACTGGCTTACCTTGTTTAAAGATGCATATTCCTATGTCAGAAGATGTGAAGCGTGTCAGAAGTGTGCTGAGAAAATGAAGAAACATGGTTTTTCCCTTGCAACCAGTAACTGTTCAGTTTCCATTCTAGCAATGGGGTCTAGATTTTTTTGGACCCATTAATCATCCTTCCTCCTTGCAACACAAGCACATCTTGACAGCCACGGACTACATTACTAGATGTGTAGAGGAAGTCCCTCTTAGACAAGCCAACACAAACCAATTGATATCCTTCCTTGAAAGTCACATAGTCACTAGGTTTGGTGCACCCGAATTCTTAGTGTTTTACAATGCCTCATATTTTTCCTTAATTGATTTGACACAGTATGCCCTTGAAAAAGGGATTAAACTGAAGTTTTCTTCCAATTACTATCCTCAAGGTAATGGGCTAGCAGAGTCTTCCAACAAAAATTTGATTAATATCTTGAAAATAACGATAGCAACCCACCACAAACATTGGCATACTCAACTATACAATGCTCTTTGGGCAGACCGGGTCACCCCAAAAGAAACCATAGAAAACTCCCCATATTGTTTAGTTTATGGTAAGGAAGCCATCCTACCATCCAACCTAATGATTCCTTCACTACAGCTAGCTCACTCTATACAAGAAGATGATTCTTCCCCACTTCAGCAAAGAATAGAAACATTACTGAAGCTGGAAGAAGATAGGGAGAAATCCAAAAGCAAGTTGTATCAACATCAACAGTTGGTAAATGTTGAAATATTGTAACTTCTAAGAATATTATATTTATTATTCCGGAGATGTTTCATTCCTCCAAGGTGAATTTGTTATGTATTCGAAGATGTTTATTCCTCTGAGAGATTGTGGTAACTAGGGTTATTAGATATCCCATGTGAGGTCGGTCCTGAGTTAGTTATTTAGGGGTTATCAGACTCTCTTAGGAGAGGTCGGCCCCATTAGGGTAAAAAGTCAATCGGGAAACAAGTATAAGTCGAGGAGGTATGTTCCTCACTTATCTCATTCATTCACTCACTTGTGATTGGTGCATAGGAGAGAGAGAGGTCCGCATAGGAGGAGAAGGAGATCTAGCCTTGGACTACATCTTTGTATTGGTTGATTATCTATATTGAGGAAAGCTTTGCTGGGTTTTCTACCCCATGAGGGTTTCCAGGGTAAATCTTTGTCTATCTTGTGATTGTGTTTCTTTCAGTGATATTGCTTGTGAAATTATGCTAAACTTAACGTGGTATCAGAGCTAGCCTGAATAGGACATCTTTCACAAGGTGAAAATGCCTCTCTCTCCTCCTCCGGTGAAAATTAGGGTTTCTGCAAAAAGTTGGAATTTTTGGATTCTAATTGCATGGCTGGATAGCCCTCCTCAAAATCGAATTTTTGAGCCCTGGATCGAGATTTTTGGTTGGGTAGAACTCCGGGAAAGTCAAACCCTAGTTTGACCAAAAGTGCAAAAAACTAGAGAACCAGAAAAGTTGCGCACCTGTGCACTAGTGAACCAGAAAAGATGCGACCCTATGCACTAGAAAACCAGAAAACTAAAAATTCTATTGCATATCCGGAAGGTGGAAGATTCCAGAAGCAGAACACACCAGATCTCTCAACTCAATCAAACACATCTCTTGGTAAGTGTTATTCTATCTCTTGAGAAACTTCAAGCTCTGTGACCCCCTGATTAAGATGGCTCCCAGCACTAAGCTTGAAGACAAGCTAGAGGATATAGAGAATTTCTGGGCATGGAAATATAGGATTGGTCTTATTCTTGAAGAGAATGATCTTGCCCAATATATCAAAGATGAGATTGCAGAACCTGAAGAAGATGAAGCCAAAGAGAAGTATAGGAAGGACTTGATTAGGGCAAAGAGAATCATTGTTGATTCTATCAAAGACCACTTGATTCCCCAAGTGGCATCCAAGAAGACCCCAAAGGAAATGTATGATTCCCTTTCCAGAATGTATGAAGGGAAGAACATCAATAGCAAGATGAACCTAAGAGCTCAATTGAAGAGAACCAAGATGAATCAAGGAGAATCTATTCAAGACTATTTCTCAAGGGTTTCCCAGTTCAAGGAACAACTAGATGCCATTGGAGATACCCTTGATGAAGATGAACTAGTCATGACTTCTCTAAATGGTCTTACT